>VXBU01017419.1:275391-412851 GCA_013400315.1 Bombycilla garrulus | reverse complement strand
TTTTTTTTTTTTTTTTTTTTTTTTTTCTTGACTCATTCACTTACCTGTCCTCTTGTCCTTTTGGAAAGGAAGGAACATCTGAGTGCAGTGCTGGACATCAAAGATTCACTCAGCCGAGAAGACAGAGCTGCTCTCTTGAAGGCATTTCATGATAATTACAGGGAATCAGAAACAGAAGCAAACTTGCTTTTTGCAGATATAGAAGTAAAACCTAGAAAATATGGACTCTGTGGCTGCCTCTGCTGTTAGCAAAGGTGGGTGTGTGTGAGTGTGCTTGTGTGTAAGGTGTACCTGCACAGGTAGGCACCCTGCTTACAGAGAGGTGGAGCTGGAACTCCACCTCCCCAAGGTCCTCACTGTTCTGTACACTGCCTCTACTTCCTTCTCTCTGCCTTGCAGACCTCCACACCCTGGAGGATCGTGCTGAAGGCAGTGCAGGGTGCTGAATGCTTAGATGAGCGGTTCAGGTTACAGCAGGGACAAAGGAGAAGGCAGGGCTCTTCCTCCCCATCTTTCACTCCTATCTGTGCGTCCCTGCAGCAAGCTCTCTCTGCAGCGTCTCCTCCCTCCCATCCCTTACCCTCTGCATGGGCACGGTCTTCCAGGCAAGTGCTGCTGCCTCCTAGCAGGCCAGGACGAGGAAGATCCTCTCAGGGATCCTCCTGCTTCTCTGGCGCCGAGGGGAGGGAGGTGTGAGCCCCACCACTGCCGCCTCCATGACAGCTGCATTAATTAAACCAGGCTTGGCCCCATTTAGGCGACTGCGCTGTGCCGTGCAGTGAGATCCAGAGGCAAATGTGTTCACCGTGTGCTGGCAGCAGCAGCAACTGATGGCAGAAGGGAGAAGGGTTAAAATCAGAGGCATGACTGTCACTGTACGAAGTTAAATAAAAAAAAATTGGTGAGAATTGCCAAGGCTCATTTGGAGCACTTGTCATCACCTTTCAGTATCCCAAGGGATTCCTTTGTAGTCACAAATGGGCATTTAATTTTTTGGTGGGGCTACATTGCAGCAGATTTTGAAGTTAAGCAGTTCTTCACGGTTTTAAAATACTGCTTAGTGGAAAACATGCAGCTATTTTCTTCACTTTTAATTTTTGACAGCTTCTTATTAGTCCAAAGTTATCCAGCTCTGGCTCAGAGGTACAGAATTTTTTGTTGGCCAGGTCAGAGCCCTCAGCTATCAGAAACAGTCCCTCTCAGTTAATGACTACAGATTGTCAGCAGTTACCTTATGTTGCATAAGCTGACTAGACTGAGGTTGAGAAGCACAGTCCCTTTCCTCCTCCACTCTCAGGTGTCACCGTTTATTTATAACTACCCATGTTAGCAGATCAGGAATGAGGTATGCAGGACTCTGCCCTCCAGGCACAGGCAGACAGCAGGCTGCCCTGGTAGCAGGGAGAGAAAGCAATTAGAGAAACAATTAATAAGCATAAAAGCTTCCCCTCTTTATGAAAACTGATTCTGATAAAATGAACTGGCTGTCAGCCACCCATGTTTATATCCTGCTTTAAAGAAATTACCCATAGTGTCACCTTTGCTTTAGTAAACATATCGAGGAACATGTTTTTAAAGCATTGTAGGTCACTTAATCTCCTCTTTGCTGAAATCCCGTGGGTAAATAGGCTCCCAAATCCCAGCAGCTGAGTCTGCAGTGTGGTGGACACACATGCCTAGCACAGTTTGGTGGCCTCACCTGAGTTCAGGTATATCAGTAAAGGTGAAATCAGTTAGGGGATGTGCCACCCTCCTCCTTCCATCCCAGCCCTGTGATTTTGCTGTCATGCTCTGGGGTGTGACCTGTAGGCTCTCTGGGAATCAGCTGCTTCCTCCTAGCCAGGAACACATTTTCTCCCTGTCATAAATGGAAGTGGCAGGACTTTGGAAAAGCACTGGTTTGGTTGTTTCATGTCAACACAAAATGTCCTTCCAGAAGAGGAGTGAGAAGGTTTGGATGGGGAGGGCATGCCCATGGTGCTGCCCATGTCTGTAGGCCCATGGATGGCTTAGCCCAAGAAGTGGAGGATTTCAGCAGCTAAGTGTTGCTACATCTTCATGCCAGAGTGTGCACAGGAGGGATGTTTTCTGCTGTTTGACTCTTGCACATGTTCTGACGAGTGCTCTTTAATTACCCAGATTTTTTCTTGCCTTCCCTCAGGCCGACTGGGAGGAACATGAGGCCTTGCTCCCCTTTGCCAGCATCTGCAACCACAGCTCCTTGAAAGCTTCACATGCAGCTGGATGCATGGAGAAGCCTGTCATCCATGGAAGACAAAATTCCTGCACTTTTGCAGGAAAACCATGTGACTCAAATCCTTATCTTATAGGTAAAGTCCAGGAGGAAGATGAATGGGATATGGCAGAAAGACATTTCTTCAAAATTTCCTGGAGACAGCCATTCAGCTGAGTCCTAGTGGGTATTTCCAGGATGTGGCAGGTGTGGAGGAGGAAGGTTTCCCCTCACCGAATTCCTCTCTGTTTCCATCCCTTGTTCCATGAAATCTCTAATGAAACCAGGGACTGCTGCACCACGTGGTGTCCCAGCATTGCAGCCTCCTGAATGATCCAAGACCTCTGTCAGGGATATTGCCTGGCTGATTGTGCTGGCAATGCCTGCTGGTCTGGGCACCTCAGTTTATGCCCCAAAGCCTGACCTGCACCAGGAGGGTGAAGAGAGAGCTGCCTCTTCCTTCTCTCATGAAGGCTGTGACCTGCTTTGGGGGCAGCCTGCCATGGTAAGGTGTGGGTTGGGGGGCTTTTCTGGTATGAGTTTTACAGCTGGCTCAGAAGCATAGTCTTGCATTAGTTTTTATACATCAGTTACTGGAAATTTCCTCTTGGAGAGGGAGGGGAAAGCTTCATGGGAAGCAGGCAGTAAAAGGAGCTGTTTGTCCCAGCCTCTGGCCAAGGTCTCTACTAGTTTTCAGATGTAAATATGCAGTTCTGAAGGAAAAACACTGATTTTCTTCTTCTCTGGTTATCTATGGACTGGTCACAGCCCCCAAGCTGGATGTGGTTCAAGGCCTTCCTTTTCTATTGTGTGAATATAGGCCATTACTGCTCCTCAAGACATCATAATGAAGCAAACCATTCTACCTCAGATGTGCCAGGCTTTTCTGAGCAGCCATTCCCCCTTGAGTCTGCTTCCCTAACAAGAAGAGGGAAAATTTGTGCATAACCTTTGCATTGTGCTGCAATGTGTGTAACAGTGGGCATGTCCTGGCCTGATACCCTGAGAAATGCAGACACAGCTGGGTGCTGCCACATTCTGCAGTGCTGAGCCATCACCCCAGGGACACAGGTGCCCCATCCCAGAGCTGTGTGCAGATGGGGTCCTGTGAGCTGGAATGGAGCCAGGGCAGGTTTGTAATTGTCATTAGCTTTGTTCCTGGTGCAGCGCTGAGGGTGGGGTGAGTGTCAGAGGGGCAGGAAGAAAGAGATTGCTCCATCTCCAGGGGGTTCGTGCTTTGAGGGCACCAGGAGAGCTTGGCACTGTTACACTTTGTCCCTCATGTCACTGAAGGGCAGTGAGAGCAGCCCATGGCCTGCCTGCCCTTTCCGACTGCACGGCTGCTCAAAAGGCCACTGCTGGTGTCCCTAACATTTCGTAGCTGTCCGTTGTGACTACAGTGAGACCTTCCCTGGGATGTGGGAATTTGGGAAATCTGGGGTAGTTGCAACCTGGCTGGATGGGCACAGGTTGGGCTGTGGGGCTGGACAAGTACCTGCCTTCTGAAGGTTGCCAGCCCTGCCAAGCACTCTTGGCCAGTCACCCTCCCCTCCTGCTGAATTGCACATTTTTTCAAGGGTGGGAAGGGATGTCAGACCTGGATGACAGAGCCTATTGTGATGGCAGGGTCAGGGTCAGCCTCTGCCAACGGGGATTTCAAGCAACAAGCCTTCCAGAGAAAATAAATAAACCCCTCTCTGACATTTCTATCACTGTCATGCTAAAAATAATCCTTCAGCATGTGGACAGCTCTGGCCATGCACACATTGATGTCTATGTGTGTCTGTGCTGTTTGACATCTGCAGTCAAACAAGGCTGTGCTCTGCTTGGAATCAGCAGCTGGGAGCCCTGAGGGACACCAGGCTTGCCATTGCTGTGTGCAGATCAATGAGGTTTTGTAGCAGAAAGTTTTTGCACCATGTGTGAAGCATCCAGTCATGAAGAGACCCAATAAAGACTTGAGTTTGTCCATGAGGTTTAATGAAGTTTTCTAGAGCCAGAGGGCCCAGGGATGTTGGCTGGGGGTGATGGGGAGAGGCAGCCTGGTGGAGGAAGATGATGCGGGAGGGATGTCCTTGGGCACCCACAAGTCTCCTGCAGAGAGCAGATGGTGTGTGGGGAGGCTCCTGGTGGCTCCCCAGGAGGGGAGGCAGTGGCAAGGGAATGCTGGGTCACTCCGTAGGACTGTCTGAGGTGATCAAGGGTGGGAGGAGAGGCTGCAGGGAAGGAGGATGAGGGATTTTCCTTGTTTGATAGAATGGATGAGGGATTTTAACCCACTCTTTTGTGTGACCTGAACTTCCCAAATGATCCAGCCTCCTCCTTTCTAGCTTTCACCCTAACCTGGGGTTAAAGCGCTTGTGTGGGATTTGTGCCACTTTCTGTAGAAGACTGGGAAGCAGGGTCAGACTCAGGATCCTCCTGCAGGATTACCCTGTGGTCTTGGGACGTGGGCAGGGACAGCCCTGCCATTGCCACCAGCCTGCCAGCACCACCACTGAGCTGTGCTATGCATCTCCCTTTTGGCCTTTCTTCCAGGGACTCCACCTCTGCGAGCAGGACAGGATCACTCAGAGGTTCCCCCACAAAGTCCCACTCCCTTTGCACCCAAGTTTCACTGGAATCCCCTTGGAAGGAGGATTGTGCCACTGCCACGTTCACCCATCACCCAGGCATGCCAGGCTTGGGATGTGGGCAGGAAGGAGTGACAAGCTGCTCTGGCTCTTTTGGAAGCTGTGCTCCATCACCCCTCCAGCTCTGCTCTGGGCAGAAGGGCTGTGTGATGAGCAATGGTTTGTCACCTGAGTGCGCCAAACTGCTTGGGGTCGGGGTGTGGCTGGCTGCTTTGCAGTGCTGCTACAGGGTCTTGCCAGCCAGTCCCCTAATTCCAGCTGCTGTCTCTGAGAGTCACCTTCAGGGCTTCATGCTGAGGGCAGTGGAAAGAAGATGCTCCTTAATTAAGCTGCAAGGTCTGAGGAAAGACCTGACATTTGCTGAGGTGCCACCTGTGCTTCCCTGGTTTATTTAGTGGCTTTGCCAAAGGATGTGGCAGGGAGTGAAGGGCTTGATAGTGAAACACAGGTAATACTCTGGGACATGCTGAGCTCTGTTGGATATCAAATGTACATGAGGAGAATCAATCCCTAAAACTGTGAGACTTCAGAGAAGTCTGATTGCAACCTGAAACCTGATTGCAAAATCATATAGTAAATTGTGTTTTATTTCTGTCCTTCCCAAGAGGAGTCTGTCAATGATGGCAAACTCGTATGTTAATCCCAATATTAATCAGAATAACTTGAATCCACCATTGAGGCTTTCCTCCAGCACCCAGCTGGAGTAATGCCTGGTCCATGGCTGGGGAAAAGGGGTGTGTGTGACAGGCAACATGGCAAAAGCCACCACAGGCTATTCCCACAGCACATCACTGAAGGCTGGATTTTAAGGCTGAAATACCTGCCTTTACCGCAGCAGCCCGTGGTCCATGAAGAAAAGATGAGGAGGAGGCATTGGCGTGTGCTGAGGTCTCTGGGTCTGTAGCAAGGAAGGGCTGGTCTCGATTCCCCCAGTTTTCCCGGCGGCCCTGGGAACACCCGGGCTGGGAAGGGTACACTCCTGGTGCCATCTAGTGGCCCTGGGACAGGGAAAGGTCCGTGGCTCTTTTGTGTTTATTATTTGCGTTATTATTATGGGCCATTACAGGGAAATATGCTTACGTGATGTATCAATTGTGTGGGCTCTGAGTGGCCCCTTACCAGAGTGTGAGACTTGCGGGACAACAAAATACTGGGAACTCAACTCTGCTGTAAAGCAGGATGCACAGAGCACTTATATGTCAGATGCTCTGACAAATAACTGGCAGGTTTATGGGAAGATTGTGAAAGACAGTGATGAGCAGGATAGGTGGGATGTGTCCTGTGCTTTACAGAAAGAGCTGGAGCTTGTGAGTGTGGAGAGGAGAGGTTGAGAGGCAGTGCTGCGGAGCCAGGACCAGGAACCTGATTTCTTCCCACTCCACAGCAGCTGAGCTTCCTGCTGCAGTATAGGGCTTTAGGATTAGGTTTTAGTTGGCTTAATCTGACCTAAGACCATATGGGCACCTGAAGATGGGTTCTGCACTCACCCCTGTGTGCCTCCCCATGACCTCATCATATGTCACCACAGCAAATTAGCAGCCAAAAGATATAATCCTGCATGGATTTGCCTCTCCTATTGGCTTTTCAGGAGCCCTGGTTCCATCTCTCTGAGGTCCAGCTGCCAGCTTCACACCTGCTAATTCTCCTGCATTAGTCTCCTATTGCTGTCCTGGTTTTCACCCCGGTTTCAGCTGCCCTCCCTGAGCTGCCCCCTTGCACTTTCCAGGGGCTGTGGTTGCCTGTCCTGGCCAACTTGGCTCACACAGCCTATATGGGACCATTGCATATTCCACAATGGGCTGCTCTAAAAGGGGTGTCAGTCTGCCAGCAGTTTAAAAAAAATGGACTGAGTTTAAGGCAGCTGCTGGGAAAACCCATGTTTCACGGCTGGGACAAAGTATTTGCACGAGCAGACTGTCTGGAGCTGTTTGTTATAGCATATACCCTTGCAGGGTTTTGGAAAAAGTGTAAAGCCAGTCTTGGTTCACAGATGCGTATTAGATTTTTTTCTTTGCTGGATTCTACCCTCTGAACTTCTCCACACTGATCTTTTGTGCCTAACAAAATGGGCTTGTGCTATGAGGAATGATGTCATTTTATTCCCTTCCAGGCTGCCCAGTGCTGAGAGAGATTAAAATTTTCATTTCCAGATGCTTGCTGCAGCTCCTGCTGATGGTGCCACACTGTCCGTGGCCCGTTTTGCCCATGTCTGCTAGGATCTCATCCAGCATGATCCAAACTTGGGAGGGAGAGGAGGGTCTGGGAAGGGGAAGGACAAGCCCAAACTGAGGGAAGAAGCCGGGCTAGATGTTAAACACGAGTTTTTCACTGAGCACTCTGTGGGAGTGTGGGGAGAACCCTTCAGAGCACAGGCTGAGGGATGATCCCTCGCCGTGCAGCCCCCTGGCAGACGGCCGCGCTCAGGGCAGCCCCAGCACCAGCCCCTGCCCTGCTCGGGTCACCTCGACCCCCCGACAGCGAGGGGGCCGGACTGCCCCGTGCCGAGCCAAGCTGCGGGCCCCGGGCTGCCTTCCCCTGGCTGCCGAGCACCCGTGTGGAGCCGGGATCCGCCACTAGATGGGAGTAAAACCTGCGGGAACAGCCGAGCCCACGCGTGAGGCCGCGGAGCGGGGCACGGCCCTCGGGGCTGGCACGGGAGGGTTTCTCCTTCCCGACGCGGGCCCAGCGCCAGCGCCGACTGTCGTCCATTGGCAACAGGTAGCTGATGTTCCTGAGCCCTGTCCTACCGACTTGCAGCTTAAAAACTCAGGACAGTGGAGACAAACCTGCCTCCTCTTCGGACCATCGTGATTCCTGTCCTAACACCCAGCTGAGCCCTGGGATGGCTCCCTGGTCCCTCACCTGGGGGGGACTTTCTTCTCCTGTCGTGTCGTGTTTACACTTAGATCTGCTATAAAATTCTCACCAATTTACTTGTGTTTCCTCTCTGGGATGTCAGCCCTGGCAAAGGTGCTGCGCCCACCCCTGCTTTGCCTCCGTCCCCGCCATGGGGAAAGCCCCGCGGCCAAGGTGTCTCCTCAGTGGGGTTTGCTCACCCCGGGGCTGCTGCAGCTGTCCTGGCTGTCCCCGGCTCAGCTTGTGTCAGAGCACAGCAAGTGTCCTGGGGAGCCCTGTGGCAGGAGTTTGTGCTGCAAGGGGAGAATGCCATGAGGAGCAGGGTGCACTGTGTCATAGCTCAGACCCGTGGTGGTTTCTTTATAAAGGTTGTCCTGGGCTAGCAGGGATGAGGCTCCTGCTGTTTCACATCCTGCATGGTCATTGATAACTGCCCTGTCAGCAGCACTTTCTTGGCTCCTTAAACCAAACAAGCCCAGGCTGGTGGAGCTCAGGCCACAAGATCAAAATCAAATAATCACATAATCAAAAATAGTCATGCCTGAAATTTTTTCCCCAAGAGTGCCTGATAGCCACATGGACAGGGATTACTGTGGGCATGGTGGGAAATGTCTCTGAATACCCAACACTTGTGGCAGGGAGGGAGGAGAAGCGGCAGTGACTGCAGGAGCCAAGTGCCCATGTCCTGTGAGGCAGACTGAGGCTCAAGAAGCAGAGCACTGGCACCATCTTCCCTACAGCTTACCTAAAAAACAGGACCCTGAAGGAATGTGGAGTTGCCAGCAAACCTTGGGCATTTCCAACATATGAGAAATAGTTGAGTGAGTGGTTTCCTGAGACTGATCAGGGAAGAACTGCAGTCACACCACCAGAGCCTGATATCAAAGACATTGGGGAGCTGAATTTCTCTGAAGACTGCTTTACCTTTCCTGCTTTACCTTTCCTGATTTGTCTTTCCTGCTTTGCCTTTCCTGATTTGCCTTTCCTACTTTGCCTTGCCTTCCCTTCCCTCTACTGCATTTCTTTCTAGAAGCAATTTTTACTTCATTGAGGGCCAACATCTTGTCTAGGCATACCTTATTTTCTAAATTAAGCTGTGTTGGTTCTTTCAGTGCTTTTTCAGGCATCATATTTCTGGTCTGTCAGTCATTCTCCCTTTTTCCTTTTGGACTCTGGAATGCCAAGAGTGGACACTGCACAGCAGCTGAGCTCTGGCAATAACAGCAGGAGTAGGGGAGTTTCTTTCCATGTTGTCCTGGTGTCATCCCTTTTTGCATTTCCCAGCTGGAGGCTTCCTTTTTCACATCAATGTGCTGACACACAGCCCGCTCATGACCTGTCATTAATCTGGAGTGTTTGAATTTTTGCAGAGTTATTACTGAATGGGCAATTTCCTCCATGTGTTTGTACAGTTGTTTACTTCTGTTGCATTGCCATATACTACATCCTATTGGGTTTTTTACTTTCCTGGATAGCCCTGAGATCAGATTCTGTCCCCTGTTTCTGGTCGCTGTGCTTGCAGTTCCTGGATCTCTCATTAGCATTCTCATAAGCATTTCAGCATTCAACTCATCAATGAGTCCGGCTCAGATGAAGCTCTTGTGGAATTGCACTCAATACCCCCTGCAGTTTTGCTCTGATCATGGATCTCTATCCAGTTCTGTGTCTGCTTCCCAGAAGCTTTGCAAGAGCAGATCCCCAGCCCAAGGTCTGTATGCCCAGAGGTGTGGTGTTTCCCAGACCTGTGCCAAGCCACGGTCAGCCCTCACTTATTTCCATTAATGGTACTTGTGGCAGTGTTAAAAACCTTGTTAAAGTCAACAGTCCAAACCATCCCACCTGACCATGAACAAGAATTTCTTTACTGTGAGGGTGACTAAGCACTAATTTTCAAAAGGAGTTGGATGCAATCCTGAGTAATGTGGTCCAGGGGACTCTGCTTGAGTAGGCAGATTGGACTGGATGATCTTCATGGTGCCTCCCAAGATTACCATTCCATGATTCTGCAATCCACAGCTGCTCTGCTTTCAGGGGAGTGAAACTCCTGCCCTGGAGGGAAAGCAAATAGATTTAGGCAGATCAAATTTGATTTAAAATAGTCTTGGTGTATTGTCTTGGTATCATTCTCATGCTGAAAACTCTTTAATTATAAAAGTATTTTTAATATAAGCACTAATTGCCCAGGGAGTCACCTCTCTCTCGGCCTTTGGGGTGGATGGCTGCAGGTGGGCATTTTCAAATATGCTGCGCTGGGACAAGTTGGGTGGATGAAATCCACCTCTGGAAGCCTCCGGTTTATTTAGGCTGCAATGGGTGCACAATTTGTTAGTGTTATTTTATTTAATTTAATTTTTGGCAGCACCATTTGCACAAGCAGCCCCCTCTGCATGTGTGACCTCCCCTGTGCTGGTGCAGCTCTTGGGGGCTGGGCAAGTGGTGAGGGGATGACAGAGGTTGCTCAAGCCAAGGTTGCTGCTGGAGCAGATGCACCTCTGAGCACTTAAAATCGTGTTCCTGTGGTGTTTCTCATGCCTCAGTACTGGCATCCGTGCTTCAGCTTTCCAGTTGCTCCCCAGATGCCTGTGCCGTGGTTTTACATTCATCTCCTGGAATTTGAATAGCTTGTGTTTTTTATGTAATTCCTTCTTGAACTTCAAGGGACTAAAGAATTTATGATTCAGCTGAATTCCCAACATGCTGCACATCCTCCTACTGCACTGGGAGGTTTCTTCATGCCTTTAATATTATGTCCTGAGGAGTTGCCTGCTCCTCTAAATTCCTCTTTCCTCTTAGACAAACCTGCCCCAGGATCTTCTCTGTTTTATCTGTGTCTATCATCTGTCCTCATTTACTTCATTTTTCCAGTTCCTTCTGTCCTGAGGATTGACATTTCTTGGGTCTTCCTGTACCTGGTCCTGTTTTCTTCTGCCCAGAGCTGGATCCTTTCTCCCACCCATGAAGGGGGGATCAGAAAAGCAGTGCTGAGCCCTGTGTACTCAGTGCAGGGGTGAGGATCTCTTCCCAGAGCATTCATGGTGGCTCAGGCTCACAAGGGGCATCCTTGGAGTTGAAGCAGGGCAGTCCCAAGGTACAGCTAAACTGAGCTTCTGTGGAAGGAGTGGGGGGACAACAACAGAGTGGGGACCCTGGAAGGAAAGTGTGGTCTCTCTAAAACATCAGGCTGGGAGATATAAGAGGTCTGAGGAAGAGGATGGCACGGAGGCTGAAGGCAGCCATGCCTCACCCACATGGGTGCCTCCAGTGCTGACAGGCTCTGCCCAGCACAGAGTTGTTTTGGGAATGGGAACTATCCTGAATGGGTGAACTCCAGATAAACCACTCCTGCAGCTGAGCTTCAGGCTGAAAAGTCTGCAGGATCCCTGGGGACACTAAAGCACACGGCCCTGGACATAACTGCCACACATCAATGCTGTGCCTCAGTTTCCATTCTAAAGCTGCAGTGCTGCTGCTGCATGTCCTGCTGTTTTTTGTCAGGTGTGTCCTCGCTGTGGGAAGGTGTAAGGGATTTGTCTGTCCTGTCCCACTGCAAGGCCCTGCAGGCAAACTTGAGCTGGCATCAGTCTGATTTATGTCCTGGTCCTCAGCAGAGTCTGAGCTGCCCAGCCCCTGGGGTTAAGGTATTTGTTTAGGGTTGTCCCTCCCTAAAACCAGCAGAATGCTGAGGCTTTATTGAAGGGCTGTAAGGATCCGGGAAAAGAAGCGATTCTGGTAAATCACGTGTCCCAGGGATTTTGAAACTGTCCAGGCTGCCAGACATGACACAAGCTCAGATTTCAGCATGCTTTAAGCACCGTGTCAAAGCAAGGCTGTAGCTACCAACAAAGGCAGAGCGTGGCCTGAGTAATTTGATTGGAAAATCCAGATCCCAGTTCCTCCATCTGGGGACAAATGACAGAACACTGCACTGGAGGAACAGCACTCTGGGTTCGTTTAGGTGCCATCTGATTTCTATTTTCATAATACCAGAGATGTTTATGTTAGCCTCAAATCTTTTGCACAATGCTGGGCTGCTATGGTTTCAGCACTGATGAAATTTCCCTTTCACCTCGGATAGGATGCAGATGGCTGCCTCTCTTCTGGCCATAAGTGAGGGCTGGGGACGATTCCCGGGCTGGCCAGGTTCTTCTGGTACTGCCAGGCTCTGCCAGCACAGGCAGGGCAGCACTGTGCCACTGAGGTGCTGAGACTTCGCTACCAGGAGCAAAGGCTGTTCCCCAGCCTGGGATGACACCTCCAGCATCTCCCTCGGGGCTGTGCTCAGAGCTGATGTCAGGGGGCTTGGACAGACTGTCAGGGGGCCTGTCCTCTGACAGCCACTGGTTTTGGAAAGGCGTTGTTGCTGGCCAGAAGGATCTCCACTGGAGTCTCCACTCCATCCCTGCATGCAGGAGAGACATGTCCAGTAATGGACGTGTGGTCAGTAGAGGGCTCAGGGGATGGGTCTAGACCATGAACAGAGGTTGCAGAAGCTGGGCTTACTGGCAAAAAGGAAGATAAAGGACAGTTTGACAGCAACCCACATGAAGGGTGGTTATGATAGGGACAGAGTCAAAATTTTCTCAGTATCAGCAGGTGATACACCAAGGGAAAATGGGCACAGGTTGTAGTTCAGAAAGTTCAGGCTTAACATGAAGGAAGAACTTCTTCCCTAGGAGAGGATTCAGCCCAGAGAGGTGACAGATTTACTGCCTGAAGGTGGTTCAAGACTTCTCTAGGCAAAACAACAGGATGACCTGAGCTAGTATTGGCAATGGTCCTGCTTTGAATGGGAAGGTGGAGGGGAGGCTCCAGAATCCCCTTCCAGCAGTGGTGTCATCCTGTGAGCCCCATGGCAAGGCCAAACTGACTTACAGCTTGTGAGAGTGCTTATGTGTAATGGAGCATCACTTCTCACCTGCCTGAAAATAAACAGCAGGTGAGGGCTCTGGGGACTTTGGCAAGTTTCTTCCCAAGCACGGTGCAACAGGGATGTGGATGGAGCAGAGGGCTGGGGTGAAGGACACATCTGTAATTTTGTAACATTGACCTGTTGTACTAAGAGAAAGGGCAAACAAAGAGAAGAAAAACAGACTAGAGGGATTTACATCTCCTCAAAGGCAGGAGCCTTTTTCTTCACCCCACGCCACGTGGGACAGGCAAAGTCCCTACCAGGGACCAGATGAAGGACAGGAATTTGCTTGTGTCACTGAATGGTCCTTTCTAGCCTGAAGCATGCTGGCATCAAGGACCTACATTTTTGTATTGCTTCCTGGAAAGCAAGGCCTCCCAAGAGGCTGTGGCAAGGCTGGAATTTCCCACAAGGCCCTGCTTTCTCAAGTCATTGAACTAAGAAGTGGTGCTTGCTTGGGATGTTTGTTCTTGTTGACATGACTGAAGAATAAACACATGTCCCAGCTGCACACAAGGATATGAGGCAGAGCTCCAGGCTCCCATTAAGTCCAGACCAAAAAGATTTGGGAGTTTTTTATGAGGTAAAGTTGACTGGAATTAATAAATGCAATTTATGGAATTTATAAAGGGTCTCTTGTAAAGACATTTTCTATATTTAACATAGCATCATCTTTGTTTTGTTTTTCTACCGGGTGACAAGAAGAAAGAGAACAGAAGATGATTTTTGTGAAGAAATATGAGACGACTTATTTACCAATGTGACTTCTCACACTGCTTTTGGAATTGAAAATGAGATTTGGCAATTTCTGAGGGTGACCTTTCACAGTGTCACTCACTGCTTCTCTTGAATCTCTGGGCACTACACCAAAATTATTAGAATAAACACAAATTTCAGATAGTATGGGGCCAAATGACCCAATTCACAAACCTCAAACATCTGGGGCATTGGGGAGTGGGTGCAGGATGGCAGCGTGGCTCAAGCCAACCAGCCCAGCATCCTCTCCATGCCAGTGTCAAGAATAGATACCCAGAGACAGCTGGAGTGGTGGGAGAGGCACAATCCACCCCCTTGTAGACTCCCATACCCCACACTTTTCAGCTTACACATTTCCTGAGCCAGAGCAGCGTTGTATTTGAGAGCCCTCAATGCTGTTTTGTTCCTCCTGTCCCTTCTCCATCCCTGACTGTTTCCTGCTTTCAGCTGAGCTTTTACTAACCACAGCATCCTGCAGCAGGAGCTGCTGCAGCCTAATTACACCTTGTGCAAAAAAAGCTTCAGTTTTCTGGTTTTGGGTTGGCCTTCTGTCTTCATCTGATACCTCTTGTGTGGGAAGAGATAGTTTTCCTCTTTCCATTCTATTTAGTCTTTCACTATTCCACAGACTCCCATCCTCAGCTGGCCCATTTCCAGCCTTAAGAGTCCTGTCCTGCTCATCCAGAAGCCCTGCCGTGTTTCTGCTCTGGACCTCCTCCTCTGCTATCACCTCTTCAAGGTGGAGGGACCAAACAGCACAATTTTTGAGCTGGGGCTGCCATGGGTTTTTGTTATGACATGATTTTCTGCTCCAGATTTGTTTGCTTTTTCCCCTCTCTTAGTAACTCCTCACATTTAATATGAGGTTTCTTCTCTTCCTTACATTAAGTAACACTTCTACAGAGCTAGAAATGTTACCTAATGCCCAGGGTCTCATTTGGCTCCCCTGTTTTGTATGTAAAACAAAAATTTGCTTCCCTTTACATAATCTCCTCTGCCACTTGAACACCTGTTTGCTAAGCATCATAAGGTCACCTTTACTGCCATGAGCCATTTGATGTCATCTGCAACAGCTGTTACCTGCCTGTCCACCTTGCCCATCCCAGCACAACCCTGCCTAGAACAGCCCTCCAATATGAAAATTGAGCCTTATTTCTTTCCCATCTTTGCTCTGTTACTTGTTCTTATGAGAGCCTCTCACTCACCTATTGCTCGCCAGTTTCTCTCTGAACCTACAGCAAGAACTTTCCAAATGCCTTTTGGAAACCTCAGTAGGCTACAGCCTCTCCCCTGTGCCCCCGTGCTCCTCCCTGGGGATTGCTGAGGTGCCAAGCTGGGCTGGTTCTTCCCTGGTGAATCACCATGAGACAGGCCAGAGAGGTGCTGTCAGGTGCTGGTGACACCTGGCACAGGGCCCAGACTCTTTGGGTATATTCAAGGTTATTTGAAGGCATGCAAGGGCTGCCCTTGCTGCAGGGTCTGTGCCTGCCACCCTGCAGACCGTGATCCAGAGGGAGCTTGCTGGTCCCTGCTCCAGTGAAGGGCACTTCCTGGGCATGGAGCCACACTGCAACGTGGATACTGATGCTCCAAGGCTCACCCAACTGGTTTATGCCCTTCCCACTTGAATCTGCTGCAGAAGAAGACACATCTGCCAGTTTTCCTTGGTCTTTGACACCTGTCTGTTCAAGAATATCACAGACCTGCTCTTTCTCCTTCCACACATTACATTTGAGCTTTGCATCTCAGGCCAGATGGTTCCCTCCTTGTCGTCCCCAGTGTTTTGAATTTTCCTGAGAATCACAGAGCTGCAGATGGGGACTTTCTGGTGAGGCTGCTGCCTTACACCAGGAATGTCCCAGATGTGGTCTGGAGGATGCACATGGGGAGAACCCACAGCACCCATGACAATAGCGTTCCTCTTTCTATGAGCCCCTAGAAACAAAATTGTTCCAAAGCTGTAGAGTTTCTTTATGTGTGTCCTGAGGCCCTGAGAGGAGTGGAGGTGGCCAGCTTCCCTGGGGCATGGGGTGGAATTTGGGTTATCCCCTTGAGCCTGGCTTGCCTGGGTTGTTCTCCTTGGCCAAGGACACAATGAGCTTTCCATGTCCCTTCCTTTCTGTAAGGTAGTTAAAACCTTGCTTGTTCTCACCTGTAAAAGCTAATTTCCAAATAAAGTAAAACCTCTAGGGCTGTGACACCCTGCCTTCAGCAAAACCAGCCCCTTTCTGGTACACACCAAGGAGCTCTGGGAGGAAAATTCTGCCTCAAAGCATTGACTTCCTGGAGATAACCTTCTATAGGAAAATACATTGTTTCAAGACCTAATGGCCTTCCATATCCTGTCTTTTCCTAGCACAAAAAGTTGCCCTGTGTTTTCTGGCCAATTAACCTGTGTTGATTGAGATGCAGGTTCAGCTTGGCAGCCAGGGAGTACCACAGCCATCCCAGCTCAACATAAACAGACAGGGTCAGGAAGAATGGAAAGTTTGATGGTAAACACTGTGATAAGAATTCACTGACTTTGTTTGAGGTTGGAAACTTTCAGATAGAGAAGTGAAACTGAACTGAATGAAACTGAAACAAAGAGAAAAATTGGAGTTATCCACTGAGCAACAGGGAAAGTACAGGGAAAGTGACCTGTTGTGGCAAGGCAGTGGTCTTGCTGCACCAAGATATTGCAGGATCTTTACATCTTCTCTGATTGCTGTGTTCATCATTTCTGAAATTCCCTGGATATGACTGTTTTTTAAAGTGAAGAATGGCACCAGGTGGGCAGCAGAGTCATGTGGGGCAGCAAGAGCAGAAGGCAAATATTATCTCTAGGTCCTTCTTCAAGGGTGGTGAGGTGTGTTTCATCATGCTGGAGCAGAAATGGCTCTTCCAGGTTGACTCTTCATTTTCACACAGATTCCATCATGCATCTGCTCAGGGATGATGACAGAGGTGCTGGGAGGAGAGGAGATGAACAGGAATGGTGGCAGTGAATGGTAACAGCATTGTCTGATGAGAGTCCTGCAATGGCTATGGTCCAGAGCAGCTGAACCCACCCATGAAGTGTGATTAGAGTGCTTTGCACTCTTCATGGGCTCGCCAGTCCTCATGTGCACTGCTGTCCCTGCCACATCAGTTTTGCAACAGCTGAAGAAAAAAGCAAACAAAACCCAGCCATTCATGGTGGTCAGGGAAGGAATGCAAGACCAGAATTCCCTCAGGGATGCTCTCTGCCATGTCCATGCCCCAGGAATATGCAACGCTGGGACTTTCCAAGTCACATCTTGCTTCTCCTTGCTGGCGCCTTTTGCATCACAATGCCCCAAGTTTTGCACAGTAGATGTCAGAAGGGAGGGTGGTGGGAGAGTTTGCTCCATTTCCAAACTTGTTGCCTTAGCCTGATTGAAAATGTAAGCTGGTCTGGGGGCCACGGAGCACCCAGGGACCTTGGGGCCTGGGCTCAAAAACCAGCTGCGAGACCACAACACGTTCTAGTGCCAGCCGCATCTGTGCTCATCTGTCCTGCTCTGTAAAATGCATAACAACCCCTTTTCCCAGTGCACAGAGAGAATAAGCACTCGTCACTGAGCTCTGATCCTGGGCATAAGGGACCATCTAAAGAGTTGGTTGGTCCAAGGAGGGATGAGGGCAAGAACCTCTTCTCCCACTGAAACAGCAGAGGGGTTTGAGTTAATGGGAGCAGAGTGTGATTCTACAGGGCTATTTCTGTGCATCTGCTCTGAAAAAAAGTGTGGTCCACTTCTTGAAGAATTTTTTGGCTTGGCTTGATTCCATTTGCATTGGCAGCTGAAGCATGTTTCAGTGGTACCAGGCAAGTGCTTTGCACTGGAGATATAAAGCAGACAGCACCTCTTAGCAAAGATTTTTAAGGCCAGTCCTGTCCAGATTATCTATGTGCTTAAATCTACGCAGAAAAAAATGACTCAAAATCACTTTTGTAGCTAAAACCAAGTATAGGTATAGAAATATGGGTTGTATGATATTGAACCAACTTGCAGGTTTTAGACTGAGCTATAACAGGGTGTTTGCATCTGATTTCTTCCAGCCATTGTAATGGAGACTTGAGATTGCTCAAAGTTCTCTTGCCAATGTTTTCTTGCAATGAGAAATAAGTTAAAGCAAACAAACTCAAAGTGAAGCAAACACAATTCAACTGTGTGGAGGAAAGCCAATAAAAATAATGCTTATATCCTTATTTTTGGCTTGATATAGGCTGACCTATTGGACACACATTGTGATGTCAGCTGGACTGGAACATGAAGATATATGTGTGTACTGCTCTGCCAGAGACACTGGACAGCTCTGCTTGTGCTAAGAAAGGTGGATTGGCTGGGGACCAAAATGGCCTCTTCCCCACAGATACAGCCTCTTCCCCACAGAGATACAGGCTGGAGAGCGTGTTGGACAGGAAAGGAAAGTGAAAGAAAGTGAGAGCAGAGGAAACATGAGACCAAGGACTGAGAGGGCATGTGCATTCCTGGCCTGATGAAACTGCCATCTGTCTTGGTTCTCTGCAGGGTAAACACAGCGCCCATGATGCCAAGGAGGCTGAGGACAGCAATTGTGCAGCTGCTGGTCTGGGGGATGTTCGGCTGCCATGGGCTCCCTGTGCACCTCCGAGCTCTGTTTGTCCATCGTGATCTCTCTAGTAGCTCTTGGGAGGAGTTTTTAGCCAGATGTGCAATTGCTACCTTGGCTCCAACTGCCGAGGTTTCCTCCTCTTCACAGCTGAGCAGCCATCTTGGGGATTTCAAGAGTTCTGATTCACTGATGAGTTATCTGTTTCCTCCATGTGATGAATGAAAAAGTTCAGTCTGCTTTCCAGAGCTGCCAGGTCCCCTCTGGGACCAACGCTCTGTGTCCCTGACACTGGCTTCAAGAGGCAGCTTGGTGCTCGCTTCTTCTTGCAGTGAGCCTCAGAGCTCTGCAGGGCACTCTCCAAGCTCCCCATGACCAGCTCTCCACCTGCACAAACACAGTTCTTTCCTCCATTTCCTTTTCTTCTTTACCTTGGTGGGTTGTTGTCAGACGTAGGCAAGGTAGAAAGATCTGTCAGGACCCCGTGGGGATGGAGGCTGCTGATCCTCATGATCTCCAGTCTAGCAGCTGATCCTGTGCCAGCAGGATCAATGCCCGCTGGGAGTGGCTCCTTGGGACCCCAGCAGGCACAGCTCAGCATATTTCTAGCTTGGTGTAAGTCAGGGACATTTCTGCCCCAGCACTGTGCACTGCATGTGAATACTCTCTGGTTCTGTGGTCATCTCCTTCCTGCTCCCCCCTCAACTGATCTTCATTATGTGCAGCATTTAGACAGTTTGGTCTGGCTGTAAGAGATGATAAGTGATGCTTGATGACCTTCATTAGTGGCATTATTTTAATTCAACTGCGTGAAGGACAGGTTGAAGAGCAGTCCTAAGCTGATAAACACACGCTTCTGCTTTAAAGAAAATGCTTTGATCTGGGTAGATGGCAGCTAAAATCAGGGCTAGGAAAGAGCTCTGGCCAAGCAGCTCAAGAAAGGCCTCTGTTTTCTGGATGCTGTGACTGAAAGCAGGGCTGACTTTAGGATAAGGTGCTGTTTGTGGAACTGATCACTTACAGATTGGTGAAGGTATATTTGCAGGGCTGTGGTTTGTGTGGATGAGGGGCATTGGAGGGCAGGGCAGGGCACTCCTTGAACTCTGATGCTATGTAGCTCAATTTTGGCTTGTCACACACTGTTACCTGAATCTTCACCCTCAAAAAAATTCTTGCCTCTGACTGGCTTTTGTGTACAAAATAGCTTCAGTGACAGCACTGAAGCTTTGCAGGTTAATGATGAAATCCTTTCTGGAAAAAGAAACCTCTGCCTCATATTGTGGATACACAACACCATTTCTTGCCATGCTTGGTACTACATAGGGGAAGGGAAATAACCCATTCTCCACTCGTGTTTTTCCAAGAGAAATGGAAATGAATTAAAGAGAACACAGGAGAGTCAGCTGGCCTGAACATTTTCAATGTATCATCTGTCACTGATGGTGCTCATGTGAGCTCTGGCAGCCCTTGCCTTGCCTACGGTTCAAGGGAAACTGAGTATATGCTTCCAGCTGATTGCATCACTGCCAAATATAGACCCACATGTCCTAGGCTGGCCATCATCTGACCTTGAAGACTGTGTCTCCCTGGCTTTCACACACAGTTCTGATGTCCTTCCTGTGGCTCTGCCTCTCCAGACACTTGTCCCCCGCTCGTGCTGTGTACTGGAGACCCATACCCATGCCCCAGGAGACACCTTTGCTGCCCTCATGTGTCATGCCCTTGGCTAGGAGTATCTGGGGGAGCTGGCCCACTGAGTGTGCTTTTGTTGTGTCTTTGGAGATGGAATGCCATGGTCTGTCTGGGATAATCCATTGCCACCCAGTCGCCTTATGCTGCAATCACCCAAACCAGGTGAAAGTCAGAGCATAAGCCCAGCCAGATGTTCATGATCTGTTCTTGCACCTAAGGACTCCATGGCTTGTACTCATGAGAGATGGCAATAAAGGTACAAAAGGCTTGCCAGAGTCACGACCTGCAAGAATGCTCCAGCAGAGAAGCTTCCTGCCTCTTCCTGCTCCTGTGCTGTGGTTTGTGCCCATTGGGAACCTCTGACAGAGGCAGTATTTAAAGAGCTTTGCTCAGAGACCAGCTCTGGATTCCCTTCCTGGTGCTGGTGCTAGGTCACCCTTCCCTTCCACAGCACAGCCATCCTCCTCTGACATCCTCCCAGGATGTCCAGACATGTATCTCCTTTCTCCTGGGAGCTCTTCCTGTTCCCTCCTTTTCAAGGAGAGGGACAACCACTTGATTGCAGGGCTGGTTGTTTGCCATCTTACACACGTGGGCAGAGACTTCCCTCCTGCAGCAGCTGTCTGACAAACAGCTCTGCTGCTGGGAGAGGTGACATTACCCCTGGCCCTGGTGACTTCTCAGCCTGTCCTAAAGAAGAACACCTCTTGCACCAGACCTCACAGGCTGCCCTGATGACACACAGGTGAAACACCTAAAAAACTGACCATATGGCTCAAGAGAGCAGCCACCTCAGCCTCTGAGTGACTGACATTCACCTTGTCCTTTTGGTCATGCCCTGCATATATTTGTACAGCAAAAGCTTCAGAATGCAGAGAATTCAGAATTTCAAGACTGCCCATTTGACAGTCCTGAATACTGGAAGTAGCAATAGTAGAGATGTAAGATGACAGCACATTTTCTGGTTTTTGAGTAAGTTTTTACATTAGGCAGGAGCTGCACATGAGGAGCCTGGAGGTTCTTGATGGCTTATGGACCCGGACAGGACAGAAAAGTCTGCATGTTGTTTGCATTTCTGTCATAATATATTAAAGCTCCTACAACACTGTGAGCTCTTATGGCCTGAATTTTCTGATATTTTCCTTGCAGAGTAAGTTAGCAGAAGGAATATGACCAAAACCCATGCAGGGACTCATCTAAGCCCACACTGTGGCAGAGCATGGGAAGAGAAGGGGAATTTAACACAACATCACAACCTGCTCTTGGGTCCCAGACTTCACAGTTTGAGTGCCAAACAAAATAATCTGATTTGTCCACCTTCTGTGGAGGAAAAGTATTGAATTTCCAGAAAACTGTTCTTTGGAGGGCTGAAACTGGGCAAAAGGCTGGATACAGAGTGTCTGTAAGAAAAGCAGTCATTACAGCAGTAGCCTCTGTGTGGGTGCACTGTGTGCAGTTGTTATGCACGAGCCTTTGCCTGAGAAATTATCTATGTATTCATCACAACTGCAGTTATCTGCTCTCAAAAACCCATAGATTGTGTTGCCTACATTTCTGCCTGGAAAGCAACCCTAAAGAGGCTATTTCTGTGTATAGAGAGGTAAACAGATTGCAGAAATCTGTTGCATGTTGGTTCTCTTCATGATAATTTGCACATTAACATGGAAGCATTGCTCTTGTACTACTGAACGCAGGAATTTGCTTTTCAATTCAAGCTATATTGAAATGTATGAAAATAGGCAATTCATAATTTGGAATAATAAGCTGAAGCTTGCAGTATAAAGCTGTTCATATGAGATAGTAAAAAATTACACTGGAAAGAATAACATCATATCTGGATAGGTGCAGTGTTATTTTGTACAGAAATAGGCTTTTATACAAAGATAACGTTACATGGAGAGACAGGGTTCTGCTTGTTGTCTACAGGGAACACTGAGGGGAGGATTTTGAGGTCGGTGGAAGGAAGGTAGAACTTGTCCTTTTCTTAAGTGTGGTTTCCACCCAAGAAAAGTTGGCTGAAATGGTTGTTCTGGACAATGCATGAATCTGGTCTTTCTTCAAAGGCTGCTATTGATTTCATGCTGTACATGCTGATCTGACAAAATATTCCCCAAGTAAACGCAATCTGAGCCCTTTGAGAAAAGCTTCATGGAGAAATCAAATCAAACAAGAATGGGAGCTTGGGCAGTTCATGCATTCCACAGTAATACTTTAGTCTTGGTGATATTTTTAATGGATCTGAGCGGGATGCTGAGCTGGACAGTCAAACAAAGACCTACAGAAGATTTTTGGACATGGCCAGAGGCATGGCAGTTAAGTAAAGGCTGCTCTCCCACCTCAGTCTCTGCTTCTGCAGCCTCCTGTGTTTCCTTTACTGACATACAGCTAAGGTTATCTAGGTTACCTGGATTACTACTTGTGCTGGTAGTTTTTTTTTTTTGGGTTTTTTTTTTTTTTTTTTTGCCAGCTCCAGGACTAACTTGAGGATCTTACCTGCAATATCTTCACAAGCTGCCAAGGCTGTTCCAGCAGCAGGTCTAGCTCATGCAGCATGTGCAAGAGTTTCCTCCCCTTTTCCAGTAACTCTTTTCCAGTAAATCTTAGGAGGGGTCTTTTTGCATCCTGGAGGATGCAATGCTGCTCAGAGCTGCTTTCTGCAAACCACCTGTGTCCAGGCAGGACAGCAAGAACACCCCTGAATTCAGTGTGAACTCTTCAGGTGACATTCCCTTCCCACCCACTTGCCTCAAAGCTGGCGTGGTCCAGGAGTGTCTGCCCAAGCTTGTCACGAGCCAGGATCCTGCTGGGCTGAATGCTCTCTTGGGGCACTGGAAATACCTCTGGCACTCCACACATGCTGAACAGGGGAAGTGGGTATCTTCAGCCAAGGTTTTTGGTTCTGTGTAGCCCCATGCAGATTGTGAAGGGGCTGAGTCACAATGAGTGAAGTTGGGGACCCTGGCTGAGATGAGGGGTCTGCTGTGCAGCAGCATGAAGAGGACAGTCCTGTCCCACAACTCAGGTGGTTTTCACCACTTCTTACAGCCTTGGTGTCGAGTGAAGGGGACTGCAATGAAACTGAAGGGCAGAAACAGCCCTCTGTTAACTAGGACACAGCACTGTTAACTTTATCCTGCTAGTTTCTCTAAACTGTGCACTTGGTTGATCTCTCAGCTACGCTGCTCTTGCCAGTGAGGACTTAGGGGTTGGCCTCATGCCTTTGGGACAGAGCTCAAAATCTCTTGAAGACTCCAGGACCAATATTGTTCTACCTAATGGCTTGTTATAACCTCCTCCCATTTGAGAGGAGTGATTTTGAGAGATCAGCTTTTCTGCTAAATAATGAGTTTTCCTCTTTTATTAGTCCATTATGAGAGTTACTACAGCTCAAGTGCTCTGTCCTATTTGGATAAAAACTACTTGGATAAATAGCACTGAATTCCTCGACCTCAAATGATGGTTTTTCTGGGTGCTGGTACATAATTTGCTGGTACATAATTTCCAGCAGTGCATCCCATCTGCTGGAAGGCTGAGAGAACTGGGAGAATGTGGTCTTGGGGTCTCATTGGGTAGTGCTGGGAAACATCAAGAGACTTGTGGAGAGGTGAAAGAAGAAACTGAATACCTGAGGAAAAGACCCAGAGGAGAGTTGAAAAATGTCTCTGGAGGGAAGCCTCCAAGCTGGTCAGTTCAAAAGAGGTTTTTAAAAGCTGATTTCTAGAGGAGAAAGCCCCTGGTAGCAATGAGAAATGGTGCCCAGGAGGTGTGAACATTCACTTCATGGTAACCTTAAAAACTTCATACTGCTTTAAAAAAAACGCAGTTAACTTTTCCTCTGTAACATGCCCCTGAAACACAAAATGTCTATGTCTGCTCCATTGCATTTCCTCTGGTTTCCCCCTGGGAAGTGGGATTCACCTCTCTTCCCATCACTATGGATTCATTTCTTTGCTAGGGTGGAAATCCATGTTTCCTGCATGGATGAGTAATTCTTGAAATCTCCCTACATTAGCTGCCATCTCTATTATTGTGGCTACAGGAAAGCTGTTTTGTTTTTAAAGGATATCAGCGTGGTGGTGTGGCCACATCCTCTCCCAAGTCATGCAGGAAGGCAGCAATTACTCTTGTGGGTTTCAACCTACAGCACAGGAAAGCGTGCTTTTGCTGGAGACACGTTCAAGCTCACTTGCCTCTAGCCCCTTCCCAAAACATTCTTCCTTCCTGGTGCCTGTTTGGTCCCCAGCACTGGCTTTTGACCCAAGCAGGAGGCAGGGGATGGAGCAGCAAGTGAAACCATCCTGGGAGATGCAGGACTTTCAGCCTGAGTGCCCCAGTTCCTGTTGGGGAACTCACTGCAGGTGCTCCTTTCCTCTGGGATGCTCCATGCATTGCCAGGCTTCAGCTCTCTTCCCAGTGGATCAGGGTTTCCAGATTTTCTTCTATTAAAGTTCATATTAGCTATGCTAAATGCAGGATTTGAAAATGGATGCTGGCAAATTGTTGCCACATCCTTGGTGAAGATGTAATTGCACATCCATTTCCTGCTTTACAGCAATTAGTAGGTGAGGAATGTGTCGCCCAGGCACATCACTGAAGCCAGGACAGTCCACCCGGAAAAGCCCACATACCCAACCTCTCTGTTCTAGTGCATCTCTCTCTTAAAATAGCGCATCAGTAAATCCTGTGGCCTTTAGTCCAGTGCTGTTGTTTCCCAGTGGATTTTAGACAGAGGGTCCAGACTCAAAGGGAAGGAATTGGTGGCATTCTGGCTTCTTAACCTTTCATTTCCAGGTCAGCAGTTCCTAAGGTTTCTCAGCAGGCTCTAAAAAAACATTTCTGTTTTGTTTTGTTTTGTTTTTTCTATCACACTCACACTTGAGGAGAGTCTGTGAGCTCTCTGGAGGTTTTGGTTTCCCCTGCGGAAAGGTGTCCCTGGGGACTTGGAACAACACAGATGGCTTCTGCAGGAGCAGAGAGGGAGAAATGCCTCAGACCACCCCCCGCTATGCTGTGGTTCATGTCCTTGAATCTTTTGCACTGCAAATTGCAAGTCTTCTGTCAAATGATGGAAGTGCCAGGTGGGATGGATGGGTAGGAGTGTGTGAGTGTATGTCTGATCTCAGCCCATGCCCAGTGGTTGTTGTGCAGTTATGTTCTGGTGAAACTGATGGTAGCAAACAGGGAAAGCTGGGAAGGCCACAGCAGCTGTGCTCAGGAACCAGCTTTCCTAACTGCTCTGTAAAATTGATCTTATTTTTTTAATCTTGGCTATCTGCTCTGCCTCCAAGGAGGGGCAGGCATCAACATCAGCAGAGATTGCATGATGAAGAAAATTGAGCCACACTGACCTCAGAAAATTTTATTTACTTAGTTTTTAGAAGTGCTATTTATCATATTGAACTAACACTGTTATCAGAAGACATTTGTGCAACCTCCTGAAACTACCTGGCTATGTGTAATATGCCATCTATAAATAAATGCCATTGTAAATGTCGAGTCATACAGGAAGATAAATAAATTAGTTTCCTGGGCTCATTAGAGATGAAAGCTGGGGTTTTATAGCAAGATGAAGAGAATTGCACAATGCACTTCCATATGGCTTATGAAACGTGTATGAAAACCATTTTCTCCTACCCATGCTAATTATGATATATAAATAGATACTGTTTCCCTTTGGGCACTTACTTAGCTGGAATTTGTATTTTTGTTTTTTTAAAGATCAGTGCAATCACTTGTATGATGCATTTCGGTAGGCCTTTAACAGATCTCTAAATCAAAACACATATTTTTATAGCAATAAAATGACCTTTCACTAATTGGGAAAGAAAATGTTACCCAATAGGTGACAGTTGTCATGAGTGCTCAGCACAGTCAGAAGTCATTTTGGCATTTGGCTTTAAACTGTAGCTGAGACGAGTGTTTAAATAATAATTTTTTAACCCATGTGTCTATGAGTTTTGTGTGAGTGTCCTTGAGGAAGGAGAGGGTGATTTGTTTTTCACTCAGGGCACAATTTTGCCACAGGACCTGCTTGCAGAGGACTCCTCTGAGCATGTGCCACTGGCCACACAGTAAACAGCCAGAGACAGAATAAATGAGTCACTTTTCTAGCATAGTCGAACACTGTTTATTATAAACATTGCAAATTAGTATCTCTGACTGAGAAAAAATAAAATTGGGTGCAAAAATACACCGGTGACATACTGCAGATACATATAAATACGTGATATAGTTTGCACAGTCATCAGGCATCTTCCTTCCGGACTTTCCAGACACTGATACAAAAGTTCAAACAGAGGAAAACAGAAGGGAAAGGTCTCCAAATATACACAGTGTTTTTTTGGCAAGTGATTAGCCTCCCAAAAAAACTGGGCTGTAAGAAACAAACTATAACTTCACAAGAGACCCATTTGTGTTTTCACACCATATCTACCTCACAGCAAGAGGGGAAGGAGTGAGCAAGAGAACTGTGACACATACAGGGTGCTCAGTATGTTTTGATGACATCTGGGACCAGTTCCACACCCCACTCAAAGCCTGTGCTGTTAATAGGGTCTGGAAGTCCTCTCCTTGGTAAAGAGGACGGCAGTAATATCCAAAGTGCTTACTAGGTGCTGGCTTAGCCCACACAGCCCATTGCAACAGGCAGCTTGCTCCCAGCCTCTGTTTGCAGGGTCCCTCTGAGCAGATGCACTGGATGGGGCCACTGCAGAGGGGCTGGCTGCCAGGATCCCAGGTGCTCCCACCTCACAGAGGTGAAGGAAGCACACGATCTCCAGCGCCAGCTCTCCACTGGAAACCCCAAGGCCCTGGCAGTGCTGCTGCCCTGGGTCACAGCCTGCAGCTGCTCCACGGGGGCTGGCAGGAGCCCTGCCATGGCTGAGCTGCAGCTCCTCCTCACCACGAACCTCGTGCCTCTCCCACCAGCCTAACAGAGCTGCCCTGCTTGGCTCTGAGGAAGGCAGATGGATTGCAAGCATGCTCACATGGGACTTTTCCAACATCTCCCAATTTTGGTTTCAGTTTTTGTTTCCCTTCATTTCCTTAGAAGACAAAAAGCTACACAGGTGGTGCCTGCTCGGTCTGTGATGTGGCCTTTGTGGCACCCGAGAGGCAGATGGAGTTCAGAGCACCAGGGCAGTGTCCAGGCAGAGAATGTGGTGGCACCAAGGAGACCTCAGGGGGAATCCATGACCGGTGTGAGGAGCGGCCCCAGCCCTTGCAGGCACTGCACCTCCCATGGATGCACCCTGTGCCCAGCCGCACGTGGAGGACAGTGATTCCCACAGAGATGCTGAGCACCAGACTGGGACACAGCACCTTCCATGGGAAAAGGTGGCAGTGTGTGCTGTGCATTGCTCCAGGAGATGGTCTCCACCCCAGCTCACCCCACAGTCCAGCACAGGGAGGTCTAGGACACATTTATGTTGGAGAAGAGTGGGGCCCTGGGCTGTGTGCATGCTGTGCTGTCTGCCAGGTAGCCCAGGATGCTTTTGAGTTCACTGCGTGACAAATTGGCTTTGATGTGCAGGAACGCTTCCAGGTGCCTTTTGCTGTGGAAGAGAAATGGGCAGGTGTTATTTCCTCCCACACACCTCGTGTCAGGGCCATTGCACCAGGATGTGGCTCCCACTCTGTGGCTCCCACCAACGTTCCCTGTGGGTGCCAGCTCAGCATCTGGCAGTACTACACAGGACCCTGCACTGTCCTGAGATGTTTGGGGTAGGGAAGGGAATCTCCAAGGTAAAGGAGAAAATCAGGCCAAAATCTGCACTATATCAATAGACTTTTACTCATATCTTCCTTTGCTTTCTGATTGCACTGGGATTGCCACAGCCTGGAAGGCAGCCCCCACCCAGATTTATAGGCTCAGGCTACATGAACCCCACCTATATTCATATTTTACTGCTTTCTGGCTTAATTAAAATTCCATATGAGTATTAGCAAATCTGTTTCAGCATCTCTTACCGGATGTCTGGGTATGTCGTGGCGAGTGTTGCAACTTCAATTTTAATAGCACCTAAATCCTGCAGTCGGATTATTTCAGCCAGCTTGGGGAGTGCTGAATTCAGCCATGTGGCTTGAGATCCCTGTGAGAAGAGGAAGTGCTTAGCAGGACATCATGGAGATGCAAACTTCCCCCCACCCTGGGAGCTGGTTCATGAGGCTGTTTCCTGACAAGAGGAAAGGGCACACCAGTGATTTTAGGTGCCTCATTGTTTTCATTGTTTTCACATGAGGCAGCCTTGGAAAAATCAGAGTAGCTTTTTGATGGTTTTTAATCCTCTTACACAAGTGGTGTGTGGTTTGCCATAAGACTGAGACTGCCACATCCACCTCAGCAGAGTCTCTCTGCTCATTTGCCTTTCCTTGGGTTTCTGCACTGCCTGGTGTGTGTACAAGGTCTGATGGGCCAAGAAAGTCACTGCCACGTGCTGCTCTGCCCAGCTCCAAACACAACCCTGCCTTTAGAATCTCCAGGTATTGCCAAAATTGGGTAGAAGCCCCAGCTGGAGCTTTTTCCTGGCCGTTGGCATTTCCAAGGTGCAGCTGCCTGATCTGCACTGTGTGAAACCCAGGCTTGTTCCTTCCTCAGTCAAACATGTATGGGGTGATGGAGGACAGGTTTTAGCTTAGCTGTTAGCTGTTTTTGCAGGCAGAAATAGAGGCATGGAAGGAGGGAAATGAAATTATCTCAATGGACAGAGAAGGGTGTTCCAGCTGTGGCTCTTGTGGAGAAATTCCTTGCATACCACAGATCCACACTGCTTGCTTTAGCCCCTGGCTGACCTTAAAGCTGCAGCGTGGGGGAAATCAAGGGTGAGAAGAAATCCAGACCCCATAGAAGCTGTACTGAAACCAGAAAAGATTATCTAAGTCTTCTGACCCTATTAATATAAACCTTCAAGAGGAAACAGCCACTGAGACAAAGGAAGATGAAATCATATTTCTCCAAGCAGGGAGGGGCAGGCTGCTGAAAGGGGAGCCTTTCTACCTACAGGCACTTAGAGACCTCTTCCTGCCTAAGGTCCTGCCTTCCAGGAAACTGAGCTGATTTGGAAAGGTTAACAGAAGTTTCCAGAACTATTTTCCTGTTTTTCAGTCTGTCTGTGCCCTGACATGTTCATGGCAAGCACTCACGTACATTGCTGGTGCAGAAGGCTTCCAGGTCAGCAGCATTCTTGGAGATGTGTTGGGCCAGAGTTTGCTGCTGTGCTGGAGTTTTCAGGCTGACCTTCCTCTTCAGCAGCCTCACAATGTACTCTTTAACCAAACGGGCATGGATCTTCTCAACGATAGCCTGGTGGGAAGGATGGGAGGGAATCATCATCCATCTCTCTTTTTCTTGGGGACAGAACAAACCATGTGTGTGGATGGAGGACAAAACCACCCTGGGTGCTGTGAGACATGCCCCACCAGTGCCTGCTGCTGATTACACAGCAGGAACAGCCCTGATTGCCAACCTCCCAAAACTGGTTATGACACATCCTAGATGCTGAGAATTTCTTTGTGCTCTAATAAGTATGGGAATTTCCAAATGTTGTTTCCTTATGGGAAAAGTTTAAAGCGCAGAAAAGATCTCCATGTGCTAGAGGAGTAACAATATTCCAGAGAAACAGGAATTCATGCTGCACTTCCTGGTCTAGGAACATCATAAAAAATCATAATAAAACATCATTATTTGTCTCAGCTATTAAAAAGACAAAGACAGGAAGTCAAATATTGTCTTATATGATGATATTTCATATACAGCCCAGCACTCAGGAGGATGTGGTTCTGGCTCAGTTCTCTGGGATGTGTCCCCGTTGCATCCACCTCCTCCAGTCCTTAGGGCAATCAAAGGAGCAATGAGGCTGAACCATGCAACTGCATCTGTGTTTCAACAGTGCTAAACCAAATCTGTAAATAAAACCACGTGTTGGGTGGTCTCTAAAGCACTTTCTCAACATCAGGGGTGGTTTGCTCTGCAAACAGCACAGCAGAGCTGCAGGAGTTTGCTTCTGTCAGAGGAGGGTAAGATTTATGTGCTAATCTGGGTAAATGTGCCTGTATGCTGATGGAAACCCTGCCTGAGAGGCTTCCTGATGCCAGGCCAGCTCACCAGAGGTCAAGGCAACTCAAGCCACAGAGGATCAGAGCTGAAAATGCAGCCTCAGCCCCCCAGAATCCCTCCAATATTTCTCTCGGACTTACACGGTAAAATGGGTCCTTTAAGGTCTGGAAATCTGAAATATGTTTGCTGGTGGTTTTAATGATCTCATTCATAATTTCACTGCTGGAGTCCCACTTATTCTCTGTAAACTTCTTATACATTGGCTGAAAAAAAGAAAATTCTCCTAAGTTACCTCAAACAAATTCTATGCACATGTATATTCATCATTTCTACAGGCAGAATACCCCACGTAGCAAGAGCGTGGTGTGTAGTCCTGTGCAGGGTGTGAGGTGATGCCTTACAGGGACAGGGCAACAAAGGGCTGTGTCCCCTTCTTGGTTCCTCATGGTGAAGAAGATCAAGGCCTTAAAAGTTTCATAATGAAAGTGTTTTTATTATTTCTGCCTTCTTTTTTTTTTCACTGTCTTGTCTGATTAAAGAATTATGGACTCATCAGGGGGGAAAAAATGAATCCTTATGAGATGTTTTCAATCACAATTTTTCTCAGCCACAGTAAAAAAAAATGAAAATTAAAAAAAACACACCCCTGTTCTCTCGTGCCTTCCAAAAGGCTCTACATGAAAAGCAAGAGAGATTGTGGCTGAAAATTCCTGACTCCTATGCTTCCTTTTTCCTCAATCAAAATTGCTTAACTTGAAAAGACTGTGTATTACATATATAAACAAAAAAAAAGAACAAAAACCCCCAAACAAAAACCCAAATTAAAAAAAAAACCAACCTTAAAATAGAAACACCAAAAAAAAAACCAAAACACAAAAACACCCCAAACCAAACAAACCAAAAAACCAGCCAAAAAACAACAAATGAACAAAACCCAAAACAATAAAAAATAACCAAACAAAACAAAACCAAAGAAAAGGAAGCCAAAAGTACAATAATGCCCTTAAGGTCACCTTTATGGGGAAGCCAAAAGCTGCGTCATTGCAGCTTAAGCCATTAGTGATGGCTTCCCAGAGTGTGGAGAGCAAACAGCTGCAGGTTGAGACTCCTCCCTGCTGCAGCCCTTGTCTCAGATGCAATCAGCAGGTTTTATGTCACAGTCATGCCTATGTCACTGCACCCACTTTGCCTGCAAGCTTGAGGAGCAGCTCAAGGAGAGCTTAGTGGGAATTTTCCGGCAGCAGGGTGGGTTAGGACCGATCCTGTCCCTTCTGAACTCGGCTGATTTGAATCAGAGATGTGAGCAACAGATAGCACGGCAGGAGAACGTGCCCTGCCCTGGTATCAGCTGAGCCAGGGGTAGGAGGATGTGGGACACAGATATGGTACCTTCAGCTGAGCAAAGAGCTGTTGGAGCAGCACATCAAAGCCACTGTTTTCAATATCAGCAAGAGTGCTGAGGATATCGGCTTTAATGTCATCCTTTTCTGCCATGTATTTCTCCGTGTACTCTCTGCAAGAAAATACCAGCCAGGTCAGAATAGTCTATCCTCAGAGGAGAGAGAAAAATTCAGAGGTCTCCAAACCTTCTGCAGGCAGATGGACCTACCCCTGCTCACTCTGGAGTACCTCCCCTCTATACACTGCCTGCAGAGGAAGGAGCAAAACCTTTTCTTTTGGACGCTTACCTAAAATTCCAGCAGTTGTTAATATTTGCAATCAGTATAGGCTTGTAGTATGTGTGCTTCTTGCTCTTCTCCTTGAAGTCTTCAAAGGCATCCCTGTAGCTGGAGGGGAGAGGGGAGGAGGGGAGGTGGGTGAGTGGTTGCCCAGGCGCTGTGCCGGCCCCGCTGCCCGCAGCCCCTCACACCTCACCTCCTCAGGAATGCTGGCAGCTCCCTCAGCAGCCGACGGGACAGCTCCTCCCCCACGGCCTGGCTGATGTCCTCAGCTCGCTTCTGGCTGCTGTAGATACTCTAATAAACAAGCGAGATCAATTTTAAATGTTGCCTGCTCCAAAAAGGCCAGGTTTGCTGGGTAAAGAGGCTGCAGATCCTTTACTGAGGTAGCTGCACCCAGCTCTCCTGCATCCCCCCCTGCAGCTGAGCCAGGGATCATACAGAGCAGCTATACTTAGCTGAGAGGTTCAAAAGGAGCATGAAGAAAATCTAGAAAACAGCTGAGAAAGTAGGCAATTAGACACTTGGTTTTATTTTTTTTTTCTAGAATGTTGTTAGATTGCATTTAAATAAACAATTTAATGACAACAACCTCAACATATGAGAGCTTTATTTTTTAAAAATAAACTCAACTAATCCTCTGCAGCCAGAGGAGGGAAAGGGGGAGATCTGCCTGTGGCACTTTCCTCGGGAGGAAGAAACAGACTCCCCATTTCTCAATCAGAAGAGCCTGTCTCCTGTCTCTCTGCTGCTGGGGATGCAGAAGAAATTGCACAGAGAGAATGAAGGCAGTTTTTCATCTTGTTTTGCTTATAGAGGTGTTTGCCTCCATCATATACTATACCATGCCCAAGAGAGACCATGGTTTTGAGCCTCCCTGTACCACCCACCTCTGCTACCACTCTACACAAGTGACTTGGCCTTTTCCTCTTTTGAATTGATCATAGTGGGTCTCAAACCCTAAGTAGGTAAAGGATGCAATTGTTTATTTTTAATATAGCTCTGTATTACCTGGATAACAAATATTCCTAGTAGTTCACTCTGAAAATGCCCATTTAGCTTCTCTGGTTCCTTGTCTTCTTTCCATCTTTGGATTTCTTTATCTAAACACCTGCTCAGTGAATTTTTGACAGTAACCTTTAAGGAAGGAAGAACAATGGAATTTACTGCAACACGGATGCAACAGCTCCTGCCTTATGCAGGTTTTACTCGCCCATTCCCCTTTTGCCTGGCTCAGCAGACATTTTCCTCAGGTCTGGCTGGGAAACAAAAGCTCCTTGTTAGGAGATGCTTGCCCCATGACTTCACAGCAACAATGATGACCCCATCACGATGCCCATCTACGCAATAGTGAGTTGAGTATTTTAAGGTAGGAACGAAGATCTCATCACAGCTCCACATCAGGGGGATCAGGAGGGCAGGGAGGGGAGCAGTGGGCAGGAAGGTTCCAGCAGCTACCTGTGCCAGAGCCCAAATTCCCCCAAGCACACACTGCTCATGTGTCACACTCGTGTGTCAGAGCTACCTGCTTTTGCAATCCCTTCTCATGAGCTCTTCTGATACCACAGAAGTGCTAGAGAGGGGAACAAAGTGCTCTCAGGCTTTCTCTGCTGACCCCTCTGTGCTGCAGTGAGGCTCTGGAAATGGTCTGTGCAGTGTCTGGAATGTATTGCTGATCCCCCAGTGCCCTGTTCATGTGCTTTGCAGACCTCACACCACCTCTCCCATATGCAAACCATCACGGACTACATCTAAACTTGGAACTCATCTTCTCATTTTCCGGGAATTCCAGCCCCAAATGCCAAAAACACTGAGCTATAGGAGTACTCCAAAAGTGTCTTGTTTCCATTAAGGAAAGGGTGATACAAAAACCAGAGCAACTTTTATTTTCTGCAGACCAGGAGATTCTCCATCAAAGAAACAGATCTGTCAAGACCAGATCTCCATGATTTGCACTCACCCAAGGTCTGGCACCTCTGCAGAGACCAGGAGTAATCCAAGATCCTTCAGAGATTCCTGTGAGAGGGATCATAAATCCCTCTGGAGATTTATCAGACAATTGAGAAGGTGCCCATAACGATCTGTTGTTGGATTTCCCCCTTGTTCCTACCACATGATTTACAAGAACAGAGCAGCTCTTTCTCATGGCTCCCGGGGCTAAGCAGAAGTTTGCAAGTCCCATCTAGCAGAAAGGTGATCTGTTCCCCAAGAACAAACAAAAGCTTTTGCTTCTCCCTGGAAGGGTATGTAGGGTATGAGGTTCACTGGTGAAGAAGTGTGTGTGCAGGACAAGTCACAGCTTCTGAGGAGTCATATGGGAGCAGTGAAGGGAAGAAGAGGAGTGACTGAACCTTTCTTACCTCTTCACTCTCGAGGTATTTATTTTCAAGCTCTTTGCTCAGACTTGATGGCAAAAGGCTTCCAAGCTTAACTTTATCCAACTCCATGGCTAAAGCATGATCTTTTCTCATCTCTCTGGAATGAAAAAAGCCAAACAATTCTATTTTCCAAGGGCAGTGTAATTCAAAACAGTTGATACAAATCACTAACACTTTTTGAGGACATCAGTGAAAAAACAGATGGAAATGTACGTTGTCCTTAGTCCAGGCAGGACTTAGAGAAGCTGAATGAATATGTGCCAGGGTTGAGACTTGTGAGGGTGGGACCACAAGGAACCTGGGACTGGAGTCATGGTCTGAGCTGCTCTGGCTGAGCCCTGCTCCTCACAACTGCTCACTTCCAAACACAGGCTGCTTCAGGCCTGAATATCCTGACCCAGAGCACAACACTGGCTGTGGAAAACTTCCAGGATCAACGCTGAATCATTACATTCATCAGTGAAACACAGAAAGGAGAAAGTGGAGCTGAATGACTTCAGAATAGAAGAAACATTGCTGGTGTCTTTACTGGTTTCCACCTAAGAAGTGAAAGCCCTCAATTGTCCACCCAGTACTATTAGCCACAAGAAGCCATATCTTCAGTTCAGTAACATTCAGGGTTTATGGGGACCCTTGGCTGATGGTGTCCTCTCACAGAGGCACACCCCTGGCTTTCCTAAAGGCAAGGAAAACAGACTGTGGGTAACACTGAAGCAACATCCTCCATGCCCAGGATAATTGCATCTCAGGTTGTTCTATTTATTGTCTGCCCTCTGGCACAAAGGGCTGTAATTTCCAAATTTTCCAAGAGGGAGCCCAGGTCTGCAGCTGGAATAGATACCAAAGCAATGAACCTGACTGATTTACCCCATAAATGAAGCCCTAAACATCTGTGTGTCTGTTGCCCAGAAGCCAGAATGGTGGAACAGCCCTTCATTTACACACTAGCCGTGTCCCATCTGTCTGTTCTGGCCAGGAGTGTAATTCAGCACATCATCAGTGACACCAGAAATGTAACCAGGTGCTGGACTGCACTGCAGTAATACTAATTCATTAATCAAGCAAATGACTGGGTTTGCAGCCAATGAGCCTGTTTTGACTGCCAGAGGTAAACATGTATAAAAGCCCACCTACTTTGGATAAAAGTTGTGCACCCATGAGAGAAGAAGGTAAATATCCTTGTCTTCCAGATGAGACTCTGCATTTTTCTTTGCCTGAGAGGCAAAATAATTGTGGTAGAGTTCTGCATATATGCTGAACACATTAAACTCAGGAGGATAAAGCTTGTTAATGTACTTGGCAACCACTGTCAAATCTTCCTTCATTGTCTTTCCCATGTGCAGGAGGTTCTGGCCAACTGCAGAGAGGTTCTCAGTTCTAGGAGTACGGCTTGTGTCTTTCATTCGAGCCTCTACTGACTCCTTTACTGTTGCCATCCAAAGCTCTTTCCATTTTCTACGTCTACATTGCATGTTTTGGTCAGGTGGATTCTCTGACATGTAGTTCTGATCTTCTTTCTCCTGCTCTTTCAGAGCCTCCACTGCCTGCTGCAGCAGGTCTGGGTTTGTTTTTGCAAGCAGCACAGAATCTTTCAAGGTGCTGAAGACTTTGTGCTTCAGAACTTCATAGACAGACTCGATGTCTTTCTGACTGGTGTTCAGTTCCTCCTCACTTTTGCTAGACAGGCTCTTCTCCAGGACAAACAGATGTTGAATGGCATCACAAAGCTTTTGCTCTCCAAGGAGATCCATGACTTGTTTGACTGGTGAAGAAAGAAAAGCCTTTCTTTAACCAAGAGTGAAGATTTAGATTTCTGTTTTATAAAAAATTATGGCTCTGGAATAATTTTTACAAAATACTTATACTTCCAAAATGCCAGCTCTTGGGCTCCTACACCATATAGAAAATACGTTTATTTAAAGATCAGATTCTTTCTAGCTTGCCTTTAACTGGGGCAATGAAAATCTGAATACCCATCACCAGTGTGTTGCATATGGACAACTATTCATGAGCCACCTATAGTTTTTTCCAAAATTTAGCCTGGTGGAGTTAGTTAGTTAGACAGTTTTTGCTCCTCCTCCTTCCCATTAATATAATCTCAAGTCAGAAGCACAGCTTTAGAAATAATGTAGATGGAAATGTGTAACTGAAGATGTGCTAAAGGAAATACCACATGGGTTTTCCAGAAATAGGTTTGGCACAACCTGACCCGTGAAACTGTTTGGGAGGACACATTCAGCAAGCAAGACAAATACAGTTGAACTGCCTTATCTGAACTACTGAGACAGGACAACCTGGGAAATTATTAGTTAAAATGGAGAAGTTGTATCCCGAAATAAGATTAGGTGTGTAATGTTTGCATAGAGCACCCTGGGTGGAGAAACCTTGTATTACTCATGAAACTCATTTTACTTCATTTGTCCTTAGAGATTGTGCACAAAAGCTGGGAGTGCCCTTTTGGCATCTGCTGATTGCACAAAGTTCAGAGACATTATCGAAACTGATGGATTGGTGGATTTTACAGGAACAATGGGATAACCTGAATAGTAAATGGGCTGAAATTTAGTGGCACAAAACACAAGATACAAATTCAATAGAACAAAAGTTACTTAGCAACAAATAGGATTTTCTGCTGCAAGCTGGATGTGAATCAGCTTGAGATGGAGGAGGAAGAGAGACGCCTGGAGAATTAGTAAATCCTTACTGGGAGGTGATAGTGAACATGTCAGTTATGACCCCAGGATCTACTTATTGAGAAATATCCAGCTGAGATGGGAAAATAGGAATGTATTGTACCACACATTGGTGGTGTCTCATCTGGAATATTTTCTACATTTGAGTTGCTTTAAAAAAATCTCACTGCTTAAAAAATAAAAAAAAAGACATTGGGGATGGGGCAAAGCAGCGGTAAGAACAAAAGTACAAAAGGCCTGTTTTCAGCAGCAAATTCAAGGCAAAAAAACCCCCACAAGTTAGGGAAAGCATTTGACACATGGAGAAAGAGATGCCAATTAGACAGGTAAAGGCTTGTCTGGAAATGAAATAATTTGTACTAAAACAACGAGACTTGGTAGGAGGAGATGGAGGAACAGAGCCGAGAGTTCCACCTTGGTTTCTCACCCACACACAGTTCTCTGTGCCCCCATGAGAGGTAGAAAAAGATTTTGTTTTGGACAGAAAACCTGCAAATGGACAGTTCCTCAAGGACTGTGCCCTTGGTACTAGGACTTGAGGTCATGTCTCCCTCAGCCCAATTTTCCCCAGGATTCTTGGAAATGTCACTTCAGTCTATTGGTACCTTTGTTTCCGTAAGGGACAATTCTCTACCTCACACAGCCCCTCTAGGGATAACCACGACCCATGAAGTGATGCAAAGAGAATGGAGGAGCACTTACCACTGGGTGGCTTGGTCTTTTTAACTATTTTAAATGCACTTTTAAGCATTCCCTTTATGCCTTTGTTCCCCTTCTCAGGGCTGTCCCCGGCAGAGATGCAGCTCTCATTGCTCGTGATGGAAGAGGCACGTGAAGCTCTGCGGGCTGCCCCTGGCCTTTCTCTCATCTTCTCCTGGCCCCCAGACCAGACCTCATCTGCAGAAGGTTCAGGAGAGGCAGGGACTTGCTCAGCTACCGATGCTGAAGTGTTTTCATCAATGAAACCCTCTGATCCACTGCGTATTCCAAAAGGACCATTTTGGAGAAAAGGTAACATTTTCATCATTTTCCTTCTAGCCTGTAAAATTCATTAAAAAAAAAAAGGATCAGATTATAACAGTTAGGAAGAAAAATACTACAAAGAAAGTGCAGCATATGTGTGGGTAACATGGAGAATGCTACACTGGTGTGAGCAGGAGGATTCCTGAGCAACACCATCCCAGGTAATGCAGAGAATGGAAGCAGCTCTCTGCTCTAACTTACAGAAAATCAAAGAACCATTTTGAGGCTCATTCAGATGTCCTGATGTGAGACCTTGAGCTTGTCAGGCTCTGCCATGGGACGCTGTGTGACTACGGACATGAGCGTGGATGGGCCCATGAACAATGTGCGTGGTAAGTGTCCTGTGCCTCCCTTCAAAGCAACCACAAAACTCTCACACTCTTACATGGCATTGGGGTCAATTCCCACCTCACTCAGGCCCTTTTTGTCCTGATCTGTGCTCAAGGTAAGTGGGAACAAGGCATGAGGATCAGGGTAGTTTAGCCTTGTTTAAACAGACATTATCCTGCCAGAGTCCTGCCTTACCCCAACACTTCTACACTACAAATAATTAACAACAGAAACTTGTTATTGTTACAACTTCTTTTCAGAATTCGTATTTAGAATGATGTTCCTCTATAATTCAATATATAGCAAAATATTTATTTGCATAACTATAACCATTTGTATAATGATTATAATTATGCAATTATTGTACACAAATCAAGTGACTCAGTTTCCAATCCTTCTTCTAATAATGCTTTATTAAAAATGACTTTCTAGAAGACTGAAGCACATCTGTATGAAGAATTCTCAGACAAGTTTTGGTTTACTTGCACTGAGTAATGGCAGAAAAATTAGACTTTAAATAAATTAAGAATCTGGTTTCAGTTATAAGGCCACAATGTTGTGATCTTCTAATACCCAACTAAAAAAATCATGGCAACAGGCATGCTCTGTAAGTGATCTGGACTTTCTTAATTTTTCTAGGGCTCTTTTCGTAACCTGCATTTCCCAAGAAAACACTATGTTTAGATTAATTCTGCCAAATCCCTTCCTTCCTGTTTGTTCAAGCACAGACTCAGACCCAGCTGAGTCCTTTCTTTCTCTCTCCTATTATTTCAAACAAAGCACTATTGGGTTTTTTTGTTTGTTTTCTAACCAAAGAAAGTACCTCTCCCTTCCAAAAACGCTAAGGTCTTTCATTTTGATGAGTGATGATCATAAAGGTGCACTTCAAACAGTTTTGGTTCTTCAATGCCAAGATGAATGCAATGTATCTTAGAAAAGCATCAAAGTGACACTACACAGACAAGATTCCAGGAGGGAATGATTAATCTGATTAAAAGCTGAGTTTTTAACGTCTGTCAGAACTTTATCCTAGTAGTGCTCAAAAAAAGCTCAAGAACCTAGGTAAGGCTGTTGATGCAAAAGCTGCAGTGCTCTCTCACATTTGGCCAGCTTGAACTCTTGCCCAGTGATTATCATGTGCCACTGCTGCTTGGCCTGTGTTTGTATCTGCAGCAGGAAATACCAGTGAACCCCAGCTCCCACTTCTTGAAATGCAGCCCCAGTCTTAATGTCAAGGGGTACCAAACACTTCCTGTCCATCTCTTCTTGTTATTGTCAGATAGCCAAGCTCTTAATGTAAGAAATGCTTTTAAGAAAATTAGAGAAAAAATGCCAACACTTTCTACCAGAATACTCAGCTAAAAGGAGGTGGTCCTGGCTACATCTGGGGGGCACAGGCAGGAGATGCTGCGCTACCACTGCACCTCCTGCCTCCATCAGCATGTGCCCAATGCAGCAGACAGGACATGCCAGGAGCTTGGCTCTGGCTTGGATGGCCACAGGCTGCTCCTCTATGCCTGTGCTCTTCTCACAAATCAAAGCTTGCTAAAACTCCAGCAGGCTCCTAATTTTTTTTAGTAGGAGAAATGCTAAATCATTTCCCAGGCACAGAACTCAATTTCATGTGTTGGGAAACGTAATGATTTGAGGTCAAGAGTTGACATTGTTCCCAACTCACTATTATTACTAATTTACTGTTATCATCGTCATCCTCATTATTGTTATGTGGCAACATGGTTTGTGCCAGGGGAGCCTTTAGCTCCAATTATTTCTGACACAGCATATCCAGCTTCTGGTTTTGAACCAGAAGAGCAGCACAGCTCACAGAGCACCCTCTGCCACCCTGTTCAGATGCCCTGCAGCACTGGGACTGTGGTGCTGTGACTGCTGGTGTGGCTGTAGTGGGATACAGTGAGCTCTCTGCTGATCACAGCACCTACCTCTGACTTGGAGCTTTTCAGGGGTGGGCAGCAAGGGCAAAGGAAACATTTGGAGCAGAGTCAAGACACAGAAGGACCCAGTCTGGACTCTGGGCATAGTGGCTTTCCATTTTTCTCCTTTGCCTCCTCAAAGGAAAGAGCTTTCATGCAGAATGATCTCACTGGTGAGGGGCAGCTCATGACATGCCAAAGAACACTCAGGGAAGAGAGTTATCTATTATCCCTATTCTGAATTTTTTTTCTGAACTTTTTCTTGACTTCTTCCTGGGCTGCTGCCAGTATTAACAAGCATTTGTTTGGATTTTTGGTCCTCTCCAGCCTGCTGACATCCTAGGTCATGAGGATTTATATCTCATCTTAGTGGATATGTCCCACTCTCCCACAGCCTCTCTGAAATCCAGAATTATCTAGCAATGTTTATTCTCTGCATTTGCATCAGCCATGTCTCTCCCCATCTTTTCCCTGAGGAAAAGTGGTTATCCCTGCCCACACAAGAAAACTGCGCTGGGACAAGCCATCTTTGAAGCAGTAGAGCAGTGCAGACAGTTTGAGTTTAGTGTACCTCAGACCATGTGCTGACACCTAAAAAAACTGCTAATTCATCAAAGAGTCCACAGAGATGCCAGACCCAGTCTCTGCAAGTTGGGAGCCCTCCTAGGAGGTGGGGGATTATTTCCTACCATTTTCATTATCTGAGTTAAGCACTGAATGGAGACACCACAAATCTGGGGACTCCCACTTGGCTCTGCCTGGAAAATCACAGTCCACAGAAGAGCTGGGCCACCCAGAGCCCCACCTTAACCCTTTACTGTGCTGCTCACATCCACAATTCTACCTGCAGACCCCTCTGAGACATCCACCACCCAACATGTGCTCCAGCAGCATTCTGATGGTGGCCAAGTCCTGTTCCTAATGGGGAGCTGGAGGAAAACAAAACCTGACTCCAGTAAAGAAGCCAAGGCAGAACCTCTCAGAGGACTCAATCCATGACTCAACATCACCAGGGACCCCAATAGAGCTGGGGGTGATGGGGGACCCAAGGGACTCAAGGGAATGGCAGTGGCAGAGCAGGCAGATGACCCCAAGGCATCTCACCTGGCATGAGAGAGATGCTTTAAATCAGCATAAAGCCATGTGTAGATACAGCTGTGCAGTGCAGCAGTCATTTCCAAATGAGAATCTGATTTCCCTAAATTACTGACACACACCTGAAAACCATCCGGTAAACCATCATTTCCTGTTGCTAGTGAGAATTTTTCAAAGAAAGAAAGAGAAAATTATAATATACACTGTTACTGAGAAAGAGCAGCAAGAATGCACTGTAATACCCTCATTTTTTCTTCTTGTTTCAAATCTGAGCAGCATAATTTTGAACTGTTGCTGCTGAAAGGGCAACCAGCTGCTGCTGTCTAGAGTTTAGTTTTTATAATACAGCTCCAAAGCCAAATCTTCCTTAAGGCCTGGAGTTTGCAAAGTTCACTGCTAGAGCTTACAGCAACTGAGAAGATAAACAAATTCCTGGGGAACTTCTTTTGGCACTTTCTTTGGCGTTCTATATCTTTTTATAGAGAGGGTGAATGAAGCAAACCCAAACCTGTGATTTGCTTTATCAGACCTGGAAAGCCTCAAAGTCCCTTGGTGGGGGGAGGCAGGTGATGCTTTGGAGAATGAGTGTTTCTTCAGGTTTTCTGCTCTGAATTGGGTGTCAAAGAGAGGCACCATGACTTCTAGATCAGCCATATGCTCCAGTCAGAGAAAGTCTCTTCCTCACTTTGCAGCAGCCTCAAAAATAAATTCTGCTTTGAACACACCAAGGATTCTAATCCCTGGGCTGAATTCTTCAAGTTGTGCTGAGGAGCTGATGCAGTGGATATGGGGCTGCTGCACAAAGATAGAAGGGAGTTTCTACAGGCTTTTCAGTGTTCCGGGAAAAGGCAAGTCCTAGGAGCTGTGGGACATCCCTGACTAGGAAAAAGCAGTCACAAAAGGCCAAGCATGGCAATACAGAGATGTGCCAGCTTGGCACAGTGACCCCGGCAGGGTACAAGTCACAGGGGCTGCCCAGGGCCATCCAGGGTCCAGGCTCTGAAATAGTGTTTTTCACAGCGCAGCCAGACTGAGTGAATCGCAATCCAATTACTTTCCTGTGGGTTTGGGGAAAGCCACTTCCTTTAAGTAGACACAAAGAGGAGAGAGCAGAAGAGCCACGCTGGATCTGGAACCCAGTGCCAGATCTGGGTTTAGGATGCTTTAGTGCCTAATACCTACATCTGGATTTTGGGAAAGGTGTGGGAAGGCAGAGGGGTAGGAAGGGGAGGAATGGTTTAGAGTAGTCACTGCTTGAGCCTGTGCCCTGAAATTTAGGGGAAAAGCAGCAGAAATCAGACCCAGCTGTCACAGTGGAATTGCCAGGCACATATCCTTGCAGCCCGGGATATGCCTGGAGCTTCTGTCCTGCCAGCAGTCCGATTTATTCCCCATTCTGATCATTATAAGGTGGGGTTGAAACCTGCTCCCCGTGTCCGGCAACCCACCCTTCAGCATCTGCCACTCGTTCCCCACTGTCGGACCCAGCAGAGAGCCCCCGAGCTCCCCAGGAAGAGAGCCGGGAGCGGAGCAGCGGCTCGGGAGAAGAGGGGAGGCCGGCCCGAGGGGAAGGGGAGACCCGAGCTCCGGGCGCACGGAGCACTGAGGGACTTACTCTGCGGCGGCTCCGGGGCGGCGGGGCTGGACTGGAACTGTCACTGTCACCGCCGGCACTGGCACTGTCAGAGAGTCTGGGGCCCGAGCGGGGACAGCCCGGGTATAAGGGGAGGAGGGCGGGGGCGGGACCGGCTGCTGGGAAACTCCAGTCGCGCCTCCTCCCGAGCGAAGGGAACCGAGAAATCCCCTCCGGCGCGGAAGGCGAGAGTGCCGAGGGTCGGTCCCTGCAGAGCTGACCCGCGGCGCCCCGTCCCGACAGAGCGGTGAATGCGGCACCCTGGGCTCAGTGCTCGAGGGCTCGCCTGTATCCTGTATCCCATTGCGGGCTTGGAAATACGCCGTCAGGGATAGAGCAGGTGCCTCCAAAAATGCCGTGTTCTGCACTTGGGGTGATCATCTCTTGGTGTGCAAACAGCCTGGGAGTGAGGAAAGAGACCTGAGGCTCTTGGTCCATGGGAAGTTGACCGTGAGTGAGCAGTGTCCTGGCAGCCAGGAGGGATAATCCCGTCCTGGAGGCATCAGGCACAGCATGACCAGCCGGGCAAGGGAGGGGATTGTCCTGCTCTGCTCTGTGCTGGGGCAGCCTCACCTCGAGTGCTGGGGACAGTTCTGGGTGACACAAAATAAAAAAGACATAAAGCTATTAGAGAGTGTCCAAAGGGCAACAAAGATGGTGAGGGGTCTGGAGGGGAAGCCATACGAGGAGTAACTGAGGTCACTTGACTTGTTCAGCCTGGAGAAGACAAGACTTAATGAGACCTCATCACAGCCTACAGCCTACTCACAAAGGGGAAGAGATCAGGCAGGCACTGATGGTCACCAATGACAGGACCCAAGGGAATGGCCTGAAGCAGTGTCAGGGGAGGTATAGGTTGGATATCAGGAAAAGGTTCTTCACCCAGAGTGTGGCCGGGCTGGAACAGGCTCCCCAAGAAAGTGGTCATGGCGTCAAGCCTGCCAGAGTTCAAGAAGCATTTGGACAATGCTGTCAGGCATATGGTGTGACTTTTGATGTCCAGTGCAGAAACAGGTGTTGGTCTTCGTAATCTCTGTAGGTCATTTCCAATTCAGGATATTCCATGATTCTTGAAAGCTTTGCTTTCTGAGCAGGGCACTGTCCCCAGCAGGGTTGAGTGAGGTGCATGCCTGAAAGCACAGCCGCCTGTACCTGGATCCTGCACTGTGCCTTCCCCAGAGCAGGGCTCCCGGCGCTCCCAGGAGACTCCCAGAGACCCTCCAGTGCCTTCACAGTGGGCACTGACTGCCTGCCTAGAGACTGGAAGAGACAGGCTTCCTTCCTTACCCAAAAGCCTCTGAAACTGTTCCACTTGTAGGTGGGAGACCTCCAGCCTTTCAGTACTTGAAAGGGGCCTATAAGAAAGATGGGGACAAAGGTTTTAGCAGGGCCTGTTGCAGTAGGACAAGTGGTGATGGTTTGGAACTTAAAAAGGGTTGATTTAGATTATAGAAGAGGAAGACATGTTTTATTATGAGGGTGGTAAAACACTGGAACAGGTTGCCCAGAGAGATGAGAGTTGCTCCTTCTCCAGATACATTCAAGGTTAAGTTGGATAGGACTCTGAGCAACCTGATGTAGCTGAAGATGTCCCTGATCATTGCAGGGAGGTTGGACCAGATGACCTTTAAAGGTCTAACCCAAACTATTCCATGATTCTCTGACTTGTTTTCCTTATTTCTGTTCCGGATTTCTAGGCACCAGCATCCCTGGCCATGGAGTGTGGTGAGCTGGTTACCTGGGGAAAGCATGGGGCTGGCTGGAGGGCAGCCAGGGGAGGCCTAGGTCACAGCAACGGCTGTGGGGGCCCTTTGCAGAGGGTCTGTGAAAGCTGTGAGGGCTGTGCTGTTCCTTGCTTAGATAGTTTCAATGGGAAGCATCTTCTGCACACATGACATCTGGGCTAAAGCAGTTGCCCTGCAGGCAGAAAATCAAATTACTGAGATCCTGCAGAACCTACCTCTTCCCCCTTTCTTGGGAAGCTGCTGTGGGGCAGGGAGTGGGGCAGGTAGAAAGTCCAAGTGCCTGGTTACTGTGGTTGGGAGAATTTCTGTTTTACATCTCATAGCTTTGGCCTAATGCAAAATGTAAAAAAATGGTCCAGGGATTTAAAGCTGAGTGGGAACAATGAGGTTACCTGGTGCTCCTGATGCCCTCACTCAGCACCTGCGTGGCTGCACAACTTTTGGAGGGGCTATTCAGATCCTGTGTGGGGACATCCCCCAGCAGGAGGACATGGTCTGGAGCTGGAATGTGACCAGTTGAGCTGGCACAGTGCTGGAGAACAGATGCCTCTCCTGGTCTGTGCTTTCTGGCAGGCATCCTATCTTCTGCCACTGCCACTTTCCCCTCTGGCACTGTTTTTCCAAGAAGTCCATGGTAGCAAGGGAAATCCTCACCCTCAGCAATGTCGGCCAAGACAGGAAGCAGAAGCAGAGGGGCCGCCCTGATGGGAAAACCCACGGTCTCTGGTCTCTTGAAAACACAGATTCATGTCATGCCAGCCTTTGGCTGTTCTGAGCAGAGGGTTCCCCTCTGGGATTGCCCAGGGTTGGGTCCCCTTACTCCTTGACAACCAGTGACCAAAAATAACCACGGTCATGGGATGGAAATTCTGGGTGCCACATGAGCCTGAAAATCATTGGAGAAAGTGCAAGATTTGGCCCTGGAATGCTGAAACTTCCTCTGTATTTCATCACCTCCTCCAATGCCAGTATGAAAGAGAGAGGAGGCAAGGTGTGGAATCTGCAGTTAGAGGTGGTTTGGGGACAGCTGGAGGTGAGCTTGATGCTGCATCCAATGACCTCCATGCAGGAGGTGAAGGGATATGGCTCCTGGGAGGAACCAGGGAACCAGAGTGGCTGGTGTGCTCCAAGGGTTACATACACAACACACACACAGCTCTGGGCATGGCTGGGAAGGCAGTGTTGGTGACTGTCTGAAAGCTGTCTGAAAGCAGAGGATGCTGTTCTGGATGCAGGGGGGAACCTGGGGCTGGTTATGTGATCCCTGAGGGATGGAGGGTGTCTATCACAGATGTGCTGGGAATCTGCATTGGGAAGTGGTTCAGTGACACATCTCAGACCCACTCAGAAACCTCTCTTTAAATATTCAGAGGGTCTTTGCACTTGGCTCAGATAAATGTCTCATCCCCAGCTTAGCACTGGGGGCCCTGACTGTAGGAGTCTCTTGCAGTCAGGGATGGGGAAGTCCAAGGGAGTCTGATGCTCAGCTGGTGTACATTTGCAGCAAATGTAGCTACAGATCTGTGGGCATCCTGGGTTTTTTCCTTGAATAATAATTTAATAAATGTTTTCATATAATTATTTATGTGGGATACAAATTAGATTCATGTAATGGGATCTGTTCCTGGGCCTCATCTTTATCAGTTTTAAGGTAACTTCAGTGGGGTCAGGGCATTTCTGCCAGCAGAGAGGGGAACAAGAACCATCTTATAATTAGGTTTTAAATTAAAATAGTAGAGCTTGGGTGTCCTATTTACCCAAACTACAGCCTGTCCCTGGCTGCCCTCATTTACCCAAACCAAATGTATCACAGCACTCAGATCTCCTGCTGTTACACCAGCATGAGCATTGCTTGTCTGTGTAAGGTGATTCCTGAGACAGGTATCTGGTACTTAAATAATATTGGGGAGTGGGTAACCAAGTTAAACCAGACTGTGTATCTTCCGGTGCTGCACAGGAACTTTTCTGTGCTCTGTAACTGCTCAGTGTGCTGCACAGGACTGCACTGATACTCTGTGTTTATAGCTTATCCTGTTTTAGAAGTTAACTGAAGTCTGCAATCTCTGGAATCCAGGGTTTATGCCTGTCTTCTCTAATACACAGGATATATTTCTTACCTGAAACTTACTCTTAAAAGCAAGACATGCTTCAGAGATTTGTAACTTTATTTTGCAGTTGCTTCCTTAAATTTGAACAGTGGCTTGCATAGGATTGTTTCCCTCTTCTTGGTTGAGCATGAAAGTCACTTTTATTCCCAGTCCTAATATCCAACTTCAGCCGAGCAGGAGCCTGCAAATGGGGTGTGTCTCTACTAGAAAAAGTTGTAAATTCTTTGCATTAGACAATTAAAGATCTATGTGTAAAAATGAAGATACTATCAATAAGAAGCATTTATAAGGAGATTACTTTTGAAGTGTGGTTTTAATTTCCTCTTTCAGGGTGCTGAAAAGCTGTTATCCACATTGCCAGCTAAAGGTGTGTCAAGAAACAGATTATCATGAGGGTAAAGATGTTCTTCCTGGAGTCCATTAATTCAATATGCTTATTCATTGAATGGTATTTGAGATTTCTGTTCAAACTCGTTTTCATTACCTTTATTACCAGACAGGGAAGATAGTAATTTGCCTGTGGGATTTTCTATGAGTTGAATTCATTTGCACTAAGCAATTCCAGCTGTGCATGTTTCAGAGTGGAAAAGCAGCAGGTCTGAGTGCAGGTGTGTGGTAGCAGCTTTCTGAGTAAGCAAGCACTCTTTGCCACCGTCTGCTGGGAATATGGGGCTATCTCCTGGAGCCGGTAACACAAAGCCCAAGTAGAGGTGCCTGAGGTGGTGCTTGGGGCAGTCAGAAAATACTCTCAGTGTGGGGTTGGACTGGAAAATTGGGGTCAGGTAATATCCAGCAGCTTTTCCATGTGGGATGGGGTGTGCAGCAGCTTGGAGAAGGGAATAGGGAAGGATGTCTCTAGGGTGGCTGACCTCCCTGCAGTGCTGGGGGAGGCATGTGAAACAGCATGTGGTGGGATTGCATGTGCTGTGACCTGAGATGCTTGTAGCCGATTGCTCTTCATCCTCCTGTGCTGGGAAATAGCTCTTTTATTTCTGTTCTCTGTGGAATAATTTTATAGAAGTGGGGTTGTGTGCAAAAAGGGGTATTAGAAGAGAATTTGGGATCCTCATTGAAATGTGAGGTAAAACACCTGCCACACTTCTCTGGCTCTTTCCAAAACTTTAGAAAGTTTGAGGTCAGCAAAAGAATGAAAGTTTGAGTTCTGAAGGCTGGCTCAGCTCTGCAGGCCAGAGCAATTGTCAGCTAGGTCATGAGGGGGCTCAGTTCTTCTCCCTGAGGGCAGGGACATGACAGGTCAGCAAGCTGTGGAGGAACTTGCTGGCTCCAGAGGCCCTGTCACTGCTCAGCAGCTGGGGCACAGCAGGCAGTAAGTGGTTGGAGGTCTAGAGGAGATGGATCTATCTTTCCAGGCTGTTGTGCATTTTAACTCTGATCACTAGGGTCAGCTTGTGACAATATTATTTCCAACTGATGGAGGTGTCTTCCTCTCCCATATTTGTGATGACTACAAGTAATAAAAAGGAATTATTTTTCTCCATCAGCAACCAGGCTGAGAAGAGTTACGTGTATATACCCAAATGTTGGCCTGATAGCATAGGAACAGGGTAGTGGTGAGGGACAGGGGCAGAGCCTGGGCAATGGGGCTCTGAGTTCACCAGCAGGTTGTGTCACACAATGCTTCCCACTGAGGGAAAAGTTCCTGTGACAGGTCGTGCTTTGTGTAAGAGACATTACCAAGTGTGGGCAAAGATTGCATATTCAGGACTTCTCCCAGACAATAGCAGAAATCACTGGGATGAAGTTTCACTTTCTCTTCCAGTTTCTGTATGTGCCAGTGAAGTGAGAACCTCCTAGACTGAAGTAACTGGACTTCTTCTAGATGGCCTAGGGCCCACAAGTGAGTGGAGAGTATCTCCTGGGGTCCAAGTCTGAAACCTTTCAGTCTGAAGGCACTATTGTTTCTAGCCAGTCTGAGACACCCGTGAGACCACAGGATACAACCTCTCATTTTTTCTTCTTATTTAATGAACTGCTTCCCTGCCCCAACTTTGTTTTCATTTGTGCTTCACAACCTTTGATAATTATGTATGTGCTAAGTTATACACTTCAAAGCACAACATATTTTATTGTACAACATGTTTTGTTTGTTTTCCACAATTATCACAGAAGCACAACAAGGAATGGATCTCTGCTGTCCTTGAAGCCTGCCTGTGGCCTTCTCCAAAGAATTCCATATTCAGGCTATGTTTTGTGGTAGGCGGGGAGCAGACTTTTCACTCACACCTATGGAAGCTCAATCTGAGGTTAAAGGGAATCATCAAGTTGGCCAATTCTAGTATTATCTTACCGCTTGAAAGCAACATGTAAACCCAAGATCTTGAAACCAACCAATAGGGAGTATTTTTTTAAGTACTAAAGCACTTACCTAACCTAATGTTCTCAGATTCAAAAAATTTTCTTCCTCCTGCAAAATACTTTGTCCTTTCCAACATGGACCCTATTGCCTCAGGTAGAATCCTGCCCTTGTGCTGAGAAGATTGATCTGCTTATGATTTTTGGAATCCAGATGTGAAAGCCAAGCCAGAGCCATGTTCAGCATAAACATCCACAGCAGCAGTTTATCTTCATCCTCTTATCATAGTTCTGCCTCTGTTGTCTTCCTCTCCAAGTGGTGAAAACATGTTTTTTCCTAGGGCTGTGTGAAGGATGTTGGTGTTGGAGGTTTGGCCTACCGCAAAATTGTGATTTGATGACTTCAACAGTGTGAAGCCCTCTGGGGAACTTTTCTACCAGTGGTACCAGCCTCATATGATGATAGTTTTGTCCTCTCTGGTCATATCTGGACCAAGCTAACCCCAGAGAGCCTTCCTGATTTTGGTTTCTTTTGGCATTAGAGATACTACACACCTGATTAATGAACCAGGAGTTCAAACCTGACAGGAATGTCCTAAATCTTTGTCAAAGGAAGGGCTTGTATTCAAACATGGTCTGCATCCCCATCCTGGTATTTCTACTTGAGGAGTGGTCGTAGCTGAGGCTGCTGACACCTTTGCTGTGCTATTCTGGTGGAGGAGGCATCTGTCCCTGAGGCTGCCCTGGCACCCTCCCCTGGCATTTGAGTGAGGGAGGTGTGCATTTCTGTGGTTGCTCTGACATGGAGAGGGAGGAGGGATTCATGTCACAGATTTCTGGCTGGGGGCAGCTGTCCCTGACATGCTCACAGTGGGCAGGAGACATCACGTGCTGGAAGGGAAGCCCCTTTGACCTGACAGCCCCGGTAGCCAGCTGTTCCCAGTTTGCTATCCCTGGACCTTCAGCCAGGCATCTTCATAGCCTGGGAGAAGTCACCCTCCTCCATGTATTGGAGGGAGTGATATTGTCCTGTTTTGATGCTGCTTGCAGTCTGATGGGCATCCTCAACATCGGGCATGTGACGACTTGGGGAGGAACAACAGGTGCTGAGGGAAGGGTGTAGCTTTTCCCTTTCCACCTGAAGGAAATCAGAAATGTTCTTCCTGAATGGAAGTTCAGTCATCTAAGAACAATTCACCCCAGAGGAGTGGGAATTCACACTTCCTGCTATCCCACTCCTGTTGGGAAATGGAGGGCATGTTGTGGGGTCACAGCACTGGTCTTGCGGTTCAGAGCAAATCTGGAAGAGCTCTTGACTGGGGCTATTGTGGGGGATTCACAACTGCCTGTAGCACAGATGTTCTGAAAAACATGGCTACTTTGGAGATGGTTCAGGGATCCTCTGACAGAAAAGCAGCATTATTTTTAGCATCCCATTTTAAAGGTACGCCAACATCCTGTAGTCCTTTCTTTATACCAGTTTACTCTTGTTTCTTTCTATAACACTGCTTCTGTGTTTATAGCTTCCTAATCCCTTTGAGGTTCAGCACGAAGACACAAGGGGCAGTTCTCTGTGAAGCAAAAACAAATTGTATGTGTGCTTCCAAGATGCGAGTTGCTTTTCTTATAGTGCTCCTGGATTATATAGGGGTCTCTAAGTTAGGGATGCTTTTTATTTGTATGTCCTCAGAGGCTAGCATAACCATGGGCTGAGGGAAGGCAAATGGGAGCTGCTTCATCAGTTAAGCTACAAGAAATGGTGCAAGGAGCCACATCCTGAGCAGCATCAGACACTTGTGCTCTCTGCAGTGTGGCTCAGTGCTCCAGATGGGATAGCACAGCTGTGCTGCACAGCACAGGGCTGGGTGTCCTGACAGACCTGCTCTGTCAGATGAGCCCAGGAGCTGCCAAACCCACCCGTGGCAGCCGTGGCTGTGGGAGGAATGTGCTCATCCATATTTAAGAGCTGGGGCTGGACCATGCCTGTCCTCACCAGGGCTCAGCTGGTAGATCCTCTCCGGACACCCACGGCTGTGTCTGGGCTGGCACAGGGCTTGTGTGCAAGGGATGAGAAGCCTAATTTTAGATCAGGGAATGCAGCACTGGAAAGGTCACTGGATGGGACCAAATCCAACTGGCCCTCATGATGGCAGCAGCATCGTGTTTAGGCCTGGTGGAACTAATCATGACCTCTTTTCACTGCAGTTGTTTTACCTCAACCCAGGTACCTCCCCTGCCCCAGGGCTCTCTGCCTTGGGGCCTCTCTTTCTGCCCAGCAGGAAAGGCTGCCCATAAACTCCCCATAAACTCCCCACCACCACAAGGTGGTGGAAAGTACTGGGGAAAGCACCCAGAAAACTGCAAAAGCAGTACTTCTGTCCGGGGTCTTGAAAGTGAAACACCAAGAAGTTCTTCTGTTTTGAACTTCCCTGTGAGTCCTCAGTGTCTGCCCTTCCTGTTCCTGGCCTGTCTCCTGTGGCATTAAGCTCATGTGTGTGACACCTACAGCTGGTCTAGAGCTGAACAGACAATTTGGCCGTAGCCAACACCAACTGGACCAGCCCGGCTCGTTAGGGAGCAGAGGTAAACGAGTCCCCAGGAATGGAAGTGATTGGCTGAGTTCAAGCTCCAGCAAGGGACCCAGCCAGTCCCTTGGAACCAGGAATGCACCCATGTCATTGGCCATGAGCTGGGCAGAGTTGAGACCCTTCACCAATCTCGTTTGTCACGCTGGACATTGGAAGCCCCTATAAACGATGGCGCCCATCAATGAACATCGGCTGTTGCTGCATGAACCCGGTGTCATGTCTGGTTCCTGTCTCCAACATCAGTGACGTGTGTGCCCGAGCAAAATAGGGCTCGATGGGTGGCATAGAGGGAAGTTTCCAGGGGAAATCCAAGCAGCCATGAGGACAGCCAGTGTTTCAACCCTCTGACTCAGTAAGGAGCTCATTGCTTATATTGCACTGTTGAAATCAACAGAGGTGTTGCTTCCAAGTTTACTGGCAGTAGAGAACAGCCCTCCATTTGTTTGTAGATAGGAACATACTTCTGAATGAGATTTGCAGTTCTCCTGATGACTGAAATTCCCACTGATCATTCAATTAAATATTCCTTTTCTCAAAAAAGCATCTGAGGAATCTTGTTGGATCTTCAGGGCAATAACCTTTTCTTTTGCCTTCCCTGCCTTGGCACAACCTGCACCATAGGGCTGGATAAGGTGCTTTGCTTGTTATTTTCCCAATAACACAGTGGCCAGTTATGGATCCTTCCTAAACCACTTCCTAAATGGATGGGATTGTCAGAATTATTTTGAACATCACCTTCAGAGAAAAGAGGAAAATACCTAAAATAAATATGAGCGCTGGATATGAAATCCAGTGCTGCAATGTAAACTCAATAATTTGGATGAAGTATGTAAAGATAAGTGCCCTGTGTGTGGTTTTAACTCCTTCAGGCTTCTCTCTGCCTGCATAAGGAAGAAGCTGCTTCACTCCTCAGAGGTTGAAAGGGCAGTTATATACATGATTTTTTAACTAAGGAAAATAATATCCCTTTGCGGGTTCTGTTTGTTACACCCCATGCAAGCATTTTCCCAGAAATACAGCTGGAACAGCCACAATGCAATTCATTTTTCTTGCTGTGACTAAAACAATGGCATCTAAATCCACAAACCAAGGCTGAAGGTCGACTGATTGTGGAGACATAGCAGTTCTTGTTTGCAATGGATTGTAAATAACTTTGGGAAACAGAATAATATTGCTGTGAGTTGTCATGCCTGCCTGCAAGCAGTTTTATAACTCAAGATTTTCTTCTGCTTTGGATGTTTAATAGAACAAAATTAGACACCCACTCAAGTATTGCAAGGCAAATAAATCCTGTTGCAAGGCAAAGAAATCCTCTTTTTTAAAAAATTGATTCACTTAGGAGATTCAACCTGCAGCTGTCTCAGTATTTAATCACTTGCAAAAGGCATTTTGGTGGAAATGAGAAATCCCAGATCCAAGGATCATGGCCAAAAGCAGAAGAAATGGTGCCTTCAGGTTCAGCCTCCTCCCTGCAGGCAGTGCTGAAATGTCACATGTGGAATTATTTGTGGTGCTTCCAAATAACAGCTCCTTCCTGGGCTTGCTGGGAGAACATCTTACCCCAGCCAAATCCAGGCTGGCCTTTGGGCTGTTGTTTCTCTCCATGTCTGCTTCCAGACAGCGCTCCCGTCATCCCCGGGAATGGTCTTTGTTTCAGAAGGTGACTAACAGCTGCTTAGCAAGGCACAGGATGAATTCAGCCTTGAGATCACTGAGGAAAGAGGCACCGTGGGCTTTTGCTGGTTCTTTAGAAGCTCAAGGCCCCGTTTGTTTAAAGAGCTCTCAAGAAGAAAGCATGAGCAATTCATTCCTGCGCTCTAGCTGGGGCTGTGAGGGGAAGATGACGGTCCACGAGTGCATGACGTGCTTTTGGAGACAAAAGCCACGAGACTTTTGGCCTTGTGCCGCCTCTTGAATCCCTGATGATTAATTCCATGATTACCTCTTTTCCACTCAATGAGCTTCTATTCATAGCACCGTTCTTTCAGGAAATATTATTCCCCCAAGTTTTGGAAAAAAGTATTGAAAAGTTGTGAGCTCCCTCACTCAGGAAATGATCCCCAGCACTTTGTGCCTCGCTCAGGGTGCTGGACTTTGGTGATTGGTTTGATTTTCCCTTCATTTCAGCTCTGGGATTACCCATGATGTGCTTCATCAGGAAGTGCTGTTGAATATGAGCCACCTGGTCTAGTGGAAGGACTCCCTGTTCATGGCAGATGGGTTGGAATGAGTTAATCTTTGGCATCCCTTCCAATTCTAACCATTCTGTGATTCTGTCAAAGCCCCTGATGGTAGGGATGACACACTGTCCTCAGCAGTCCAGCCCTGCCAGCAGTAGTGGTGGTTTTGCTCCTAACTTGGATCTCCATACGTTGGTCGAAGCTTCTATATGCCTGACCCCCACAGAAAATGGAGAGGAGAACATTCCTTCCCTTTTGCAGCCATTTTTGAACCAATTGAAAGACAATTATCAGATCTGTGTTCTGTGCCTTCCCTGGAAGTACTTCCTTAGTCCATGGACAGAAAATGTTGAAGGCCACTGCTCTGCATTAACCAATATTAAGCAAAGATCTCTTTCTCTGTGAATGCAGTTTGTGAAATCATTCCTGTTTTCTGGACTTTCTTCTGATTCTCAGCCCCTCTTTCCCAGCTACAGTTTGCCATCTCCTTCCCAGGGGGCCCCTTTCTGCCTTGTGGCCTGGTTTGCTTTTTCTGTTCACACAAAAGCAGTTCTGTCTCGCCTGATGCCAGTCTCCCCACAGTCCTGGGAACCCAGGCATAATCCTGCATCCCCTAATGAAGCCATGGAATGTCTCCAGTCCCACACTCATCATGGAGCTCAGGCTATGGGCCTACTCATAGTGCCAGGCACAATTTCATGCCTGGTCAAATGTCTTGGGACTTAAGATTCTTGCCCTTAATCTGCCATTCATTCCTTCTGCCTCATTGAGCAAGAGCTACAACCTCTGTGCCCCTTGCAGGAAAGTCTTACACTCACAACTCAAGGCTTTCAGGTAGCATGAAGATGGCAGAAATACTACAACAACCTTTTTCCTGAGTTTTCTCTGCCTTGCATGTTCTTTTCTGGGAAAATATGTTCTAATGGCATCATATGAATTTACAAATACAAATTGAGAGTACTACATTGGAAGAGTATTAGAGGCTATTTGCAGTGCTCTGTGAAAGGGATGAAGGCAGGCAGGCAAAGTTCATGTGCTCAGTGTCCTCAAGCTGGGACTAGAGAAAGTTCTAGTAATTTTTTAAAAGTTAATTCACTTTTGCTACCTCATTAATGTATTTCAGGCTTCACCATTTCCCAGTACTGTCTTTTTGCTGTAATGCTCCAGCAACCTGACTGCTCTCTTGCTCAGGTTTTATGGGGGAGGTGGGCCAATCCCAGTAGTAATGTCATGGTGTCATTAGAGTATTAGATAAAATTGTACTCAAGGGCTGGAAATGCACAGTGATGCTGAGCAGAACACTCCTGTATCTGCCCAGTACCAGAAAACCAACTGACTGGCTTTGGGGCAGTAAATTCAGCCAAAACAAGATTTCATGGAGTAAGGTGCAAAATACAGAAGATAAATTTTTGCTAAACACCAGGACTTGGGAGAAGCATCATAAATAACTACTAAAGCAGTGAAGCCTAAAATGAATACAGCTTTACTTTCCAGCCATCCCTGAGATAATAATGCCCTGGCACCTTTTGTCATCCCAGCTGTGTGTGCTGGGGTGGTGTCAGGCCACATCATCCAGCCTGTTAAATATATACAATACATCATTCCTCCTCTTACTGATCATCCTTAATATTTTAAACCAACTGAGAGATCATTTCTGAAAGATACCACATGACCGGGAGCTAAACATTATAGTGGTGCTGCACTAAAAGGCTTTTTTCAGGAATATTTTGACTGACTGATTATGATCCCCAGCTGAGGAACACTGCAATGTGTTGGTACTCTTCCTTTCTTGCTTCAAGTGAGTCTGTTTACCGTATCTTCCTTCCAGGAAAGAACACCTTCACAGAGCAAAATTGGTGAAATGGTGGCACCCAATGGCTGCTCTCAGATGGCAAATGCCAGCTCCTGCACCCTGGCTGCTGTCACTGACCTTTGCTTTTCACCCCAAACCAGAAACAAACAGTATTGTGAAACATCAGAGACCTCTGAAACAAAGAAAAAAACATCTTTCACCACCCACACAGCACTGTCAGCTGTGCCAGATCCCCCACCTCCCAAATGCAACATTCACTCCTGAGAAGCTAAGTCTGGAGAGAGTTTGGCTTTTTCATTTAGTTTGATGTTTTTGAGACAGCATTATTCACCAGAGATGCATCTGCACGTAGTAGTTTGGGCCATTTGGGGTAAAAATGAGAAGTGTGTCCTGAAGGGAATGTAACTCTGTGCTGGGAAAGGAATAGGGATGATGGTGTTTTTCTTCACAGAGAAACAACAAGCAGAAGGAATTAACATGGTAATAATTGAGCTTCTTGGCACTTTCCTGCAAGAGCCGCATATTCCACATTTAAAAGTCCTGGGAGGCCTTTCTTCTCTTTTTTTGGAATGTGAAATATGGCTGTAATGAACACTGGGTCTTCCACAGAAGACAGCTGGACAGCAGCGCTCATTTTGGAAAGCACATCCCTTCCTTTTTCCTTGCTCAGCTGGCTCCAGGGTGTGCTCTGCAGCCCAGACCGAGCAAGCCCGTGCCCAGAGGCACCCCTGCTCCTCACCTACCCTGGAGCCCCCTCTCACTTGCACAGCCGTTGGGGCAGGGCTGCAGCACGGCCGTGCCATGACGGGGTTAACCTTAAACCGGTTCGCTCAAGAGCAAGCAGCCGGAGAGCAGCAGCTCCCAGATGAAGCTGGCTGTGCGCCTGCCACTCGCTCACAGGATGCCAGGCTGCAGGATCTGAGGGTCCCAGGAGAGGCTGTGATAAAAGGCAGACCATTGTGCCCAGCTTTCCTCCGGGACTTCAGGGGAGCAACTTGCTTTTGTTAGAAAACAGAAACCGAGCACCTTATCTAATCCCAGGGACAGGAAGCTGGAGCCCGAGGAAAGGCAGTTGCTTTGCGGAGAGTCTGCCAGTTAAATAATGAGATTGAAAATGCCAGAATACATTTAAATAATGCACTTGGGAAAATGCCACAGCTGCCTTGTGTGAGGTGTTTGGATGAGAGATGCATATGTAGCAGAGGGAAATTGATGTACAAAATCTCTCGCTGAGGCTTCAGTGTCTCAAATCCTGCACTCCAGGAGTGCAGTTTTAGAAGTCTCAGACCTAGCTTGCAAAAGTTGAAATCCTCTTTGTACCTCTCCCGCTCAGTCAATCCTTCTAACAATAAATGTGAGTCTCTCAGCATGGATGCTCTTCCCTGCTGCAGGGGTGGGAAATGTAGCTCACAGACCTGTGAGGGGTGTAATCACATGCTTGCACCATGTCCCCAGGACAGGGGAGGGGAGCTCCAAAGTGTTCATGTGTTCTGCACACCTAATGGGAGAATCAGATGATCTTTTACTTCTCCTTCTCCATAGCTAAAAGTGTCTAAGATGAAGCTTTGTGGGAATTGTCATGAGACATATTGAAGAATGGTGCAGGGCAGAAATTCCTCCCAGGATTTCCTCCTTCAGGCTCTCAATTTATACCTGATATTTCAAAGCCATATTTGGAAAAACACCTTATCTTGATTGTGGAGGTGAGTTAGAAAAATTTTCATATGATGACAGTGAATTTAAGGTGCACTCTGTGCTTCTTTATCCATCAGAACATTTCCCTTGGCCTGTCACCAGCACATGCTGCTCACCCAGGCTGAAATTTATGCAACCTGAAGCAAAGGAAACAAAAGAGACTCACTGCTGATGCTGTAAGCTCTGCTGCCAGAAATATTAGTGTTCAAGACTATGCCATGTCCATATTTATCATTTTAATAGATCATAAACACATCTCAGTAAAGTCTTAGATTAAATCCTGTGGAGGGCAACCTAAAGGATAAATTGAACTAAATAAAATCAATTTTATACAGCTTTAGGCTGCTGAATGTCTCTTTCAGTCTCCCTGCAGATGCTGGATGTAATGTTTTGGATCCTTTGTGGAGTTAACCCTATGGTGATCCATGTCCATCAGTGGGTTGATGCTGGTTTACACCAGATGAGAATCTCATCTGTAGCACTGTCTGTCCACCTCACATTTGGTTTCATACTGCAGTCAGATTGTAACAGATTTGTTAAAATGCATTTAAACACACAAGAAAATGGACTAGAGGCATGGTGGTGCTTTCCCCAAGGAGAACTTGGAGCCTCCCTCCACATGGCATATCCGATCCAGACATGTCTGTACATGCGGAGATGTGATGGCATGAACAGATCTTCAGTCCAACAGGAGTTCTGCGAGGCAGCCCTCGACTGAGGAAAATCTGCTGAAATGCCAGAGGGGCCATGGGGGTCACCCTGGAGGGAGCGTGTTCCATGTGCTGCATATCCTGGTTGTTGGGTTTGGTTACCCAGTGTTTTCCTCCCCAGGCAGGTAGCGTTTTGTGGCCTCAGGTCACAACGTCATGACCTTGTGTCATGCCAGCTCAGCCAGATGAGTTGTGGGGGAGGAAATAAAACTTGGGTGCTACCACATCCCTGCCCAAGCTCTGCCCCTCGGTTGCTCATGGGCACTAATTATGAGGGAGGCTCTTGCTCTGCCGCTATATAATTATGCAGGGTACAGTCCAAGCCTTAATATAGAGGCCTTAATATAGCTCTGAGCGAACTGCTTTTGATTTCCTCCCATTCTTTGAAAATACATTCAATCTTGTCCCAAACAGTGGAACAGCCTCCTAGCAATAGAATCTGTATGGAACATGAGGTGGACACTGTGCCTGGGCTCGAGCTGCTGCCCAGGAGCTCTTACAGGAGGTTGGTGTCTTGGAGCATCTGTTGCCTTTGGGTTCTGAACTTGGGGTAACAAGTTCAGGAAACTACTCCTTTCTCCACAGCAGTCAAAAATTTGGGTTTGCAGAGGAGCAAGGTGGGTTAGCAGATTTTGGATCACGAATAGAGGCAGTGTGGGAGGAGGCAGGATGCTGACGTTGGTGCTGTGTTAGAAGCAGCTGATGATCACTGGAACATCAATTTCAGCGAAGAGTGTGCGGCCCTCCCCTCCGTCAGGGCTCTCCTGTGCGTGGCGCACTTGCCGAAAAATCGCCGCTCTGCTGGCGCGCCCCAGCCCCCGCAGCGCCAGGATGGCCAGGACGTGCTCCTTCCTGCAGAAACCAAACAAGGCCTGGCTCACATTGGGCCAGCAAAACCAGCGCAGAGGTGAGCAGCCAACAGCTGTGCTGGAGACAGAGCAAGGCTAGAGCAAAGTGCCAGGGACCGACCCCTCACCGCACGGGAGGAGCCGCAGGATGGGAGTCTGCGGCCCCTGCAGGTACCGGACCAGCGAGCAGCAGCTCCTGCCACACCTCACTGGGGGGACAGCCTCCTGCTGCTGGTGCTTCAGGGAGCTTCCTCCTCTCTCCAATCCCGTGATGGCCTTTGCATGTTTTCCAGAGAGGCTGTGGACCTTTTGCGTAATGATTATTTTGAGATGAGTAATGGAAGTGCTAATATTTAGGAAGCTGATAGGCACTAATTAGATTAGAGCTAGAAAGCCAACTTGGAAACATACCCTTTTCCTGTAATCTCAGTGTATACAACAGCGACGTATTCAGTGTATTCAGCAACGTCTGCTGAGAGCTCAGGGGAAAAATTAACAGGGACCTGAACAGGAAGCAATGCAGGTCCAGCAGGTTCCACCTCGCTTTCCAAACTTCATTGTTAAAAATAATGATCCTCAGTAATGGAAAAGCAGAAATTAAATAAACCAAGAGGACGAGCCTTAAAACCTGGCTTGGGTCTGAAGCTAATGATGAAAAAGTACCACAAATCACAGCCTTGTAAATGGCTTTTCTGACTGGAAAATGGTTTTCAAATAGCAGTTGATGACTAGACATCATTTACCTCCCCCATCCTTCCCAGAACAGGCACTACATCTTTTTCAGCTTAGTCTGGCCACTGGGATTAAACCCTTACTAGTGTGGGGTTTATTCGGTTTTTTGGGTTTTTTTTTAATTTTTTTTTTATAGCGATTTTTTTTTTTTTGTAAGATAGGTATGTTCACCTAGGAAAATACTCAGGAACAATTGTTCCCTTACATGTCCCTGTCTGGAATTCCCCCACACAGATAAGCCTGAAGAGTATCCGAACCACCCAAGTTAAATCTAGTTATGAAAAATATTGAGCCTCAAGTTTTAGGGAGAGGTGAATATATTTAATGTGCTCTTTTTTCTCAGTATTTGAGGTCCACTTCAGTATTCTAGCAATTAGTTAGGTAAATCTTACGGATTTTGGTTGCATAAATGTTATCCAGTGCTGAAATGTTTGGGTTTGGTTTTTTTCTGAAATTACTCTGATTACATGGAATTTATTGCAATCTGTATCACTGATGTTCATACTCAGTAGCTGAAAGAAGAGCTGTAGAAGAGAAGGTAACTTCTGATTTGCAGCTGTTTAGCCATGCACAGAGCTAATCACTTTCTTTACTTTTCCAGGAGTTTTAAATTTTCCAGATGCAGCCTTGGAACAGCAAACGGAAAGTACAAAAGAAAGAATTTGTAATTTATTCCAAATTTTAATGGTTGTGTTGAGGCTGTTTCAGAAACTGCAGCTGAACTGTGTCAATGGCTGCCACAGTTTGAGGTCTGAGCCTGGGAACAGCAGACAAAATATTTGCTCCAAATCTGGAGCTTGCAGATTGACAAACAGGGCTGATACTGGTGGTGCAGTGGAAAGCAAACTGGAGCTTTACTGTGAAATAAGGTTCATTTAGAGCAATAAAATAGAATTCAGTGATAGAAAGCATGGGAATGGTTCAAAACTGTGTCAGGGGAGCTCTAGACTTGACAGGAAGAAGCATTTTTTTAATGAAGTGCTGGAGCAGGCTTCCTAGAGATGTAGTTGATGTCCCAAGCCTGTCAGTGCTCAAGAGGCATTTGGACAATGCCCTTAATAATTTACATTAACTTTTGGTCAGGCCTGAAGTGATCAGGAAGTTGGAGTGGATTATCACTGTAAGTCCCTTCCTAACAAACTGAAATAGTTATGTTCTGTTCCATTAGATTCCATTCCATTCCCAAATGAAAAACTTTGAAGATAATTTGTATTATAAGATAGAGGAGAAAAAAAGAAAAAGTATGCAGCCATAAAGAGAGAAACATAAGTTGAGATTCCCACTGTTGCTGGCATCCTGACCTCTAATGTGTGGCTACCAACGAAGAGGAGCTGAAGCTGAAGAGCTCTGCCCAGGGGCAGGACAAGCTGGTGCTGTTTGGGGTGGAGCCCAAAGAGTTCTGGCATCTGCCACTTCACGTACCTGATATCTGGATAATCCTGGCACAGGTTCTGGACATAGGCCTTGATCTTGTCTTTTTTCTTCTCCCCAATGATACCGGCAATGTGATCTATGGCGGGGAGGAGCCACTCAGCTTCAGAGCCCTGTGCACAAAGAATCGCGTGGGGACATCAGGGGCACGGCAGTGGGAAGCACTGGAGCGAGGCAGGACTGGTGCAGGCAGGACAGGCTGCCTCGGGCAAGGCAGCAGGGTGCTGGTGGGAATGGCAAGGCACTCCTGGGAGCTCTCCCAGGCCTGACCCTGCATTTCCTGATGCCCATGAGCACCCAAGCGAGCCAGACCCTGAGCAGGGCATTGTGCCTCTGGTCTGGCATAGCAGCGGATGCCAGAGACTTCACCTCCCACTGCCTGATAGTTTCGTGTGCCTCATCTCTGAGATGGGATATAGTACCCTGCATGCCTGACTTTCAACAAAATCCTATTAATTCAGCTTTAACTTCCCTGAAAATCCCAGACCAATGTTGCTGTGAGAGATGGAAATGTAGAAGTTTAATGACTCAACCAACTGTGACCATTGTTTTGACCAACAGACACCTAAATTGCAGCAATCAAATCTTGTCACTGGATTCACAGGTAGTGATACCTTTCCTCTTTGTTATCTACCCTTATCCTTTCTTTTCCTTATATATTTTCTTAGGTGATATTTTTATACTTCTATATTGTTATATACAGGTAATAACTAAAATGGGTACATACCTCCTTTCCATTGAAATCAAATTGTTCTAAAATAAACACACACACACACATATCTCTCTATCTATCTATCTATCTATCTATCTATCTATCTATCTATCTATCTATCTATCTATCTATATCTATATCTAGGGGGATACCAGGAGACAACTCACCTGATCCATCAGTGTATGGTGGATGATTTCAGCTTCCAGACTCATCTTTCTGCTCACTTGCTGACGTGTTTCCCTGTTCATTTTCCATCTGGGTTTGATGGCCTGTGTGATATATTCCTTCACCACGTATTTATGAACTTCATGTAGAAGCTCCTGGTTAAAAAGAAGCAAATCTCATGTTTTTTTTGTCCATTCAAGGCCAAGGCAGTGAGAGAGGGCAGGGAGAGCCCTCAGGTCTTTGGCAGCACCTGAGGGCATGGAGGAGGTACAGGATGGCTGCACACCATCAGTACACACTCGCACCATCTGCAGCCCCCAGTTATAAAGAGCAACCACTGTTGCAGAGGAGTCTGTAGGTCTTACCACAGCCTGAAAATGATGGTGTGACCCCTCAGCATCCCTGTGCCTGGGTGTGGGACAGGCTGCCTACCTGCCTCAGGGGCTCCCTCATGTGCTGCAGGTGCTCGGAGAACTGCGAGACTGCCGACGCCAGCGAGTCTGGCCTTTCTGTTGCCAAAATCCAGTTCTTTGTCAGGATTTTCTTAAGGAGTGGCTGAAAAAAGACCAACTCACTGATGGCACAGGTATATTCAGACTAGCTGATGATGCCCTAGCTGAAGGCACCCAGCTGTACACCTCATCTCAGGCTTGACCTGAAAGCACAGAGCACCCCCTCTGCTTGGAGACACACAAGGAGCAGGCTGAGTTTCTCTCTCCACCACAGGGAATTCACACCCATATCTCTCCTTCCTGGGTAGGCCTCCCAGTGCAGAGAGGAGAAGCATCACTCCCTGAGCAGGAGGTGTTTTGGCATTAAAGGCTTATTAGGGATACCTCATTTCCTTGCTCTGTGCCACCTTCTGATCCACCAACTCTATTTCTTTAGGTAAATAAATTTGTTTCTCTAATGTATTGGGGAAGAAAGAGATGAGAATGTTAATCACAAGCAATTCAGGCATGACCAGAACGGGCTGGGGTGGGCAGCCACGTATGCCAGTGTGACATGGGTTTGCACCAGCTATGGAAATGACAAGTCACTTGGTAGTGAATCTGCTGGAAATTAGCCCAGTAATCCATCACCTCTACAGCCTTCTCCACAAGGAAATCAAGCTCTTTGTGTTCCCAGCCCTTCCAGGAGGTGATCTGTACTCCTGCAGACCTGTATGAAGTCTTGCTGGGGTTTTCCTTCTGTTCCTTGCTCTGATGTGGTGGGGGGAATGGCAGCTGAGAGCACCTCCAGCTTTATGCCTCATAGTTAGTGATGACATGGGAGTGATGGCAGGGTTTCCCATCTGTCCTGGGTGCAAGGTACTCTGACCAAGTGTCCTCAACAGGTTATTTTCCTTTGCTGGATCCCTAGAGCTAATGTACCTTCATATAGAAACAACAATATCTGCTGAATACTTCTGGCACCTGGAAGAGACTTCCCTAAGGGCCAAATGCAAAATATCCTTTTTCTGGCATGTCCCCTTTTCTCTTCCTAGCTCTCATGATCTCTGTCTTTAGACTCCTGGCAATCTCTTTCCTCCTTGCTGTGCTCCCAGCCTGCTGGAGAGCTGTTTAGAAATGCTTTGACTCGGCCCCTCTCAGTTCTCATGACATTTCAGCTCTCTTGCTCAATGCCTTGGCTCAAGGCCCTTCCTTTCCTGCTATTTAGGCTCCAAGACAAGATCTGTAGTCACTGGAAAGTCCCCTTGGCTAGGAGGGCTTGCCTTAGGTTGGAGAAGTTCCATGACTGTCTTGGTTTCTGGAAGTTATGTCTGGGGATTTAGAAAGTGAATTAGGATAAGTGAAAAGGGATGGGACCAAAGGCTTGATTTCCCCATCTCTTTTATAATACCAGCTGGAGCCAGCAGACCCTGAATGGCTGAGAGCAGAAAGGCTCATCTACAGCACCTGACAAACTCCATTGCAGCACATTGCCTTTTATGCCTCTTAACATAATTTTATCAGAGTTTTATCAGTTGATACAAGACCTTTAGCATCCTCATTCTGGAACAATCAGTCTTTTGTCACCATGGGAACAGCCTGGAATAAACCACCCCAACCAGAACAAATTCTGTCCTATCTGAAGAGGTTTCTGACAGACTGTGATGGTAGGTCTATCAGTAAGTCAAAGTCCTGAAAAATCCAAATTATTTGATAGAAGGAAAAGTGACCCTATGGTGGTGTTCAGCTGGCCTCTCCAGTGCTTCACTTTGGACAAGATTTTCCCACTGCTTTGCCTGAGAGACTGGAAGCTGCTAAATATCCTTTTCTTTTCACTGTTATTAACAGCTTGAAAAATGTATCACTGCTCATAGCAAAAAATTCCCAGGATGCTGGAAGCTTTGCTTTTTAAGGGGAATTTCCACTAGTGTTAAATACATTGCACAATGTCATGTGCTGCAAAATGAGGTTTAGTTGGTGAGACAAGAGAAGGGCAATGATCCTCAGCTGCTGCACATATCCCTTATCTTGAGGAAATAATGTGGCCAAGATCCTCTTACCTGTGCTTTTGTTCTTAATTTTGTTAAAAAAATATTTGTGAAGTTCCTTGTCAGAGCTGCCAAAATCTTCTGCAGTTCCTCAGTATTGACTTCAAACGCTGTTTCTAACCCTGACCTACAGAGAGACAGAGATCACCCATGAGTTAATGTTAAAATGTAAACTATTACACAGCATGTTGTCTGGATTGGCATGTTGGATATTATTTTTAAATAAACTTGTGTTTCTACTACTTCCTCTTGGAAACACTTACTGAGTCAAAATAACGGCTCTTTTTGCACAATCCTGTACACTGACAGTTAATAATAGATGAGTAACTGTGGTTAAAAACCCCCTCAGATTTCCTCATCAGGTGGGACACTGCAGAGCAGTTGTGTAGGCCAGTTGCTTTTTCACTTGAGCAACACCTCTGCTGAATGATTCCCAGGTACCTGGGAGGGAACTGTGGGCTGTGGGGAAAAAGTAAAAAATAAAGCCATAGAAGGGAAAGCTGCTGACCCTGTGTCCCCCAGAGCCTGTCTGATTCACTCCACACAATGTCCATCAGCAGCAGCTGGGATGGTAACTACAGGGATGGAAACTTGTGGAATTTCCTGAAAACAGTGCATACTTCTGCAATGTTTCACCTTATGAGAAAGAAAACTTCTGAGAGGTTAACAAAATTCCCGGTGTATGTGTATGTGTGTGTGTGTGTGTGTGTGCTTTAGGAGCATTGTGATCTCCTGGCTTTCTTCTCACTTTCCATCCCTGTCCCACTGTAACATGCTCAGTGTTGGTGAGGGGGAGAGCTGAGGCAGCACCACCACAGCAAAAGGCATCAGCAGTGATGCTTGAGCATCCCTGGATGTGCCACATCCACTGCTGTGAATGCATAGAACAGCAGGTTCCTGTCACTGCCCAGATTTACATGTCTGAGGCTGCCCTGGCAGGACTATAAAGCACCCAACACCATCCCTGTCATCCCAGGCTGGAGCTCAGGACTGCAACTCTGCTTGAACACCTGAAGTCTGGGTCCAGCATCCAAAAACTCCTGCTGTCAGAACACCTACCTCTGCCCCACAACTCACCACCCCAGGCTGATAAATGTTTAATTTGACTCAGGAATAAACCCATCACGCAAACGCTGCCAGCTCCCTGCCTGGGGCTGGCGTCTCCCTTCACCTCTCTCCAGTCCCCGGCAGGGAAGGGGCAGCAATGTCCCGCAGGGGCAGCAGGAGGCAGGGAAAGCCATTTCCTCGGCGAGGTGAGCATTGCTGGAGAGACCGTGCCATCTAGAGACTTCGTGGCGGTAGTGCTCGCTGCGGCTGGAGCCGCCCGCTGCTGGGAGACACCGAGCACGAAATCCCCTCCATCCTCTGAACAGTACTTGGCATATGCATCCCTGCCGAGCGCTGCGGCAGCAGGGGCTGGAAATCACAACCCGATCTTTCCGCTGGCCAGAGCCCACGCACTGCTCCTGCGGTGTTTTGCCGGGTTGACAAAAGCACGTCTGCATGGCAAAGATGTCCCCAGATGCTGATGAGCCCCCTGGGCCTCAGCACGGGGCTGATGGATCAGACCCTGGGACATGCACTCACTGGAACCACGCTACTTATGGGGTAAGTGACAGATCTTTGACAGCCAGCCTGATGATACCTGTTCATCAGAGGCACTTTCCAACATGTGGCTTGAAGTAACTAATTCATGCAAAGCCCTGGAAGTTCCAGATGCCAGCAGCAATGGCAGGCATTTATATATATTATTTATATATGAGTTTCCTCCAGCCCACTACCAAAGGCAGCCTTGAGGCCATGTTTCTGAGTTTATTCTGCTAACCTCCAGAACAAGAGAAAAAAAAAAAAGGAAAAAAATTCCCCTGAGGATGAAAAGGATGCTCTGAAAATGAGTTCAAAACTCTCATGGAAGCACTGCATCCATTCATATTTCCATCTCTTCACCCTTGTGGCTTTTATTTGCATCCCTTAGGAGAAACCCTCCTGTGAGATTAGAAGGGCTGGCGGTTGAGCACCCACTGGGTGCTCTCAAGGAGAGCTTGGTCTTTCCTTTCCAGATCCTGCCACCCTCCCAGACCCCAGAAACACGTCAGCTCAGCTCAGGGGAGCAGACTTACACCAGGTCCTGGAAGTTGTTGATGTAGGCAACAAGATAGGGCACAAAGATGGGGCTGTCCTGGGCAGTGCTCCACGCCATGAACTCCTGCTCAAACCTGTAGGAAAACACACTCTGGTAATGGTGGGGGCAGTGAGGATACCTCACCTTCTGTGTACATGGTGGTGTCAGGAGACACCCCTGGCTGGCCCAACCTGTCCCCTCTGTGTGCAGACAACCTTTTTCCAGCTGTCGTAACTTGTGTGTGCAGTGAAGGGGAATAGATGGCAGGTAATTATGGGTTTAGGATGCGCTCGCCTGAGCAGGTATGCACCACTTTTGGAGAGATGCCAGGGATGTTGGGAGGCCAAATCTCTGACTTTTCCTCACACTCAAGGTTTAATTGCAGGTTTATAAATCTGAGCCTTCATTTCTCTGGCTTTTGGGGCAATGCTTTATGTGCCTTTTAAGTGCACAGGGCTGATTTTATGACAGAAGATGTGTAGGAATCGGGCAGCACACCTACCTTCCCTCCCCCCCAAAACCTCAGCATGGTTGTCAGGTAGCTGTTTTTTGTGTAGCACCAATTTCATGGAGCTGACAGCTGTTTCACAGCCAGGTCCATGCTGAAGGCAGGAGGCTGTGTGCTCTGGCAGGCTTTGCCTGGTGGTCCCATTCTTTGTCGGGGTAAAGGAACCTGCTTGAGCTGGCCCCAACCACTTGCAACTCATGTTTGTTTAAGTAAAAGCTTAACTTTCAGAGTTTCCCTTCATCTGAGAGCCCTGGCTGCTCCAGCTTGCATTTTACAGTTAAAAAACCCAAAAATCAAACTAACAAAAACCAAAAACCAAAACCCCCAAAACAATTAAAAAAGAAATAAAAGGGAAAAAAAAAAAAAGAAAAAAATATTATTTCAACAATTTCCTTTGGACACTGGGTAAATTTTAAGGGACTCAGGAGGCAGCGCAGCTGTGTGTTTTTCCAGGGTATAGCAGAGAGGGTCTCATCAGCCATTTTTCATATCCATAGCCATGGGATGCCAGAGAAAACCACTCAGCAGGACTCACCCCAGGATACCTGGATGATGTTTTGGACAAACACACTTTTGATCTGAGGGGTCCATAACCACTGCTTGCTCATGACTAAAACTGCAAGTGACCAGCATCCAATATCACAAAAGTCCTGGGTGGACAGGACTGCAGTGGTCCCATCCCTTTCCAGATAGCAGCTACTTCCCAGAGCTCTGACATTAGAGTTTTGGACTCACAGGGTCCCATCTGGGTCTGTTTATGACTCCCTCCAAGTTGTTTTGCAGCTTGCTTATTACTGGGCTGATTGTGATCTCCAATTCTCCCAGGAGCAGCCTTGTGCCTGCTCAGTGCCAGTGTCTGGTTCAGTGCCTGGACCTTTTCCCTGTTTTTTTACCAGTGTGGGGCTCATTTAGAAAGTGCTGCCCAGAGCAGTGATGACCTCGGTATGAATTCGAGCAGCTCTGCCACGCACAGCTCAAGCATTTTTGTTTCCAGGCTTCTGCTGATAGCTCCAGATAACTTCACGTGCTGCCAGATAATCTAGAAAAGGGAATGAAGAAACTCCAGTGAGCGGGACAAGCACTGGTGAAATATCCTTCACAAGGATCTCTTGCAGCTTTGGTCAGTAAGAATGGCTCACCTAGCAAAGGGGCAAACAGCCAACTTGTGCCAGGAGGTTTTCATCAATCTCTGGCAGTTTTAAAAATTATAATGCAGAATGGGCCAAGAAGCACCAGATTATTGTGATGTAATCATTCACCCCTAATGGGCTCATGCCCTTCTGCTGTCTGAGTGTGAGTTAGAGGTGGTGTTGGCTGGAGCTCTGAGGTGTCCTGGTGTCATCCTCCTCTTCTGGGGGGAATTGCTGGAGGGATCGACCCCTAGCCCAAAGCCCAAGAGGAGCTGAGCTGTGCCCGTGTATGACCCCATGATAAGGGTGACTGTAAGCCCCATCCCTGAGGGCCCACACGAGCCCCCTTCTCAGGAGTGATACCAGGCATCACCCTGAGCTCTTGTGTGCACTGGAACTCCTCCCACATTCCCATTCCCACAACCCCAGCTACACTTCTGGACTGAGGTGTGTTGCAGTCCTACTCTGGTACTTCACATGGCATCCTATCCATTTACTAAATCAATTCAGACCTGCCTTCCCTGTGGTCACATAATGTGTAATATTCCTCTATGGAAAAAGAGTCACATCAGCAGGCAAAACTCTTTGATTTTTTCTTTCTTTCTCTCTCCCTCTTTTTCTGTTAGTATTATTTAATTGAAGTGACTCAACCAATTGAGTGATGAGAATTAATCCAAACCCCTCCTGCTTTTATTACCCTGTAGTCCCTAAAGCTAGTAGGGGCTTTTGTTTTTTGTACTGTTTAAATTGGAGTGGCTGTCACTGCCTACAGCCTTTTCCCAGCTTCCACATCCCTGGGACAAAGTTGCTCTTTAAGCCAAAGGTTTTTTCAAAGAAACCTTTTCTTTCCACCTTTTTTGCAATTCTCTTTCTTCTTCCTAATCAAAGAGGTTTAGGGACTTTAAAATCAGTTGCCTATTATGTTGCTGACACAATTGACAGCAGGTTTAATTTGCAGCTAGAAGGCAAGCGGGAGAGCAAAAGTTGTAATAAACGGCATTTTGTGCTCTAATGTATTCTGCCAGTGTGTGACTTACATAAATTATCGCAGGAGGCGGTACCTCCACCCCAGAAGGAAACGATCCAGTTTCTCTGGAGCCACAGAGACCCCCCCACTTTCCCCCAGCTAATGAAATACCGTTTGAATATCAAAAGAGAGTGAGGCGTGGTAGTGGTTTTCCTTCTCTTCTGAATGAACTTCCTTCTCCCACTTCTCCGTGACCTCTAGTCTCAGGATGTTTCCAAAATAATTTTTGATTTTTCCCTGGATGTTAAACATAGGAAGAAAACATGCAGCTCAGGATAATGTAGCAAACACGAGTACAGCACCTCGCTGCATTTTGCTCCATCAGCACGTGGGTGTGGCCACCACGAACGGCGTGGAAAGGTGGGCAGAGTCACAGGCCTTGCCCCAGATCTCAGGAGAAATTCGGAGCTGTGCTCTGTGTGTGCAAGGTACTCCCAAATCAAAGGGGAGTCGTTCTCCTGGCAGAGAAACAGTGTTTGTTTGATTGCAAAGTCCTCAGCACATGGAATGCACCGGGTCAGGATTAAAGGTCAAACCAGTCCTCTCCAGGGTACAGCCAGTCAGGTAAGCAGCAGCAGCAGTGTTCAGACCTGGCTGATAAATCAATTTTGTTGCTGGTGAAACAAAGTAATCTTTCACCAGCACCATGGAGCAATACTGATTTCATTCAGCCGGGTACCTTGAGCTCACCTTGAGCTGTGCCCTGATTCAGAAATACTCTGCAAGAAAATGTCTGAGCCCAGCAAAGAGCCAGGAAAGTCTTACACAGGGTGTCAGACAAGGGCTGCAGAAAGACAGCTGGGAAGTGGCTTCATCAGAGGACACAAACCATGAGTGTGTCCTCTGGTGACGGTGCCCAAAGTTTGCCAATAGCAAACCTCAGATGTGTTGGGAGAGATCCCACACAGTGACAGTAGCTGCTAAAATGCCTTTGCCCCTAACTTTGCAATGCTGAATGTACAACCTGCAGAAGCCCACCTACGACTTTTCAGCGTCTCCCGTACTGAGTGGGTCTGGTACAACCCTCTTGCCTCTGCTTGGGTCCCCAAGGTGGTATTCAGGAATTTTTTGCTTTACAGTACAGGCCAGTCTGTGTGAGGCCAGTGGGACTCAGCACCTGGTGGGGCTGGAAACAACAATGCAGTCATCCAAGAGCTCTGTCTGGGAGGCTGGAGCTCCTGTACCTTCCCTGGGGGCATGTGGGGACTAGGTCAAAACTCTCACCTTTGCGGAAGCAATGTAGTCTTTTTTCAGTTTATCCCAGTCAGCTGGTGTTAACAGCAAGGACAGGTTTTCTGTCTTAACCTCTGGTTTGAGTTCGGGATGACCCAGAAAGAGTTCACTGGAAAGAATCAAATGAACAAATTATAATGCCTCAGAGTGTGAATAAACTGATGGAATATTCATGCAGCATGAGCTACATAATTATTAAGCCATGAGAAATATACTTAAAGCTTAAATTGTGCTGCATGTTTTCAAGGTTTAACAAGAAAATCTTTCCTTTCTATTCAAAATCATAATTATTCAAACCCAAAATGATCTAAGGTTCAGCCCACTTCAGAAATCATGAGACTTCTGAGTTGTTTGGACATGAAAAGCGCTATGAGAATTTACTTTTTAAAATAAACAACATGAAGCTGATTCATTTGCCTAGAAGCTTGCAGTATGCCTTTCAGGGTAATTCCTGTAGTAGCGCATTGCTGTGGAGTTAGCCCATCTCCCTTCCTCCTCTGTGGTGTCATGTCACAGCTCATGTCAGCCTGTGGTTTGTCTCTGTGCATTATCCTGATCCAGAGGGGGGGCAGAGCAGGACCTGGAAGGCACTCCCATGCCTGGGACACGAGCCACGTTCCCCTGCAGATGGAAGTGGTGGGTGGACGTGCAGCTACAGATTCTGACTCCAAGGAGGGTTCAGCTGAAACGTGACTTTGCTGCTCACTTCCCTCTGGACCGACACATAATCAGGCCAGCTGATTAGCACAGAAGCAGGGGAAGGGAGGGAAGTGCCTATGTTACTCTCTCTGGAGCAGGAAAAATGTCATTAGCCTGTTGAACGTGCTACTCCTACAACCTGCCACAGACTGTGGAGGCACCGCATCTTGCAGGGCAGTGAAGGTGGAAAAGAGGAAGAAAATATTCATGCACTCTTGGAAATCACTATAGAATATACTGTGAGTTTAAATTAGCACTTCCAGTCTGATAACCAGGACCCTTGGCAGACGCAAACAGAAACTTAAAAGATTACAATCTGAGTGGATTACTACTCAGGTGCCAGGAAGAAGAAATTGAATCAACCCTTTGCAAGCAAGGAATGTTTTTAATATGCATGAGTTTTGTCTTTTTGTAATGTTTAACATGATGACTGTAATAAGAGATTATTAACCCTATGGAATAGTATATAAGCTTTTGGAAAACCCAGTAAAAGGAATCCTGATCAATGAGTTGGGCTTCGTGCGTCTCTCAATCGCCGGTAGTGCACTTGGTGAAGGTGGGGCCTAAGTTTGAGCTGTCATCTTTTTAATCAGGGAACATGGCTGCAATGTCCTACGCACAGCCTGCACATTTACTCAGGCTCCAAAAAGTGTTCCCATTGCCACATCAGTGCTGCGCTCACAGTTAGGTCAGGTACAAGTGAGGATTGCTGTGTACAAGGTCAGGCTGCTGCAGAGTGACTGCTCAGCAGAAAATAAGTTCAGCCTGCTGGTAGAGTCCTGCGGTCAACACTTCTGTGGTCATGGTTCAGATTTCCCAGAGAGGAACATCTCCACATGTGGAGCATTATACAACCCAGCTGCTGCCCGAGCCTGCTGCTCATTCTAAAGGACAACACAGATTTAAATATGGACTCACCACCACAACTGAAAGGACAGTCTCAAATGTATACTCAAGGGGCTTATTCTCACCTCTTTTCAAAATTTTTTTCTTTTTCTTTTTCATTTGCTTGAATTGTAACATCAATAATGAATTTGGATCAGTCAATCTCTTCTGTTTTTATTATTTATTCCAAGAGACAATTAAGTTTTTTTTTGAATGGGAAAATCAAATGGAAACAGCCCAGAATAGGCAGGTGATTGCAAGTGGTGCCCAAAACAACTGCAAACTCTCAATAAACCCTTTTAGAGAATTTAGAGGAATATAGCAGGGGCACTTTTCTTTGGTACAGAACCTGGCTGCTGAAGCTCATTTCTTTCCCTGCTCTCCCGCAGTGCTGGGGTGGGGCCATGCAGGAATTTCCTTTCAGATGAGATCTGCAGGGATTTGTGATGCTGAGCGGGTTACATATGTCATTATGGTCACCACACTCTAGGTGGGGTTTTAGGAACAACTGGGTAAGTTCACAGAAGAAACCTGTTCAGGGCTGTTCAAAACAAAGACCACCTCTAGTGCAAATGTTTCTTACCTAAAAGCTACCCCAGGCTAGAGGTGTTCTGGGCAACTGTGTGCTGCTGCTTGCCCTGCTCTGTCACTGCCCTCTTTCTGACCATTTTCACCCACCGTTTGACACAGTGCTGATTCTCCTGCCTTCACTCCTTCTTTGTTTTATTTGAGGGCTGCCAAACATCTGGTTCAGGCCATACCTGGAGGCCAGCTACCAGGACAGATACAGTTTTGCTTTGGCATAACTGTTTTCACATGCCTCTTTTCCAGACCCCTGAACTTCAAGCAGCTATGTCTTAAACCCCTCCCATTCAACCAGCGGACACATCTGAGACAGAGCTTTGTTTTCAGGTGTCTAATTACCCTCAATGATGTCTTGACTCCTCTTCAGAGGACTCTGACCCTATGCATGGGGAATAACCTGGCCCATTTCCAAATGCATTGCAATTTTAATTAAACTGGAAGAAGTCCTCCCCCACAGGCCCCTGCCTATGCCTGGAAAAGTCACTGAACAGCTGTTGGATCTTGCAAAATATATGCAGAAAGGAGCAGGTTTATCAGAGCAGGTTTATCAAATGCAGGGAGGAGCTTTCTAGCAGGTGGGAATGACAAGTGGCAGAGGGAGGGGAAAATGGGGTGATGTAGGTCTGTAAAAATCAACAAGTGTTTTATCCACAGACCTTTGTCCCCACCTATTACCAGATTTGCTATCTGGCTCCACTGTAGCCACTGGATCTGGCTTGCTTGCTTGGAAAACTGAGAATGGCTCTGTGCTTTTTGCACTCACAGCCCCATGGCTCCCTGGAGGAGGCAGAGGCACTGTGGCAAACACAGCAGCTCACCTGTGGTAGGTGTTGGCCACCCAGTCAAGCAAGGTGTAGAGCTCCTGGAAGTCCAGTGGTCCCTGGGAGAGTTCTTGCAAATGTGAAGCAATGGCATTGTGAAAAGCTTCCACATATGTGTCACACACCTGGTACTCCTCCGGATAGCATTTTTTTACTGATGACTTGATTTTCAGTAAATCTTCCCTCAGGTGTTCCTGGAGGAAGGTTAAGTGGAGATCAAGCCAAGAAGTTGCTTCTTCCCTTGATGGCATGGGTGCCTTCAGGACTCTTTTCCTTGCACTCTCGTTGATAGCTTCCCTCCATTGCTCCCTCCACTTTCTGGGCCTGCCGAGCAAATCTGACCCAGGATGAGCAGTGCTGTCTGTGTTGGGGTGAGCTGCTTCTTCATGGGCAATTAAAGTCACCATGGAGGTCAGCATGGTGTGCTGTAAAGTGGGATCCTCCAGTGTTCCCTCCACTATGGACTGGATTGCAATTGTGATGGAGTTATACAGCAAATCCACATCCTTGGATTTCCGTACAAACTCCTGGGGGTTATCACTGTATTTCTCAGAATCCCGTTCAGAGATAGTCTCATCTTCCATTAGCTTGATACTTGCAAATGCTTCCAAAAGTTGTCTTTTCTGAATGAGGTCATTGATCTCCATTACTGCAGAAACAGGGGGGAAGGTGTTGGGACAAAGCAGGCATTAGGCCATTGACAGGTTGGTAACAGGACAAGGTGCCTGACAGGGAGACTTGCAGGGGGCTGTTCAGAGTAGTCAGGTCCCAGCAGTGCTTCTGAGACTGGCCCTGGGCCTCCCTGATCTCTCCAGCTCCTGTTTGACACAGGAGAGGAAAACAATGGGACAGCAATTGCTGCAAATTGAGCCACATCCCTAAACAGCTGGTTACAGAGACAGGAAATATCAAAAAACCTGCTGATAGCCCTGCAGGAAGGCCTCAAGCAATGGCTGGTGAGGCTGCACAGAGGGACACTGGAGGCTCAGGCTGCATAAAACTGCCTCTGGCTCTGCCCCTCTGCTGGTGTGGATGAGATGAGGTGGAACTGGCAGCAGGAATGGTTCAGGATATACCTTACCAGGGGGATTTCCTTTAGCATGGATGTCCTTGTTTCGCTGCGCTCAGCACAGCTCTGCTGCTGTGTTGGCCACAGTGGTGTAGCCCAGCTCAGGCATCTCTGGCTGAAAGGGCATTTCAATGTGCTGCCCAAAAAGGCAGGGAGAGTGCCCAGGGCTCTGGCTGGGGTAGTGGGAGAGAGCAGAGCAGGACAGACTCCTTTGGGTGTCCTGAGCTGTAGGGTCAGATATCTCTCTCGATGGTTGTGTCTGCCCCACGCTCATGCCCTCAGAGATACCGGGGCCCTGTATGCAAGCCCACAGTCAGGTGCCAAGCACAGCCTCACACCAGGGATGTTTTCTTCCCAAGTGCTGAGCACTGCTGTCCCTCAGTGGTTTGGGCAGGTGTGGGCGTTGTAGGGACATTTAATCCTGTGGATTTGTGGTGCTCCTGGTGCTCAGGTCTCACATGGGTTTCCTCCACCTCCTTTGCTTTTTTGGCTGGTGTTGGCTGGGGGGAAGTCACCCAATACTGCTACCCCCAAAGTGGCTGAGGTCTACTGAGTTTCCTATTTGCTTTGCAAAGTCTTGCTCATGCAAGAACCACTGCCTATTTGCCAGTAAGATAAGAAGTGTTTGCCATGTGTTGAGGAGATTCAAGAGCGCTGTTAACTTTGAGAAATCCCGAGAAGCTCTCACCATCTCCAGTGTTGTAACAGATGCTTAGAACAGGAGATCCCACTCTGACACTGGGCATAAGAAAAATATTAAAGATAGGGGAAAGGATATCCCTTAGGCATGTGTGGCCACTGCTTCTGGGACATACACATACAAAATGATATGGAAAAATTGGAGAGCACTCAAAGAAGGACTGGTTCATAGCACATAATTTCTGCCCTTAGGCTTATCTGCATACAGGTTTTATACCATATGTGCCAAATAATCTTTGTAGCATAAGAGTACCTGTATGAAGACAGAAAGATGCCAAATAACCAAACTATTGACAGGACACGTACATCTTTGAGTGCCTATGTGGTGCTACAGTTGCTTCTGCACTCAGAAGGGAGGGAAATTCTACCAATTAACTTAGTCTCTTCTAGATAAATTAATATAAAACCTGTGTTTACACAATGCTTGCAGTGAGAGACTAGAGCAATACATTCTGTTCTGTTATCAAAGTGAGAAAACACCATTTAATCACTATCTAGGATAATTATTCAGGGAGGTGATGTTGGGTGCTAAATGGATCTTTAATTCAGCAATACAAGATCAGCCAGCTGGTGGTTGAAAGAAGACAATTGAAAGGCAATTAACTATTATGCAGCTTAATGGTGCACGTGGTGGAATCTCCATCACTTGCCATATTATCTCAGGATGGGATGTGTTTCCAACAGAGCTGCTCTAGTCCAGGCCAAACACAAGCTATTGGGTAGAGAATGGGCCTTATTCATGCAATTTCCCAGCTCGTTTATTTCAGATCAGAAAGCTTGTGGTAACATTTGCTGCCACTCCTCATCTCTGATCCTTGGAGATCAGACTTGCAAAGTTTATGAGGTGGGCTGAGATCCAACTTACCAAATTCACAGTGCATCAATGTAAAGCAGTAAATTCTGTCCCAGCACAGCAGAGCACATTACAGCAGTGAGGCAGTGTCAGCCCATGCATCTCATCCCTGTGGCACCCTGTGCAGTACACCAAGAATTTCCTTCTAGAAGTTTAGGCTGAGGAAAGGCCAAGTCGTGTTGTTTCACCTCAGTCCATCTCCAGGTGAATGCATTGTAGCCCTCTGCCTTGAGAAGGTGGAGGACAGCAGTGCTCAGACCATGATCAAAGTCATTGCAGTCTGCTCACACTTGGGGAAAGGTGAGAGCTATGCTAAAGGGAATTGTTATAATTTGTCTGAAACCTATCTATAAAATCCTGACAAAACATGTGAGAGTGGCCAGCCTGAAGAAGACAAAAATGAAATACTTGCAGTGCTGTTGTTGTGAGGACAGGTCAATGCAAGAGAGCAAAATATCTGTGGAAGTCTCTTTGCAAGGCAGTCTCTATGATTAGGAACCAAGGTGCAGTTTCCAGACCAGATCATAGCCAAACCATCTTTCTTCCCCTCTGGGCTTTGCAGCACCCTACAGAGCACAGCTGGAGGACCATCAGTCTGAGAATTGAAGAGCAGAAATTGTCCAGGACAGCCGCGCAGGCAATGGCACCCTGCACTTGTAGGTATTGTCAGACCGGCAGCTCCCAAACTGTGCTCAGCAGCTTGGTGACTGATATGTGTCAATATCACACTGACAGGCTGCTGAGGTGGCTAAACTAATGCAGAGGAGGCCACAGAGCAGCACGTTCAGTGACAGAGCATTGTCTGGGCTGGGCCAGGTAACACTCAACGAGTCCATGCAAGGGGTGCAGTTGCCTCTCCCTTCTGGAGGGGCGCTCAGTTCTTTAGCACCTCTGTTGGGCCCAAACCTTGCACACTGTAAATTAATGTTAGATTTATCCTGCCAAGAAAATGACACTAGCGGTTTTGTGTCTTACCTGAAAGAGGTTTTGCTTCAATGTGCTCACATATTTCATCAACCTTCTCCATGCCATTACAGACTGTGGGTTTGTTCTCCTCGTAGTTGCTGAGTGTTCGCAGAAGTCTTTTTGTGTTCCAAGTGCCAGTATCTTCCTTCCCTCTCTCTTTTTTCAGACTTCGTTTTGATTTCCGGAAGCTGAGCATTGTTTTTATACCTCTTTCAAAGAACCCCCTGTCCGGGCTCTGTGGGTCTGAGCTATCTCTGCTCAGTTCAGAAGAGACCTCCATCTTTTCCTCCCCTGGACTGCTCATTGAAAAGGCTGGTTCTGAGCTCACACTCCTTGTGTCTAACTCCATATTTCTATTTATCTTGACTTTCAACAGGAGGTTTACCAAACAAGTAGATGGCAATAACTGAAATGCATGAAACAGCAGAATTAGAGATGTCCTTAACAGGGTATTACTGTGTCTCCAAAGTCAGTCCTGAGCTGAAAATCCTGCCCGTTCCTTTCCTGTGCCTAAATACAAGGGCAGAGCAAGATCATGTAGCCTGTAGTTGCTGAAACAATCTCTCCACCCACAGACAGCAGACATTGGCCTGCACCTGGTGCTCTGGAAAGCCCCACTTAACTCCATAAAAAGGCAAGTGGCAACTATTTCTCTAGCACCAAGAAATCATGAGATGCCAGAGATGTTTAAATCTGTGTAAACATACCATTTCATAACATTTCTGGGTAACCAGATATGGTTTTACTTTCTATTCTTCTAGGTAGATTTCCAGTCATGCAGGAATAATAATCTTCCCGAATCTCACTGGGTTGTTTTCACTTTCTGATGTGAATATGGAAAATTTGGGTTTTGTTGCTACTTCTGCCCTGCTCAAACACTGAGCTGCTGCTGCTGCTGGAGGTGGCCCAGCGGTGAGTGGTTCCCAGCAGGTGGCTGAGCTCTGCTCTAGCCCCTTCCACCAAAGCCACAGCTATCTCTGCACTCTGAATCATCATGGTTATAGCACAGGAGGCAGCACAAGGCAGGAAGGGTTCACATCACTCATCCTACCTCAGAGCCTCCAGGGTATCTCCAAGGTCAAACAAACCTCTGCAGAAGCCGCAGGGGATGCTACAAGAGATTCCAGATTTCAGCAGAAGATCTCTTGTCAGTGCTGCTGGGCTGCAGTCACAGCCTCTTTAAGTTCTCAGCTCCTGCCCTGATGCAGAAAAAACTCCCCTCTGCCGACCCTGGGGGCTGGCCCAGGTGTTTGGGAAGAGGGAGGAGAGAGGTTTTACCTTCCCTCCCTTGCAAAGGGCTCCCATCAGACCACCAGCTGATGCAGCCCATTCACAGAGCCACTGTACACTGCGGTGCCCTGAGGATGGAAAATGCCACATTTCTCCAGAGCAGGCTTAGGACAGCTGAGTGAACAGCTCAAATGATTAGAAACAGCTATTGCTTGAGGTGACACAGGAACTGCCTGTCTTGTATCTCTCCAGCCCACAGAAGCCAGAGACTGAAAAATTACTGCAGTCACTAGACATGTTGGGACTCAGGAAATAGATTTTATCCTTCCTCAGTCAGAGTTTTGCTCCCTTGTGCGTGGTTATTTCACAGGCTGTGAACTGCAGGAACGGCACCTTCCCATGGGTTTGCTGAGCTGCTCACCCAGTGGGGCCCAGACCCTGCCTCGAACACTGCCACAGCAGGGAGTGTTTAACCATTCACTGCCTTGCTTAGGAGCTCACCCATCACAGGCGGTGGGAGGGACAGGAGGGCACCCCACTGCCCAGGGGTTTCAGTGAAAGGAGGCTGAGAGCTCAGGCTCTGCATGGGGATTCTGCACACAGAGCGGAGCAGCAGCAATGGTCAAAGGGGTGACCTACATGGTGGAGAGAGCCAGGGGAAAAGGAATAAAAGGTGTGAGCCCATGAGAAAGGAAAGGAATACATACCCCAGTACCGACCGAAGTGATCCCCTCCACAGCCAGGTGGGATAGCACAGCTGTAATCCACAGAAAGTGAGCAGCTGCAGGAAACCCAGTGCAGATGCAGTGCTGATGAGTGCAGATGAATCCAGTGCAGATGCAGTGGCAGGGGAGCAGCTCTGCAGGACAGAGGTCTGGGCCAGCTCAGCCGCCTCAGCTGACTGGGGCACCAACCCTCACAGATGCGCTGGCCGAGGGGCTCCCTCTGGGACTGGTGTTGATCTCCATCCTGCTTTGCCCTCTGAAAAGGGCTGTTAAAAGTGGAAAAAAAGGCCTGTCTGCACCTGCCCAAGAGCTCCAGCACCTTCGCCTGTTTGATCTCAGGAAAAAACTCAGCATTGTTTCACTTTCACTACGTCTGAACATTTAAAAGGAGAGGTGAGGGAAATAAAATCCAGGTTAATTATTACCCTCCAAGTGGAGATGGGGCCTCGAACCGGAGGCTCTACAAGGGAGTGAGCTGCTGCCTTGAGATGGCCTGGGGCAATGAGGGGAAGGATTTTAGGATGAGGTCCTGTCCTGATGGGCTGAAGCCTCACATTATCTGAGTAGGGGGATTCAAAAGCAGCCCCAGAGCTGTTGTGTGAGACGGCTGCATTTCACCCCCTCCTGCCCTGTTTCTGCAGGTCATGGGTGGCTTGGTCCCAGTAATGATTGTCAGACGTGAGTGAAGGACAGGAAGTCCTCTAGTTAAATATTTATATATTCACATCCTCACTTTGCTGTTTGCACTTATTTCCATGGGGTTACTAGCTCTGGATCCCTCCATTCTCAGAGCATTGGAACCTTGGAGGGAATTCAAAGCAAAAGAGCACAAAAAAATGGGCCTTGAAGGTTTAAACATTAAACACAGTCACTTGTTTTGTCACTGAGTTGTGTAAAATGATTTAACCCTGGGGCTCCTTTAATGCCCAGACAGAGGCAAGTTAGGCATCCAGGTATCCAAGGCCCTGCTGAAAAAGCAAGAGGGGCAAATGAGGAGGTGCCACCATGCCGTGGGCCAAGTGCACTTCTTTGCTTTAGGAGCCTGCCAGCATGCCACCTGTCAGTGTGATAAGGGACATCAGAGGGGTTAGTGATGGATAGATGCAATAAATGCCATTTGGACTTTGTGCTGTGCAGAGGAGAACGGAGGAAAACAGTCTTCTCAACCTCTGGGAGAAAAAGGGAAGCATGGCAGCGTGGACTTGGTGTGAAATTGCCCTGATGGTGAGGTGGACTGTGCAGAGCATTGTTTGTGGCTGCCCCATGGTGCAGGGGGAGTCCTGCCTGAAGCCTCCCTCAGCCAAGCAGTGCAGTGCTGAGCTTTCTGTCCTTGCGCTCTTCAAAGTCATATGTAAACCAGAGACTGCCCTGCTGTACTGGGAAAAACCATTACTGATAATGCTTCTGCCACCTGACAGGTTGACAGTGTGAACAAAGGAATGAGCTATTAATTCAGGCACAGGTTGAGGGGTGGAAAGCTGCTTTGGACACAAAGTCCAACTAAACCTCTTTCCATCTAGGTTTTGATTGCCTCATCCACAAAATATTTACATGGTGGTGGTTTGTACACAGGCTCACTGTGGCTGGGGTGCTGCCAGAGCAGGCAGCAGGTCCAGCACAGATGGGGTCTGACCTGGGCCTCTCTGGGGGCTGTCAGCTACCCCAAAACACAGCTAGCACAGGGCCTGCTGGGATGTTAATAAACACAATCCTGAGGGAGCTCTGATCCCACAGTCTAGGTCACCTCTCTCTCTACAACTCTTTCTGGTGCTCTGTCCCAGCAGCAGCTCTCAAGGAACACTTCTGATCCTGGAACTGCCATCAGGGCAATGCTGTTTCAAGGTGTTTGTCCACAGAAGGTCATGGGAAATTAAAAATGCACCAGGTTTTGCAGCTGTTTTCTTCAATTATGGCTTTTGCAAAGCGTTCTGTCAAGTTGTAGGTGCATTAAAATCTGCAGGGGTGTTGCTGTTAGAGAGCTCCCTAATGCCCTGCACCCACTAACCCCTGTGAGGCTTTCAACTGCTGCTTTGCCTCCTGACACTTTGGAATATTTGGTTTGAGGTTTATTTGATCCCTCATCTCTTCTCTGTGTCTTTTGCTCATATTTGTTGTCTTCTTTCTTATTTCTTTTCCTGCAATAACACCCATGGAGCAATGTAAGACTCTGGAGGTGCAGTGCTCCTTGGCAGAGGTGAGAGGCAGGGAGAGTGGTTTGGGGGAGCCCTGCAATTCCCTCCACAGCACCGAGCTTTTCATCAGGCAAGGAGATGCCTCTCTCCCAAGGCAAGGAGAAAAACACATTGCTGAGGCTCCAGGGGAATATTGCTACAATGCATTACAATACAATTGAAATACACTTCAGAAAGCTGCACTCCCTTTCTGCAGGTTTCATTTGAAATCTCAGCCTGTGCGGGTGGAGGAGACCCCAAAGCTGCAGTAATTTATTGCAGCAGAGAGGCTTGATATTTTTAACAGGATTGGTGATGATGGATGAGGCAAAGACATGCTCAGAGGCTGGACATGTCTATGCAGCCATTTCCTCCTGAGGGGTGGTTTGCAGAGAAATGAGAGATATTGTTTCACCTGAAATATTTTTCTTTCTGCTTTTAGTTTGAGAGAGGTTTGAGCCTTAAGCTGGAAAGTCCATTTGTAGGAAAAAACAGGTTGTGATTTGGAGGCTAGCTTTTACAGAAGGAGTGCTGGCCCCCAGGTTTGAGTGGAAGAATTGGCAAGGTGCATTTCTGCAAAGCACAAGGGTTCACCCCAGCTGCGAGAGGATATGCTCCAGACCTAAGGATTGTGTCCCACGCTGTTCCTTTGTATCCACGGGAGGAGACCACTTGGACTAGTATATATCACACCAGGGAACAAAATCACAAGTGCTCATTTTGTTGCAGAAAGGTGGATTTTCCATGAGATCTGCCACTGCTGTGGAAGTCCATCCTAGGTGCTTTAGAAGGATAAGTATCGAAGTTTTCCTTCCTCTCCTCCTAGAAAAGGTCTGGAGCAGGCCTGTTCAAGCAAGATCTCTCACACTGCTTTTCTTCTTTTGCAGTGAAAATGTTTTAACACTTCCAGCAAGCCACCAGCCCCATGTACTATGCCAACTGTGCTGAAGCATGCCAGTACTCCTGTGAGCCCAACAGGAATGGCAGGGCTGGGAGACAGGGTTTCCCACTCTCCTGATTCTTGCTGCAACAGCGCCATGAGTACATTTTGCCAGCAGGCACAGACCAGCCCCCAGTGCGTGGTGCAGCCAGGGCCTGGGCAGTGCCTGTGTGCTCCCCCAGCCTGGCAGCAGCTCTGCTCCCGGGGATGCTCAGCTGGTGCATCAGGGATGCCCTGTGGTGGTGCCTGCTGAGCGTTTCCTTCTGCTTGCTGTGATTGCTGTGAGCTGATGAGTACATGGATGGTAATTGCTGAAAACTGGCTGTGCAGGTTGTGTGCTCCATAGCCCATTAGTTCACAGTGAACATCAGCAAGGCCGGGGTGGAGTCCATCACCCCAGCCTCGAGACTGGAATGTCACAGCTCACTGGCTTCAGGAGGAAGCTGCTGCGTCCTACTGAGCAGGGTGCCCTCATCCCTCTCATCACAGGAGCTGCCAAACCAGAACTCAAAGAGAAGTTCTTTGTGCATGACACTGCCAGTGGATTATCTATGTGATTGTGCTTCTGCTCTTGATTCACCCTACACTTTGCCAAAACACAAGCCTGCTGCCACAGCTTTTCACTGTGGTGCGACTCCACTGGCCTTGTGGGATGGAGCCAGAGCAGGGGGTAAGCAGCCCCATCTCCTGGAGTTTGGGCATCAAACCTAACAGTGAGAGTTTCCCCTTGGAGCTGGCTTGGGCTCAATGTTCCTGGTGGATAGCAGCCTTTGAGCAGGAATAAACCCTGCTGAGCAATTCAAGAAAAGTTAGACTACTCTGTCATTTAAATTAGGTGACTAAGAACAGACCACTTCTGGAGCCAAGGCACCTGCCTGCTGTGCCTGTCACCATGGCTAGATGTCTGCTGTTGAAAATGTGTCAGTGAGGCCAAGGACTGAGCTGGGAGCTCAGCACTGCCTCTGCTGCAGATGATGAGAACATTGCATAAAGCAAGAGCTTTTGCTCCTCCTTTGCAGGATTTTGCTTTACTGCACCAAAATCTCCACTCAACAGTGCTCAAAAACTTTATCAAAGCCAGGTTAACATTTGTTTGCCACATTGCTGCAGGACATTCTAAAGCACGAGGACCTTGAGAAAAACCAGTGGAGCCTTGGGGGGAAACCTCTTTGACCTTTTCCTGGCTGAACTTTCTCCAGGTTAATCCCAGGCTTGATAGAGGGAGGAAAGGTGAGGGCTGGTCCTTGAGGTTGAGTCCTGGGCTTTCTTCCAGTTGCTGAAGGGTTCTTGTATCACACCTTTTTATTACCCACACCAAGGTGAGCACTGATGCCCATAGCAATGCCACAGGGAAGTGAAAAGCAACTTTTACTGAACATCTCCCTGGATTAAGCTTGACTTCTGGAAATCTGAATTTTCTTTACCTTTGGTGGATGGGAAAAACTGAGAACTAGTGCTTTATTTGAATATATACTTCTGTACAATTTTTAAAAAATGAGTGTTTTTGAAGTTTCACTGAAGATGTTGTCACTGTAATCATTATATTTCTATAGAAATTATAATGACTCCTTTTGAAGAGTTAGTCTCAGTCAGTCAGTGCTTAATTCACATATCAGTGACTCCATACCTCCTAAACCCATAAACCTGCTGAAACTGCTCAAATCTATTGTGCTAATGAATGCTTGCAGGGGCTCATCATTGCAGAGGTAAGTCCCTTAAGGAGGTGCCCCTGTGAGGGTGGGTGGTTGGTGGTGGCAGAGGGGCCTCATCTCTGTGAGGCAGCTGAAGGTTTTATAACCCAGCCACGCTCAGGGCAGCATTAGAGCCCAGTCACTTTTTTGGTTGATTTGCTTCAGACTATTTCATGTGCAGTCCATCAGTCTGATCCTCAGAATCCTTCCCATCATGGAGAGAGAGCTGGGCATCTTTTCTGTGTGATGGTGGGGTGGGTGGAACCAGTTGGTGCAGAAATCATGACGTCATTTTGTTCAGAGTGAACTGGTTAAGCCATAGCTGGTTATTAAGCCAACAAAGGCAGTAGCTCCTAACCAGTTATTAGAGTGTTTGCAAACCCTTGCTCCTGCTGCTGCAAAACACTGGGCACCTCTTCTGGCTGACTGGAATCTGTCTAATGACGCTATTGTAAACCAGTCCTAGGAGCTTGTCCTTTATTTTAATAAATGCGTAATTCCTATGGAAGACTGGAGACCGGTAGAAAACACTGCCAGAATCCCCTGGAGCAGTGGCAGTGTGGGCAGCTGCCAAGGAGATAGGTGGGAAATTGCGTGTGATCGTGGCAGTCAAGTGATGCAGGTGTATAATTTGAGTAGCCCCAAAGCACTGTGCCCTGACAGGTGTCTGACAATCCCGCTTGTCCTTTCAAGTGAGCCAGTTCACGGCAGTGTTTTTCCTCCCCAGTTCAAGGGGATTTATATAGCCATATTTTGAAACCTTTTGGTGTGGGGGCCTCTAATGGATCCCTAATTGCAGCAGCATAACAGGTGCTGCTGCAAAAACACCATCTTCTTTTTTGTAGGGTGTTATTTGGTTTAAAGCAGTGACAGGAACACTGTCGCTCATATGTGCTGGCGGACTGTGTCCCCTCTCCTCGTGGCTCCCGCAGAAATGGTGCAAGGGTGCTGTACGGCAGCACTTGTGCCCCTGGAGAGGCTGCCAGACGCCGTGTCTCCATCGAGTTCCAGCTGCAGGGACACAGGGGAAGCCCCCTCGTGTGCAGCACCGCCGTGGGGACTGGCTTTCTGGGGCCGTGGGCCACCCTGCTGCCAAAGAGGGGCTGGCTGCTTGTGGGGAGCGCGGCCGCTCGCACTGCCGTCCCTTCGCCCTCGAGCTCCACACATCTGTTCCCGCTGGGCGGCAGCAGCCCGGTTCCTCCGGCATCGCTGCCTCGGCAAACACCCCGCAAGCCGCTCGGCCGGCCCCGACCCCGCATCCCCGGCCACGCCTGCCCTTCCTCCGGCAGCGGCCCCGGGAGCCGGCGGGAGCCCCCGGCGGTGAGTCCCGCATGTGCCGCAGGCTGTCACACCAAACCCCGATGGGTTTGCGGGCGCCGTGTGGCCCTTTAAGAAAGCCTATACCTCCCATTGCCCCAGGGGGAAAACCAAGAAGGCGAGTGGAGCAGATGTAATTCTGCAGCGCTGGGCTGGCTGTGTGGGTCTGTCAGCAGGAAGCTGGGGTTTATCCAGGGTGAAACAAGGAGAGGCTGCCTGGGGTGCGCTTCCCTCCGCCGCGGGGTTCGTGCCGCTGGGAGGGCAGAGCTCCCGCTGGGATGTGTGGGTGTCCCGGCTCCCAGGGTGCTCTTGCTGAAAGTAAAAGATCTGCTTAATTGCCTCTAACTGCTCCAGCATCAAAAATCAGTGAGGCAGCGTTTGACTGGGGAGACAAAACTGACTTTCTTCCAACTTGGGAAACAAAGGCTTCAGATTTACAATGTTTCCCTACCTCTGTGTGCCACTATATCACACAAATGCATGCTGTAGCTGTAACCTGTCTGCATGTGCTTGCAGAGACATGGTTGTGTTCACACTTGTCTATGCAGGGGACAGCAAAGGACCCCAGGATATCGCATCTGCCTTAATTCCAACTCTTGTGGTGAACATTTCACCCGCCTGTAGTGTTTCTCTCTGCTTCTTTCCTTCTGCAATGTTCCGGTGCCAGCAGGGTGAAGATTAAAGCACAAAATAATTTTTTATTTTGCTCTCTGAATAATGTTCATGAGACATCTTCTCTTTCTGAGTTTGAAGGTCACTGAAAGTCAGTCTGACTGTGCCCAACAAATCTGGCAGGAATGGAAGCAAACCTCGATACAAACTTAAGACTCAGCTTTTCTCTGTGGAAAAGGGATGAAATCCAGTGCTTGCAGAGGCACGAGAGTAAAAGGTAGAGATTTCAGAGACCTACATTCCTCAGGGACCTGACAGCCCAGACTCTCCTGCTCTCCTAGTCCTCATGTCCAACAGTGCCTTGTACCACTATGTACTCCTCTGCTGAGGTGGGGTCAAGCTTCAAGGCAACATGGCTGTGGCTTTTTCCCCAACTCCACAGAAAACTCCTCCAGGCAACGTTTTTGAGGTTCCTGTGGCATCAAACACACTGTGGCACAGATGAGATTGAGCAATTGGCATCATCTGCACCACCTCCTAGCTGGGCAAACTCTGCCAACCTCTCTCCTCTTTCACCATGCACACAGAGCCAATTTGACCTAATGCTACTGACACTGTTTTGAGGACCCAATATGCCCTACAAGTCACAGCACAGCCTTGGTATGCAGAAAACTCCAGCTCACATCCCTGCTAGGACTGAGCCAAACTCGCCGCTGTAGGGCCAAGGGTGTGCTGGAAAGTCTGGTGTGAGCTGGAGAGCTGCAAGATGGATGGAGCTCTCAGTGCTGTGTCAGTGGGGCCCTCTCAGCTGTGCCACCACGGAGCTGGGCTCTCCAGGGAGTTCTGTTTCCCCTGTCCTTGAGCCAGCCCTGCGGTGTGCAATGGTGCCTGAGTCCCTGCGGAGCACAGTGCTGTGGGCACAGCACCTGTTCTACCCCAGGGATGGGGTCCCCAGCCCAGAGCCTGGGACTCTTGGCTGCTTCTCAATGCTGCCAGTGTCACACGGCTTTTCCACTGCCACTACAGGAAAGAAGGAATAATATAAAAAATAATTTTGAGCTCATCAGAGAGGAGCGAGTTGAGTTCTCTGTCTGTTTTTATGGAGCCCCACATGAGTTCCTGGCTCCTGGTGGCTGTCAGCAACATCCCTTCCCAGAGGGAGATTTTTTCCTTTCTCCCTACAGGGAAGCAGCAGCTCCTTCCTGAGCACCCAGCTGCTTCAAACACTCGTCCCACACACTGAGCAGCAGTGCAGAGCTCTGCCTTGGCCATGCAGAGGGACACCTTGGAGCAGGGCAGTCCCAGAGAGAGCATCCCTCTTGCCTGATTTCCCAGACCAGGAGCCACACTGAGGAATTATGATGAGGGAAAAGGAGAAATCAATTTATGTTTCAACAAAATTTAAAAATTTTCAATGTTTTGTTTTGTTTGATTGTTTTGTTTTGGGTTTTTTTTTAAATGTTTTACCAGAAATCTTGGCTGATCTTTCCTGCCCCTCTCTACTTTTTACTTTCTTTCTGTGGTTAGAACTGGCCAGCAGGAGGTGGCAGGTGATGCCCGGTGTCCTCTTTGGTGTCCCCCATCATGCAAACACACCTTGACAGGCAGACCCTCACCCAGATATGTACAAAGTTTCCCAGCCAGAGGGGACTGCCTGGCCTTGCACCAGGCACTGCTTTGTTGGCTCCAGAAGGGATACTGGCACCATCCTCCCAGGGCAGTGCCTGGCAGGCATGCTGGAACCACAGAGCTTTGCTCTGAGTCAGCCTTCAGTCCTCTCTCATGTAGGAATTTGGATTTTGGTCCATATCAAGCAGTTCTTCAGAACAGCAAACATAGATGTGTTTAAATTAACCAGATTCCAAGGGCATTGACTCTTCTGCATTGTTTTCTAATCAGCCGTTTGAGACACATTTTCTTGGAAGGTGTGAATGAGGATGAGAGAAGATGACACTGAGGTGTGTAAATCCTCCCTCTCTGTGATTGCAAAATAGCAACGGGAGTGGTAAATCACATTTTAAGACCTAGCACAAATATCTTCCCCAGCCTGCTAAAAAATCAAAGGATAAACAATGAAGCCAAATTTGTATTGCTTCTGTGGCTATGGCGCATTTTGTCTCCCACATTTTAATTGCCTCTCTGGCCTCATCTGCTAGACTGATGTTTAGAAAATTCAGCCTCGAGGTGATTATCTTTGTACCACATTGCAGAGGAATGTCAGTCATCTCCTCTTCTTTGACCTATTAAACACTTGTCTCTAGTGTATTATTGACTTTTTTCAGATTGAAAGAATATAACCAATGAGCCTTTTTGATTTTCCTTAGTTTCTCTGTTCCTTCCCTATTAGGCTTTTATTGTTTTTTTCACCATCGTGTTTTGACACGCAATTCACACTCCACTCAAGCTGCAGTTGTGGGTTCTGAGTTACTCAGTGCAAGTGCAGTTTGGTTTCAGATTTACTACACACTGCATCACCTTGTACAACCCACGATGCCACAGCACTGCACTGAGATGAAAATAATCTCCCGCACAAGCCATGACTCAGGTCATTATGTGCAAACCAGTAATTGCACTGGTGTAATTTATTGAATCACAGCCTCTAATCTCTCCGTGCCTTCAGAAGCACTGGTTCGTGGGGATAGTCCTCATCCCTGTGAGCAGCCTCTCCAAAGCCTCTTCTGCTTCAGCTTGATACTTCCAAAGTATTTTTTTATATCTTTGAGGAGCAGGTGGCATGAAATTAGTATAGATTTGCCTCATGCCCAACAGCTTTGTTGGGAGCACAACTGCCAGACACTGGACACTTTTAGGAAGTCCTGTTACAGATCACTGAGTCAGGCTTCCACATGTTGTGGAGTTCAGTGGCAACAGAAAAAGACAAACAGATGTGTAAAACCTGACCTTGAAAAGCCAGGCATCAGAATAGACTGTAGAAAGTTAGAACTGCAGTAGTTATTCATATTGACCTGCTGTGTTGTGTGTCAACAACCGAGGAGCATCTCTGGGTGGCCGGTGCCTCTGACAGCATTTGAATACAATGGTCAACAGCCAAGATCTCTCAGTAAGATAAAAAGCAGGACTTGGCTGTGGATGTTGACCAGAACAAATTAATGCATCCTGTTTGGTTCTGGTCACAAGCCAGCTGCTGAGTCACAACCCATATCACATCCTTGAACTTTACTGACCCGGACTGTGGACAGATAAGCAGGATAAAGCCATGCAAGGCGAGTCGTGGAAGAACCATTACTTGGGACAAAGGTTGGCGCCCCTTTTTTCTGGTTCACATAGAGGTCTTAAAGAAAATAGGATGTGAAACTAGTGCAGGTGTAGTGCTTCTGCTTCTTAGGAAGTGGAGCTGACTCTTGGTGAAGGCGAACCCTGGGTTCAATTTCTTTTTCCGAGAGATGTAAGGTCTGGACCAAGATCTGGCAGCGCTGATCGGTGTCACCTTGCCCACGTCTGCCGCAAGAACAGCGAGTTCCCAGACCCCTCTCACGTCCCCCCCGCAGCTGCACCGCCTCTGCCAGGAATCCTTCCCCATCGCCACCGTGTGTCGAGTAAACACACGGCAGTGTTGACAGAAGCAGCCGCCGGGCACGAGTGGCTGCCGCGCCGATCCAGCAGAGCGCGGTGCCAAGGGCTCCCGGCTGTGCCAGCAGGCACCGCCAGCAGAGGCTGCGCTCAGCTGAATCCCATCTTTTTGTAGACACTCGAGAGTCTTGTTGTGCCTCAACACACCCATCCCACGCAGGTTCCCAAAGAGGTGTAGGAAGCTGGCAGTCGCATCCTGCCCCCTACCTCCTCCCTGCAGCCCCTCTCTGTTCATACATCCTCCATCACTGGATTTTCCCTGGGAGAGGCTACAGCACCCATGCTTCTTGAATTGAGTGTCTTTTAATCCCAAAACAGAAAGCAAAGTGCACTAAATTTAGGGAGACCTTTTGCTCTGCCTCCAGGAAGATTTAACACACCAGGTCTGTTAGATAAAGGCTTTCTTGTGTTCGGGCTGAACTGAACTAGTGCATATTTGAAATTGTTACTGGTGTGGACAGCTCATTCCTGCTTCTCAGCATCCCACTGCTGGCCCCACATCTGCTCCCCTGGAAGCTCCACACTCTGCAAGGGAGCCCTAGAGATGATGGAGTGCAGAAGAGGCAGCACTGAGTGGGGGGAAGAGACAGGAATATAATACATTTTGTGAAGGAAAACAAGTAAAGACAACAGAGGAAAAAAATGAAAATAGCTGTCAGAAATAAAAATCCTTTCAGCAGAGGAATGAAGACAGATGGGAAGGCAAAAAGAAACAGAGAACAAAGAAAGAAATGCAGAGAAGTCAAGGAGAGGTTGGGGGAAGGCTGTGTAATCATTTGGCACCAGCTCCTTGCATTAGTTCCCTGAAAATTGTGTGAAGCGGGGGCAGAGAACTGCGGATTACTGGAGTGTAGCACCACAATATCGTGGGCTGGCCACTAAATTACCATTCAGAGAGTCTCTTGGCTTAGCCTCGCTGCTGCCATGAGAAGGAGCAGGATGTAAGCTGAAAAACAGATCTATGGAAAATAGGGTTGAGGCTAGAATTTCCATTATATTCTTGGCACTTTGACATTTTTCCTCCCCTTTTGTGAAATCTCAAGGGAGCGCTGCCTACTCTTGCAATAATAATAATTAAAAAAAAAGGTAGCATATGAGTTGGCATGGTAACTTCATCTGCTAAGTAACTAAGATGTAGGATTTGCTTTTTGATCTAGAATAATAATGTCAACAGCCCCCAGGAAGATGCTTCCTTGTGACTGACTGCCTATTGTCACCTGGGTTTCATGCTTCACTCATGCTTGGTGGCTTTGGTGAGACTCAGTGTGGTGCAGGGACAGACCTGTGCTACTCTGACACCAAGACACACATTTGCTGGTTTCTTATGCTACACCCTTCAGGCCAGCAGTATTTGGACATGTCCACACGCTGCTTTGCATTTACTCACTGTTATTCTTAGACTTCCCTGAAAGGTCAAAGTGTCCCAAATGTGCCCATGCTGGGACCATTGGGCTGCTGGTGAACATGGCCACCAGTAACTCCCAGTAGCTCCTGCTTCTGAGCCTTCCCTGCCCACAGGAACAGGCAGGAGGTTCCAGTGCTCCTGCTGAGCCTCCCTGGGCAGGACAGACATCCCCAGAGTGATGCTGGCCAAGCAATTCTCCCTTTAGTGCCTCCAAATTGGGCATGTGCACTGCTACCCAGAAGAGCCAAGGTGTGAAGAGCTCAGTGCAAGCAGCAGCAACACACAGAACAGAAGAAGTGGAAAATACTTCTTGTTGCCAGTTTCAAAAGATGGGGAAAAAAAAAAAAAAAAAAAAAAAAGCAGCCTGATACTTTATTTTGCCCATGTTTATGGCTGAGGATTAGCTGATTAGCTGGATGGTTAGGTTCCACACACCTGTGCCCCTCTGCTCCTCCATCCAGGGCAGGTTCTCCCAGACAAACTTGTAAAAAATGCCCAGTCTGAAGAAAAAGGGTTGCCTGTGAGGAGCGGGAGGGGTGAGACCATGGATCAAAATGGAACTGCTCCTTTTCTTTCTGTATTTTTATGTCCCTGCAGATGGCTTTCCTTCTGGGCTGGTGAGGGGTCTGTGACCATCCTGGTCTGGGGCCTGGTGAGCTTCAGTTGTCATCATCAGGGCCCAGGGAAGAAAGGTAAGGGCCAGGGCACCATCCAGAGAAACCTTTGCATTCTGTGGCATGGCTGCTCCTGGGAGCTGGCTTCTCTTCTCACTTCTTGTTTTAGATTCCTGCATCCTTCAGCTCTTCCTTTTCATGGGTCCCACGTAGTTTATTTTTGTCCCAATGTACAGACACTGTCACACTGGTGTAAAGATGACTTGGATCAGGGTGGCTTGCTTAAAAGACCACAAATCCGGCAATACCAGTCCTGGCCATAGGTCCATCCAGCCCAGTACAGTACCCTGTCTCTGAAGGACATCATAAATGGGTTTGCAGAGAAATGCAAGAAGAAAACAGAAGAAATCAGACCATTTTCGGCTCCAGCTGCCAACCACTTTCGGCTCAGGGCTTCCTGAGCTAAACATGGTTTGCAGCGTGCATGTAGCAACATTCTGTAGGTTCCTTTCCCAAGAACTTCTCCAGCTTGCTCCTGGATGCATGCAAACTTTTAGCATGCAAAACATCGCCAGCAAGGGGTCCCATAAGGCCATCTGCTCTCCGAAAAACAACTTGCTTTTGCTTGTTTAGAAGCTGGGCTTCTCTATGAAGCAGGCTTCAATTTCTGCCCCTAATTCCTGCTCTTGAAGAGACAGAGAATATATTCTTCAATGTACAGGAGAAAGTGGTTTCAAAAGACACCTATTAATTACTGTGTGAGCTGTACTGCCACATTGACTTCAGTTCAGTGCAGCTAAGCAGCACCAAGCAGGTCACATGCCAGCCCTGTCTGCTCTCCACAGCTTCTGCAGGCTCCATCCTTGATGATAAATTAACACAACTGCAAAAAATACAAGTTGTGGGGTATCCAAACCCTTTCTGGGCCAAAGTTTGTCCAGTTCTTCCAACATGCCAGCTGTTACAGCATAACACCCTCCTGCACTCCTGATCTCACAGCCTGGGTCTGCCGCTGCCTGAGCACAGCTGCATGTTACCAACAGTGTGCTGGCTCTGCAGTCCCAGAGAGGCATGGTGAGTGCAGAGATACCTGAATGAGCTTTAAAGGAGTGGATTCTGTTCCTGTCAGCAGCGGCCAGCAGCTAACCCCACCAGGCTGCAGTATCCTTGAGCCCCTGTGTTTCTGCCTGGCACAGCGTCCAGTGCACCTGGGCTGGAGAGCTGCTTCCCCCAGCCTGCCCAGGGGGATTCTGCTGATACCCAGCTCTGCTCTGCCCTTTCAGGGCTGGTTCAGACCCAGTGGGTCCTCATCCACACATCATCACTGGGGGTCTGCTGCTGAGTAATTCAGCCTCAGCCTCCTGTTGGGGAGGGTGACTTTGTCCATGAGGACATGTGGTGTTTTCCAAACGCAGGCCCATGCCTCTCTGCAGGCATCTTTTAAATGTGAGGGATGTCTGGTTTAAAGATTTTCATAGCACACAAAGGTATTTAAAACTGCTGAGTGCTAACATCCTCAAAGGAAGATTTATAAATATTTGCATCCACCTCCCAGAGGTACAATAAAAATTTATTGTACTTTAGGTAAATGCTTTGCCTACAGGAGTCCCAATAAAATCAATGATCTTTTTTGTTTGTTTGCTTGCTTTAAGTGAGCAACAAGCTCTAAGGCCTTTTATTTCCTTCACTGATCAGTGATTTAGAAATATTCCTCAGTACAATCTCTTCCTTATAGATGCCCTTTATTTTTTCTATCTGTGCTGGAGAAACAGGCGATCAAAAGCCAAAAGCAGATACCACATAGACATTTTACTTATTTTTTGTAGTATCTAAAGAAAGCGTGAGGTACACAGGGTTTTCTGAGAGTTGTTTCAGTGTTTCCAGATGAGCTTTAGAAATGCAGGCTGATGAGGCTGTGTTTATACCTTGCCTGGGTGGCAAACCCTCTGGTGCCTGACTCCTCACCAGAGGTGTCTGTGAGGTGGTCCTATCCTGTGATCCCCCAGCATCACGCTGCTGGGGAGCAGTGACACCGGCACAGCAGGGCCAGGCTGCAGCAGCACCCCTGGGGAAGGTGGTGAGCAGAAGTGGGAACAGCCTTGAGATGCTGCTGACAGATTGGGTGATGGAATGGATTCGGTAACGGGGAGAAAAACGTGGGCTCGGAACAGAGAGGTGGGGAGCGTGCTTTGTGTTACTTTTGTGAGGATCACGCTGTAACGCGAGGCAAACAATCATCACTTGTCTGTATGGGGCCTCCTCATGCTGCTCGTGTGCAATCCGTGCTCCGGCTGCGGTGCCGGGGCTCGGTGTGTCACCGCAGGCACCACGCACCCTCCTCTGGTGACTCAGGGATGCTGGGGGAGGCAAACAAAAGGAAGCTCGACTCTATTCCGTGATTTTTTTTTCCTTCCACAAGGCAGGAAAGAGGCCGCAGGCAACGAGGTTGTGTCCAAAGCCCCACCACTGCCGAGGGAGGGGGTGAGGGAGGTGTCAGACCTTGGGGATGGAGAAGGGCTGTCAATGGAGTGTTCTGGCAGGGACTTGTGCTGTGCAGGTAACCTGTGAAATAGCTCTGCCAAGGGGCTTTGCATCTCATTTTGTCTGAGCAAGAAATCACCCTTCTCTTTGCATAGGGCATCTGTGAAAAAAACAGAGTGTAACTGGCAGTGGGCAGCAAAGAGCCCCACTGAAGAGGAGTCATTAAAGCCACATTATTTTTGGAAGGTGAGAAGTGATATAGAACAGGTGAAATCCCTTCACAATTTTTTTAATTGTGTGTCACTAAGAGCTCCTTAAGGTTATTATTTAGTTGGTGCTAATGATAAGTAAATACTCCTGATCAGCTGATGGTTTACAGCTGAAATATGCCAGCCAACAAAACTCCTTAACTGTGGTGGATGGTGGCACTGCTGTTTTCTCCACAGCTGTGTGCAGCAATTAGTAAACCAAACCAACAGAGGCATCTCTGATGACTTTGTTTTGTGCTTTTTGATAGTGTTAGAGTGAGGTGAGCTTGTTTTCTTGTGGGTGATGCACCTTGGACCTTCTGAAGACCAGAGTGGTTCTTCTCTGACCCTGTGTAAGGGCAGGAGGGGCCAGAGGGAAGGAGAACTGAAGCTAAAGGCTGGGGAGGGGGTGTGTGCATAAAGATACTGAAAGCTCTGGTGTGAAGGGGCAGCTGGAACAGAGGACCTTGGGGTGAGAAAACAAGACTTTCTATTTTGCTTTGTGTTAGGGACATGAGGATGTTGAAGTGTCCGGTTGTGGACGTTTTGGTGCTGGTTCATCTGTATGAAAATGAATTTGCCATTGATGTTTGCTTACTGCTGCCTATGTACTTACTTTGGAGTTTATTTCAGAGTGACTATTTCTTCTCTTCCTCAAACCAAATGTTTTGCTGAAGATGCTCAGAATGTTCCGTGAATGAGCCCCAGGAACAGATTTCCTGGCTGATAGAAACTGGCAAGGCTTCCCTCCAGAGTCAGGCAATATTAGGAAACAATAATTTTGGACTGCTACAAAAAAGCCTACAGATCTGTAAGATATTGCACAAAATTGTCTAGCAATATTATTTTGTGAATTTATGTAAGTTTTCTATATAAAATGTTTTTAAAATTGTCTCTGCTTTTCTAATGCTATACCCACAGATAGAAGGCAAAGTAACATCAGTGCTCCAATTCAAAGGCAAAAAGGTTTGTGTTTTCAGGATTATATTTAACACTTTACAGATAGATAAAATAAGGCCTTTTCTTTGGCCATATGAACAGCTAAGATGTTTTTTTATTACAATATTGTTAACACTGAGTGTCATGAGATTGGATGCAGGGTTGATGCATCTCAAAATCCAAAAGCTGTGTAATAAGGAGGCTCTAGCAACCCAGAAAGTTCAGGCACCATGTAAGAGCCTTGCTGATAGTGCAGAGATTGTCTTACATGAGATCAGTTTGGTTCTGGAGCTTCAGCTCACCCCCCTGGTCATCCTGACTCACATTTCACCTGCCAGATGTAGGATTGGAGCTTCTCCCTACCAGACAGTCCTACAATGGACAAATGCTTTGTATTTTCTCAGCCTGTTCCAGTATAAAATCAGTAAAAAGGTATAAAAAAGGTTTTTGCTTTTATATTGCAGGGATGACACTGGGCTGGTTTTCCCCTGAGCCTTGCCTATAACAAGATTTGTTCAGAGACCCTTTTGCCCAAGTTTTGTAGGACACACCCAAGATGATTCTTCCCTCCCCTGCTGCTCGTGCAGCTGCATGCGGACCCTTGCACTGTAAGGTCTGAGCAGTTTTTGTTGTGCCTCGCCACTTTATTCTGAACATCTGTGGCAGGCATTCATGATAAAAGCTATTTCACTGCTCTTGGCTGGATTTACCTTTCCTTTAACACTCTGACCTCTGCTTAGTGCAGTACTGCTAAAGAGCTGCAGCTTAGTGCTGGAATTCCACTATCGATAGTGGGGAAAAAAAAACACAAAAAACAAAACAACCCAAAAGTGTTATCTACAGTGGATGAAGCTACCAGATTTAGGAAAACTGCTGCAAAGCAAAGTACATGCATCAGAAAGTCTCAAGAATCCTGTTTCTCAGAGGTTCTTTGAGGACAAACTGACTTTTTTTCCCTCCGATTTTAAGATTTTGTTTGCTGCTGGCTGGTTCAAACTAGGCTATTGGTATGCTGTTGCATCCTGTTTATCACTCAGGACATAAATGTTGTTGGATAAGCCCAGATGACAGTTCCAAACCTGGAACTGCAGTTGCCATGAGAAAGGCCAATTCCTTCCAAGGAGTGAGTATTGGTTCCAGCACAGGGAAGGAGAAGCATTTGATCTTGTTACACAGCAGTAGCACTGAACATTTCTAGGTGTCTGAATGATTCCTCTAGATTTAGGTAACTAAATATTTCTAGCTTATCACAAATCTTCAGCCTGAAAGAGAGAAATGGGGAATATAGGATAGGTCTGTGAAATCACAGGAGGCAGTGGGAGAGTTGAATGTGTGAGGGTTCATACCCTTTCTCTTACTGGTGTAAGAACTGAAGACAATCAAGTGTAATTAACAGGAGCTTGCTTCAAAATGTAAAGGAGGTTGATTTTTCCAACACAGTTGATCTGTGAATTGCGTTGCCAGGGGATGTAGATGACAGAATTTTACGGGGACTCACAAAGTGAGTAGGTAGTCAAGGAAAATTAAAATCCACTGAAGGCAATTAAATGAGAGGGTGGTTTTCTGGCTCAGTGAAACCTTAAATCATAGGTGTTTGGGGTGGGAAAAGAGAGTAGGATACCCTGGGGGAGGAAATAAATCACTCCATGCATGCTCCATACCTGTGTTCTTTCCCTAAACATCTCTTGTTGGCTGCAGTGGGAGCCAGGCCATTGGGCTGGATGGACCTCCCATGTCACCTGTTGTGACTGCTCTGGTGTCAGACAACACCTGCCGTGTGAAGTCTGTGTCTGCCCTGACAAAGACTTTCTGAGAGCCAGTATGAAATGGTCACATGAGAGCTGCTGTTCTTCCATTTGTTTAAAGGATGTGGAAAATAAGGTCAATGAAAGAATAGGACAAAACCCAAGTTGCACTGGAAGCCTGTTCTTGACAGAGTTGTAGGCTTTACTTAGTGCTGGTTTGCCAGAAGGATTGCCTTGGAACAGGCAACAACATGCTTTCATTCTGATTGTTGCTGTAATTTAAACATGCTGAGGAAATTTTGAATTTCCCCATCCTTGGGGTCGATTCCTTTCCCAGGTTTATCTGAGGAGATAGATCTTTGTTTCAAGGATCTCTTTACAGAGCTGCTGAGAGTAAATGGCGGGAGAATAATGGCGTGTTGCTCTCTAAGTCTGTACTTTATTGGCAATCACTTCGAAATTCTCTAAGGTAATATTTGTTCATGATTAATATAAAATTCTATCTTTATGATGATAAAAATGAATTTTTATTCAAGTAATATCTATTCAATGAATTAAAAGGTCTACTTAAAATATTCTTTATCCTTCAGAGACAGAATATTTCCATGTCAGTGGTGATTGAGTCACTGCGGTTGCAGCTTGAGGTTTGGGAGGGATATCGCACACTCCTTTGTGCTTGCCATCCTTGTTCCTGGGCAAAGCTGCCAATAACATTTAGCTTTTTCTCTAGCTGATCTTTTGCAGCTTCAATCTGGAACACACTTTTCATCAGTCTTTTTCTTCTCTCTGTTAATAGTGATGGAATTCAGAGCAGCCTGTTTATTTTCATGAGGCCCTCTCCTATGGTATTTTGACATAATTTTTGCCTTTTATCTCCTGTCCTCGGGAAATCACGAAACTCTGCAATACTCACATGCGTGTGCCTGGCATACATTATTGAGAACTGGATCCCATGTGGATAAGTTGTCTGAGGGCTGGAATTCAAGTTTTCTTGTGCATCTTAGAAGTTTTATTTATTTATTTGCATTTTGCACAATTATCTGGGGGGGCAGAAGAAGCATTTGGGCTCCTGGCAATACTGTCCAGAGCTGCCTTGTGCACTTACACAAGCTCTTTGTAGCAATAAAAAAACTCTTCTGGTAATACTTATTTCATTTTTAATTTTTTCTTGGGGAGAAAAGTGAGAAGTTGCCAGTGATTCACTGGCAAAGTTCCTGTCTTTATCTCTAATGTATGAAACAGTTCTCTGCTGTTGATACCCGTTGATGTTGCTTAGTTCATTGTTATCTGTCCTTGTGCAGTCACCTTGTCTGTGGAAGGTTTGGTATTGGAACCTCGCTGTAACAAAGGCTTTGATGACGTGACAGCACTTGTCTCCATTTTCTGTCTGCACCCTTCTTGTTTATGGGTGCTGCTGGATGATTCCAACAGCACAGTCCATGTCAAGGGTCCTGCACCTGTTGCTGGTGTTTGTGTCTTGGTGTGGCTCAGAGGCAGGGCAGTGTCCCCTCTTCCTGCAGCCAGGGTGTCTCAGAGGTTCTTCACTTCCTTGTTTCTCAGTGTGGTGCAGCCTGTTCCTGCCTGTGCTCCCTGGTGCTGAGCAGGTCACTGCTCTCTCCACCTTGCTGGTCACTCAAGCTGGGTTTCCAGCTGGTGTTCCTGAAGGTTCATAGTGGAAACCAATCTGCAGTTGGTCTGTTTCTCCAGGCCTGCTCTTCATCATACTGACTTCCGTTTAGGATCACTCAGTAGGGGACCACAAACTGGTTCAAGGATCATAAATAGCCATCAGAATGCTTTTTTCTCCATCCAAGAGATACCTTCTGACAGGCTGAGTTGCCAGCTTTGTCCTCCACCTAGAGCCTTCAATCCTCATCTGCATTTCTAGGCACGAGAAATCAGTTTTGCCCAGCTTGTGTACTTGTAGTTCCTAAACCCCTGCCACTGTCAGGTCAGAAATCCCCCTGGTCCTGTGCACTGTGAGTACACTGGGAAGAGGGTGAGGCACCTTGTACTGCAATGGTTTGAAGTTTAAATCCTATGTGCTCCTTTCTCTTATGCTTAAGCCAAGAAAAGTAGCAAAGAATGTGCAAAGTTAAGGAGAAATGGGCACTCAGTCATCTTTATGTCAAGATGGTTCAAAAATTGTTTTGTTTCTTGTTTTTACATTAGCAATTCAAGTCTTGTCTACCCTGTTTGTTTTTTCTTCGCTGGAGAATTAATAGTATTATGACAGTGCAAGTAAAAGCTGATGAATTTCAACTTGAATTGCTTTTCCTACAAAATGTTTTAAGCAATCTGTATTTAGCTAACATTTATCTAACTCCATTCCCAACCAACAGTTGGAAGAAAAAAAATCTTTGCACCTCCTCCTCTCCCCATTTCACTAGAAGCTGCAAAACCTCCCACTCTACTTCTCTAGATCTTCTGAGGAGACCTCTGCCAAAACACAACTTGATGTTAGATTCTTTTTTTTTCTTTTGAGTATGAAAAACAGAAAACAAAATACTTCCAGCTTCTCATACACAAAGAATCAGAACAGGGCATGAGTCCAGCTTATTTCCCTTCCTATATTTCCTGAATGTGTACGCTCCCAGAGGCAACCAAGGCTCTCTGCTACAGCTTTATCCACCAGCCTCACTGCAGCTCTCTGTGCCGTGATCCTATTCTTTAGGGTGGGCATCAAAATAGGGACTTTCCCAGGCTTCTGAATGTTTGGCACAAAGGAGATAGTGTCTTTGTGAGCCAGAGACAAACTCCTCAGTGATAACACCAGCCTACAGTGGGGACTCTGGTTCTTCCTTGTAGGCATTGTTTCTACAGGCATTGACCATTTCTCATGCAGTTTGTGGGTATAGAAGTTTTTTTGAAGTAGAGCATGGACAGGCTTCCCAAGGCTTTCCCAGGAGGTGGCAGGCAGGGAGCATCTTCCCCACAGTCTCCTGACAGGATCAGGGGGAGGCTGTTCTGGAGTGAAATGGGCTGTGCCCATGGCTTGGGAACAGGCCTCCTGTTCCACTGTGGGCGAAGTCTGTGTGAAGGAAATGGAAGAGGCTCCCAGCCCGGGCTCCTGGCCAGCCTGTGGGTGAGGTCCCAGCTGGGACAATTGAACGAGCCCTGTGTAATGTTCCTGGCTGCTGTGGGGCAGTGCCTGTGCCAGGGTGACTGGGCATTCTGCAGGGCAGCAGCAGGAAATTGAAAAGTAGTTTTTTTAGAAGAGGTTCTTTTTCCTGTCTAGAAACTCTTTTCCTTAAAACCTGCTGATCAGTTGGGAAACTTAACTGCAGGCTCCAAAGCCCTAACAGCAGCCAAGCTGTCTATTTTCCTACCACACATCAGAAGTTAGCTAAGTCTGTTCCCATTGACATGTAGGCAGCGTCAGCTCCAAGAAGACCTTCAAATAAATTTTTTTTTTTTTAATCCACAGGTTTCTTTACCTATAAGACCACAGCTTCAAGGAAGGCTGTTGCCTCTTTCCAGACTTTACCTGCCACAAATGAGCAACAGCTCTGGTGTCTCACATTGCACAACTTGTCTCTGCTCAGCCAAAGCTGCAGGTACCGTCCAGGACGACACAAAGTAGATTTGCCTGAGAAGTGGGCTCACCCCTACCTTGTTTCCAGCCTCTGGACATCCTGAAGGCTGTCATAGGATGTCTTCTTGCATGAGAAATCTCTGATACACTCCTATGAATTGGCTTTACAAACTCATTGTCTTGCTACAGTTGCCTCACAGGGCAGCTGCAACCATAGTTTGACTGATGGTCAAGAATACCAATATTTCCAGTTAGCTCTTAACAAAGTGTTGTGGATTTATCAGTCTCTCATGAGACACTTATCAGGTGCTACAAAGTAAAATGAAATCTTCAGTATCTGGTTAGCAGGGGAATGCAGAGTCCTGGTGCATCTCTGAATTCAGTACGTGTCTAAATCACTGGAAAATGAAATGCCAGCACCCCTTGCTCTTCCGGTTTCTCCTCAAATACCCATTGATCTCACTGTGTGGGATCAAAGCTGCTTCAAGCTTGACTTCTTTTGCAACCTTTCCACAAGCAATAGGGCAACCTGACAAACATCCCATATCACCCAGGACAGCTCAGATGCCACTCTAATGCCTCCAGGCTAAACACACAAATCTGTACAGAAATTTCATTATTTTAGGAAGCATAGGTGAAAATCCCTCCATTACTAATAGCTTACACCACTGGTGAAACCTTTCTTCCCCATCACAAAGCCTGTACAAACAGCCCCTCTCCAGAAATGCCTTCTGTGAGTTGGCAGGTTGGAAGTGGTGGCTGCTGCCTTCCTGAGTGGATTATTCTCTGGAAATCACATTGGTAGCTACATTAGAATGACAGTCCTCGCGACCTGTCCTGAGTAGGCTGTAGAGTAAAACTTGACAGCTTACATGTTAAATGTTGGGTTTCCTGATGTATCCTGCCTGCTGGGAATAGAGGGAGAGATCAGAGACTGGGTCTTGTGCATGGCCAGAGATGATCCTGCCTTATATTAGGCACCAAACTGTGGCCTTGAAAGGAGGAGCAGGGTTCCTCGTGTAGTTGGTTAAGAGAGAGGGATGCCCCTCTGCTCAGCCCTAAGGCATAACTCTGGCTGTGGTGCCTGCTCAGCACCAATCCCGAGCACTCAAAGCAGTTAAGGGAAGACAGCCTCTCTCTGCTCATCCAGCTTCCCTGGGAGCAGGCTGGAGGTGATGGATGAGTGTGTGATTGCATTTCACCACTGCACTGCCCGTGGTGTGCTGTGAACTGAATTGCCATTAACCTCTGCACTGTTAACTGCTGCTCCTTTGTCTTAATTACACATGCAAGAGATGATGGTGCCTTACGGAGCTGTGCAGTGCTGACAGAGCACGGGGCTGATGTGCACTCTATCTGGCCTGAAACCAGAGCGAAAAGGTGATTCCCTTCTGAAACAAAATCAAGCCCTTTAAATGCAGAGGGGACTAGAAAGCTCTGAGAGTAACCAAGCTCTCTGGCTTTGATGGAAGATTTTGTCCCCATCAGCAGTGGAGCATTTGCTGGGAAGATGGTGTTCCATGAGCACATTATGTGTTTTACCAGTTCTTGGTTGTTTAATTTTAACATTTTATTGGGTAACTCAGATTCTCCCCTCTTCTGCCTTTCAGGTGATGTAGTGTGAAGGCTGCATGATATGGAGACAGATGGAGGGAGCAAAACTTCTGTCTGACAGTGTGGTTCTTCACCTCTTGACTTTCTCTTTTCAAAAAAATCAGTTTAAAACAAAAAATACTGCTTAGTGCTTTTTGTCAGAAATACCAGTATAAAACCTTGTCCTTTTCTGAAACCTTTTCAGCTGGAATTGTCATCTTGATCTTGCCACCTCAGTCAGACTCCTGCAGTCAAATGGATGGGTCCCAGGCTTTGCCTCAGGCCAGGTTTGGGCACGTGTAGCATCAGTGGAGGTGGATGATGCCTCCAGAAGAGACAGAGATCTGTGCTGAGACCACCCCATTTCCCAGCTAAGGCAAGTGTGAAGAGGGCTCAGGACTGCAGAGCACCAGGGCAGGCAATAGGTGTGTAATGCCACGTGATACAGAGGAAGCAACTCAGGGATAATTAACTTGTGCAATGAGGCTGAAAGGCAATGCACATCAAACTGCTGAAGGGGAAGAGCCTTTCCCTGGTGTACGGGTTGGGGAAATCATTATCTCAGAGCTGTGGGGGCAAGTCTAGAGCTGAGCAGGTAGGCTGCTGCCCCTCATCCCTGCTGCAGGGTCCAGGTTCAGGCTGGATGACAGGGGAATCCATTTGAAAGCATTTTTATTTTCTTCCATATACTGGAGAATACGTGACTGCTGTTGAATTCTAAAGGTTTCCACACAAGTTGCTGTCACTGAGGCACAGCTTCTGCGATTCAATGGCAGTTGTAGGAAGGCAGTTTGCTGGGATTTGCTGGTAGGTTTAGCAGTCCCTGGCACAGTAGACCTGAGCAGTGCTGCTGTGTGGCTGACCTGGGACAGGCTGGGTAGGCACACCTGGCGCGCTGTCACACCACCCTGTGCTCGGCGCTGTCCCCACCCTGCCGGCCTGAAGGAGTTTAAGGGCGATGCTCCCTTCCATGCTGACATTTCAGCTGGGTGCAGATGGCATGAAATTGTCCTCTGGTTAATAGGGAAGGTCATTCTGGGCACTGTTTCAGGCTCTCTGCAATTCCCAGTTGCTGTAGCAAATGGAACAGCTTGAGAAGGTTGTTTCCATTACAACTTGGGCTGCTAAAATAGCTGTCTCCTGATGGCCAGTGGCGGCAGGGCAGCAGGTCGGGGATTAATCCACAATATTTGAGAGGGTTGCATTTTATTTTTTTTGTTTTAATTATTTTATTTTATATTTTACTATATTTAAATTTTTTTTTCTCTGCAGTCTCCTGACATTGTGTACTTGCTTTCACAGGGATATGACAGAGTGTTTAAATATTAATGGCAGACTTGGAATGGAAACATATGACTGGGTATGGCTTTTGCACCGGCAAAGCTGATTCAAAAAACTCCAGAGGTAAATCAAGCATGTGAAATTCGAGATTTTGTAAAAAATCTGGCTGAGTTTGCAAACAGTATATCTAGCTCTATAAAGACATAAGGGTTTTTTTGGTTGTCAAAATAGCACAACCAGATGGCAATAGGCTATTTTTGAACTTCAGTTACATAATTTTACTAAATATTTTTCCTTTTTTCTCCAATTCAAAATTATCTGTAACTCAGACTGTACTGGTGCTGAGGATGGGAGTCTCCTGGCAGAAGGGCATTCCTAATGTGCTCCCTGTGCTCAGGAGCAGCCGGGGCCAGGCTGCCTGTGAGGGGAGAGGAGCCAGGAGCTGAGACAGCCCCAAGTGGGACGTGCCTTCCCCAGCATGGTGCCCCAAGGACCAAAAAGAGGGACAGATGGTTGTGACATCCATGGGCAGTCCCAAACACAGCAACACGTGAGGCCAGGTCAGACAGAGTGTGGGTGTGGGTTCCAGGTGAGGAAATTAAAGGCCAGGAAGGTGTTTTGTTGCACGGACCATTCAAGACACATGAGGGGAACAGCAATGCTTGGGAAAAGAGGAGGTGATGGATATGTAGTTAGAGAGGGCCCCAAGGGGGTCAATAAATTTAACCAATGCACAGGGACAGTGCTTTGGGGGAAGGCATGAAGCTGTTTGTGCTCCTCACACCATTCTCCTGCACCAGAGTATGATGGGTTTTAGAAGAAAAATGATTTTGTTCTCCTGGTTTTAACCATTCATTGCCACAAGTGGAATGGTGAGAAGGGAGGAAACTGCCCTTTTTCAATCTTGAAGTGACAGGACTGCAAAGCTACAACTGGAGCAAGCCTTGCCTGAGAGCATAAGGGCCTGCTTACAAGGTAGAAATCATGCTTCTCTGAAAACAATGTAAATAGCTCTTAAAGAGCTTTTTCCTCTTTGAGAGACCTCGAATTGGAAACTCAATTGCATTTTAAAGGAGAAGCTTAAAAAAATATTTAAATAAATACCGGTTAAGGTCTGCTTTCTGAATTTTGCTTTAATAATGTAAAAAAAATTAAAATAATCATGTTGCTAGCATCCTATTACTCCATAAAAATAACCAGAACTCATGATAAAACAAATAAAATTTGTAACTGTTTTTCCCTCTTCCTAGTAATATTTTCCTGTCGACTTGGTCACATGCATGCATTTGTCATGGGTTCCCAGTTCATCACAGAGAACACCAAGTAATTCCTAGCTCTAGATGAAGTTGGGAAAAGTACTAATAGATTTTTTTCCACCAGAAAAGTGAATTTTTTTTTTGCAGGAACCACTTTTCTAATGACTATATTTTGATAATCTAACTGATATTACTCGAATGAAATTGCTGAGGATGGAGAACTGGTCAGAAATGCTTTGTTCTCAAATTTAGTTTTTATATTAAAACAGATGGCTCAAAATTATTTCTTAAAAATTTGACTCAAATTTTTGATTGAAATCTGGTCTGTTTGGGGGATTTTTAAATAGGATGTTTATTATAAAGCAGAATTTTGGTTTCCTGCCCAGTACTGACAGGCTCTCCTCCTCAGGTGGCTCAATTCTGACTTCTTCACAGCAGTATAATCACTGTATCCTGTATAACCACCTTGTGATGGCTCCTGGTCATGGCAGTACAAACCCCGCTGGTCTTTGGAGGAGTGGGCAAGGGAGTTCTTTAAGGCATGGGCTCAATCTTGATTTCTCCCCCTCTCTGGACACCCTACAAGGTTGCCATCACCTTCTGGGTCCTTTTGAGTTGAGCCCTGCTTCGAGTGCTCCTGACACCGATCTGCACTGTGGTAACATCTTGATAGAGCCAAGAGCTCCACGACCCCAACAACTTGCTGTGAAGAGCTCAGGGAGGGAAGTCTCATGAAGTTATCTGTAGCAGGAGCAAGATAGCCCTCTCTTTTCTTTATTTCTTTTATTTCTTTTTCTTCAAGTGAACCAAAATAAGTGCTTCTCTACACAAATATTTCTGCAGTATCACCATACAGGAGGAGAGGGATGGGTGGCTCAAACCAGCCTACTTAGCCCAAAAGAATAACATTTTTTCCAGGTTGTTCTGATTTCTTAAAATATTTTGATTTGGGATTAAAGCCAAAAAACCTCAGCTATTTTCACAGCCCTAATTTGAGCTCTCAGGAGTGGGGTGTTGCCTCTGTCTACTCGAAAGAGCGGCGATGATTCATCAACCTACAGAAGTCTCTTTGCTCAAATCTCCTCAAAACATGTCTCTGCTGTCACCCATGGTGTAACAGAGCCCCACCCCACACATCCCATGTGGATCTGCCAGTGTCTCAAGGTCTTCTGCCTCCTTCCTGTCTGTGGGACTACTGTGCATGTTGGGCAGTGTTTGTGTTTGCATCTGGAGCACCTCGTGGGAGCTGAGGGCATGGCAAAGTGACTGTGCAGCTGTGCAGGTTCTGTGTGGATCTCTGGCTCTGTCCTCTCTCCTCTTCCATCATCGTCTGTGGTTTCATGGCTGTGCTAACTGCTGGCACGCATCTCCCAGGAGATGAATTGGCTCAAAAGGTTGCCCCAAATCAGTGGCAGCCACATGTGCAGGGATTTCCCACTAGAAAGGAGACCATTTCCCCTGGTCCCACTGCTGGCCCACCAGAGCTGCAGAACCAGCTGAAGCAAAGAGACTTTGCTGCTTTTCCAGCTCTCCTTGCTCCTTTGAACCAGCTGGAGGCTGTAGGAGTTGCCTGTAGACAGTGTCCCTAAACTGTAACTCAGAAGAGCCAGGATGTTAAAATAATTGAATACCTGACTTGTCTGAGCCTTGACAAGGTGGGAATTGCTAATTACTGTGAGGGGAGTGCTTTCAGAAGTGCACTGGCTCTGAGTTAACAGGGTGCAGAACCTTTGTCCTCCAGGCTACAAAGTTTCTTCAGTCTCACGGATATGGGCTGGGTCTCCTGACACCTCACAAATGTGCCATTTTCCAAGGCCACTGGTATGCTCAGAGCTGGTCTGGAATTACCCAGGAATAGCTTTTTCCATAGAAGTTACCGACTTTTATGCATGAGACATTTTAATCTGTGTTGAATATCCTGTTCTGTTTTAACGTAACACATTTGAGGTGAGTTATTTAAGAATGGGGATTGCACTTACAAGTAACACCCTACTTGAATCTGATTTGTCTTTCAAGTATAGGCATGGCCCAAAAATCAGGCCAGGAGCCGGGGGGATGGCTGCACCAGAGGGAAGCCTTTTCTGCAGCAGGACTGAGCTGTGGCTGATAGGGTTGGATCAGTGGTGTTTGCTGTCAGAGGGAGAAGTAGAGGTTTTCATTTACAAGTGATGGTAAAGGAGAAGCTTTCACTAGCTTCAGGGCTATGCCATTTTTTTTCAGAAGCCAATTTTATTTATTTTTTTAGCTCTGTCACGGCTTACTGATGAGGGGATGAGCTCAGTGCAGTGATTTACTGAAGCAGTTATGGCTAGAACATGGCTGGTTGCTCCTGGTCTCAAAATCCATCACCCAGGTGTCCCTGGGCATTGACAAACTTGTGTTAGACCTGGCCTGAAATGAAATTTATGCAGCTGGAGAGCTGTTCTGGCCCTGTACCTATGAACTGGGAATGCAATTCCCCTGGCACACACACACTCACAGTTTTGGGCTGGTAGATGACTTTTCTATTTTTAATCAAGGGGAAGCTCTTAATTATTTTTTTGTGGGTGTGTTTAAACCTGTAGATGAGATGAGAAGACTGCTTATTTTTTAGCTGTGAGAAAGGGGTCCCTTCTCTTTGGTGAGGATGAGTGTGTGGCAGAGCAATCTCTGTCAGGTCAGCAGCAAAACAGCAAGAGACTGAACTGTGCTGTGAAGATGATGGCTGGAAAGGTGTTCAGACTGAATGTGGTCTGTACTCTGTCCCCTCACAGACACAGGGCAGTCAGTCTGTCCTTTGTGGAGAAGTATGGCCAGAAAGCATCCCAGATTTGCAGTCCTGGGAAGGGACAGGACAGAGGAGAGACCCAGGACCAATATTAATGGTGGCCCCAGGGGGCTGCTGGGTCCTCATTAGAGCAAATGCTGATAGAATTCTCATCCTTATAGCGATGTCTGCTCTTTCATTCCTCCATCAGCAACACCTCCCACACCACCTGAGCTCAGTGTCCTGGAGAAGGGAGTGCTTAAAGGTGAGGTCAAGGTAATTTCAAGAGATGCTAAAAGAAAAAGTGGGGGCAGGCTGGCAGCCAGGAAAGGAAAATTGGCCCCATTGTTAAAGGAAGAAAAGAACATCAGAGAGCTTTTAAAATGTCAGGAGTGGAGTATTGCTGTGTGCTCTTTGCTTGTTGGGTAGAGTTGGAGGGACATTTGCCTTAAATATACCTTCCATACAAATACACAGAAACATGCTTTTTAGTGTACTTTAAACATAAATTATAATAGTCTCTGGATAAAAAGGCAGTCATTATTTCTTCGAGCACACTCTCTACTGACGACCAAATGTTCCAGTGTGGCAGGCTGGTGGCTTTAAAAATAGCTGTTCACTCCCAAGGCTCTAAGTGTGGCTGGGAGGTAAATTAAATGTTTGACTGTGAGCAGTCATTGATGTGGTCCAAGAGCTGCAGCCAGCAAACCCTCGTTTCACTGAAGCCAGTGGAAATACAAGGCACTGGGAAAAGGTTGCAGAAAGAGAGAAGATTTGGGCGTCCTCGGGAAGCTCTAAGTCTTTTGGGAGCTGTTTTAAAAATAATTACTTGCTGAACTGTTAAAAATCACAGAAAACTGGGTGGAAGGGCACTGACAGGATGCCATCTTGGGTGCCATAGCTGTGCCATTTCTTAAAGTACTCGTCCAATCTCTTGTTAAATATCCAGAGACAGGTACCCCACGTGACTCTGCTCAGCAGCTCCAGCTGCACCAACCCAAAGCTCTGCTGGGTTTTGTCTGAATCTCCCCTGCTGTAACTTGAGTACATTATTTTTGTCTCCCCACAGCTATAATGGGGAAAAATGTATTTTTTTTCTTCTCTTTACATCCTTTGAATTTTTCCTCTCTTCTCCAGGAAGAACATACTCCCCTCTTCTGACCTTCCCAAGGTCGAGTTGTGGTTTTGGGTCCTTGCTCTCCCCAGCTGTTTTCTCCTGTGAACTCCCTCCAGCGAATTCAAGACCTTAAAATGCCTCCCAGCTGAAAGCAGTAGTTGAAGCTAAAATTTTACTGATGTTAAACAGACTTGAATTACTTCATGTGTCTTATCAGCCCCAATCCTGTTTGTGTGTCACAGTACAGTATCTGACTTTTTTACCACAGCAATGTTGATTTGCAGTCAAGGTGTGACCCACTAAAACCTTCAGCTCCTTTCCTACCCAGCTGATACCAAAGTAGCTTCTTATCTCCCATAAGCAGAAAAGCCTGTTCCTTCCTGTAGCTGAGAGTTCGAATTTGTCCTAATTGAATTTCGTCCTGCTTTTTTTTCAGAATATTTCTCTGCCTGTTTGGGGTAATTTTACACTCACTTAGGATCCAGCACATGTCCCATGCAGGAGCTATTTCCAACTATAATAAGCATCTTTTCTATCCCAGTTCCCCACTACTCCCACCCTGTGCCCTGTATTGCACTCCAGCATTAGTTTGTTCTTCATCCTGTATTTGATGCACATATATTTTCCAGTGGGAATATACTTAACTGTGACAAAAGGGAGGGGACTCACTGGAAAGTTTCATTTTTTGGCAAAACAGCAATTTCATGAGAAATTTCAGGAAATGTGAAAATATTGATTTTTGTCTCCATTTGTCGATTTTCAAAATAAAAAAAATCCATTTTTTTCTTTCAGTCAAGTTTTTATTTTCCACTCCCTACCCTCATCACCACCTCCTCTCAACTTTTCCTCCATATGCTTGCCAGGGAAAGTACAATGTTCAGATTTTTTTTTCCAAATCTTCCTTTTTCCACTGTCTAACCTTTCAAAACTTCAGTTTGGAAAAGTTAAAGAATGGAAAAAAACCCATGTAAACAAAAATTTCTGATTTTTCTAGGACATGTGAGGAGCCACTCTTGTGCAGAGACACAAGTAGGAGAGTCCTAGTTAAAAAAAACCTAATATTAATGTCACTTGGTGGCCAAGAGCAAACAACAGGGAAGAAGGGAAAGCACTGCAAAGCAAAATGCATTAAAAGGCTGGGAAGAGGAGGTGTTCTCTTCTGAGCTGGCAATGCCTAAACACATTCACCATTTGAAAAGGGTCGATAATCTCCCTTTTTCCTGCCTTCCTTTGCCCTCTGCAGGTTCCTCTGATGGGCTGTGTCTCCTCAGTCTGGTTCTGCTTCCCATGGTGGTGCCCATGACACAGACAGGTCTGAGGCCCTCTGAACCCTTCTGTTCCATCTCTGTAGGACTAGGTTCATCATTTTCATACCATAGCAGCAGTAAGACTTTTCAGTGACCATGCCACAGGATGAAAGCCAGTCCTCTTTTTTTTTTTTTTTCCTTAACATTTCATGCAAAGAGCCAAGAAAGAACTGATTACAAAAGTACAAGGGATAAACTCTTCCATAAATTTAAAAACCAGCACTATTACTTTTGGAGAGGGCACAAATTGTGACTCAAAGCAGGACTGTTGACTGGAGTTCAGCTGGCCAATGTGTCATCCCTAAGAGCAGCAAGGCTGCTTCTCTCATCTGCTGGATAATCCTACTCCCTGCTGAAGGCGGTAATTAAGGGCCGTGTTTTCAGCAGCCCTACAAAAATAGGCTTGTTTGACTGCAGGAACTGGACAAATTGCAGCATATGTAGGTAGCACCATGGCATGAGTTCTGATTTTTCCACATGCTCCCAGAGACGCCGAGGGCTTATTCTGTGTGATCTGTTGGAGATGTGGCTGGAGCTGCCTGCCCTGCCCTGAGGGCTGCAGCTGTGCCTACAGCCCACAGGAAAACTCCCCACACTGCCCTGGCTGCAAGGTGCCTCTAGGGGGTGGCAGGATTTCAAGACCCCTCTTGCCACACTGAAACAGGAAGAAATTCGCTACAGTGAGTGTGGTGAGGCACTGGCACAGGTTACCCAGAGAAGCTCTGGATGTCCCATCCCTGGAAGTGTTCAAGGCCAACCTGGTTGGGGCTTGGAGCAACCTGGCCTACTGGAAGGTGTCCCTGGCTATGGCAGGGAGTTGAAAGAAGATGATCTCTAAGACCTCTTCCAACCCAAACTGTTCTGTGATTCTATGATTCTTCATGTCTTGAACACAAGGCAGCTGTTTCTTCCCACTCTCCCATGAGTTCAGCCTTGGCTGTGACTGAAAACCAGAGGAGGTTGCTCAGGGAGGTGGTGGTTTCTCCATCCTTGGAGATATCAGAACCTGAGTGGCCCTGAGTAACACATTTTTAGTGCCCTCTATGGCTGTTGCCCTGCTGAAGACTCACTGCCAGACCAGTGGCTGTTCCTAGGGCTTATCAGACAGTAAAGATTATAAGCTCTGAGTTGTTCTGACAATAAGCAACTTGAGTTTCCACTACCTTTCTTTTTTTTTTCAAACTAACTGATGGATTTTATGATGGCTGTTGATAAACTGCACTTATTTCAGAGTTGTTGGAAATGCCCTGGTGATTTTTTTTCTTCATGTCCATGTTAGAAATAATTTGTTTTCCTTTTCTAGGTAAGCAAGCAAAAACATGACTCCCCCATCTCTGTCTTCAGATTTGGAATAATCAAGTTAATTACTGACATTCTTTATAACACTTGGTAATTTCAGCCTAAAGACATTCTGAACTTGATGTCTGAACACACAGGGATAGTGGAGAGGCTGATCCATTTTCAGCTAGACCCTGGTAAAGGCACAGTAAAAAATGAAAACTTTAAATATTCTGCTTCATTTAATTACCTGAACAACCATCTGTTTACCACATGGAAAACATTTTGTAAGGTTTCTTAAAGGTTTGTCCACTGATTTGGGCATCTTTCTTTTCTTGCTGAATGAAGACCTCATTCTCTCACCTCTCAATCTGAAGGAGCTGGAGATTTGGGGTAGATAGTAATTTACTAATTGTGCAAGATAACATTTACTGAATAACCTGCAGCAGAAAGGTAAGTGATTGCAGACATCTTTATGGTCTGCTATTAATTGGCATACCTGTTGCACAGACCTGTTGGTACCACGGGATGTAGCAGGGAAAGATGAAATCATGGTAATTGCAATCTCCCCGCAAGCTATCATTTAATTTACCTTTTAATTAATTTATGTTGAAGCAATTAAAGGCATGAAGGAAACAACGTGCCAGTGTCAATTAAGGACTGTGAGTCAAAGAGGAGAATTTGGTTCTAGACAAAGTTCATATAAAAAATAATGCTTTGTAATCTACAGCTCTGTCTATGCAACTTTTCTAAGTTCTTTGTGAACTTGAATAAAAGAAAAGAAAGTTTTAGAATCTTGGCCATTTTGAGAGATCAGTGGCTTCCTTAGTTTTTAAATGGAGAAACTGAAGCAGAGAGCGTTTGAACATCAGTTCTTTGAGCCCAAGGATAAAAACCACAACAGAGCTGGAAATCAGATCCTGAGCTGAAGAGCAATCCAGGTAAGTGTCTTTCTTACAAGAGCATTTTTCCAACTGGCACACAAAAAGGAATTATGAAAGACATGCTTTTGTCAGTAGGGTGATGTCTTTGCTACACAGATCTCATAACCTGGCCTTTGGCTGCCCAGCCATTTGGTGTTCTCAGAAAATGGCTGTTAATAATGCCAGCATTGCTAGGTCTTGTGATTTTAATATTCATAGTTTTCTTAAAATCTCAGATCTTAGATGCAGAAGCTTAATTTCTTTTTAAATGAAACTTAAAAGAATTTAAATGTATCTTTGACTCACACCCAGTGTAGCATATCTCAGATTTTCCAAGCCCTCTCTGCAATTCTGAAGGACAGATTTGGGATTTTCAGTGTTGCTGCTGTTGCACATCAACTGGGAATGAGCCTGGAGGTGCTGAGCTGCTCTGAGCAGTTGGCAAGAAATGGCTGTCCCTTAAACAGGGGGACAGCAATGCTGACTTCAGCTGTTTGGAGAATAGATTGGTTCAGCTCTGAGTGCCAAAGTGGGGAAAGAAAGCAGCTGGGTTTGCTATCATGTGAAATACAAACATCTGAGAGTGAGGTGCTCTCAAAGCAGCAGCAAACTGCTTACACTGGTGAGGGGACTCAGTCACCAGGAGATACCAGGCTAAGTCTGTGCTGAGGTGCAGCAAAGAGAGGACAGGAGATTTATGGTCTTTTCATAGGGAATTGTCCATTCCCCTGTTATACTCCTGTAATTGTGTAAGGGAGGACACAGAGAAGAGAGTTTTCTGTTTGCTTGATACAGACAGGGAGAGCACAGAGCCCAGCCTTGGAGGTGATGAAGGGAGAGGGCTGATCCCCAGAAAGCACTGGTCTCCATGCAGGAAGACACAGCTGGGCTGGGGAAACATAGGGAGAAAAACCATCTTTGCAGCAGCAGTCTGAACTGAAAACATCATTTACTTCTACGCTGATTTTGATTTTTTTCTACACTGGAGGGGTTTCTGTTCTCTTCTGCTCACAAAACCTGACTCTCAGATTTTATGTATTTGTATAGCTTAGGGTGGGGAAAAGGACCAGATGGTTCCCGTCAAGATTTGTCTGCCTCATGTCTATCGTGAGGGGCACTGACACCGTTGGAGACAGGTCTGACCGGGTGGCTGGGAGCCCTGTGAGCAACCAGGCTGCAAGGACACTTCTACCACCAGCAGAGACATGGTCAGAGCTGGCTTGGACACCCTGTGTGTGCTTGCCTGGGCACAACTCCAGCCCCTCGGGAAGGCAGCTCTCACAGGGGGCTTGCAGAGCCATTGCTGTAGGAGCTAACCCACTTTTTCTGGTTTTCCCCCCTGCGTTGTTCTGCAGGGAGCACATCTCCATCCTTCCCTGCTGCTCCTTGGCCTGGGGCAGGCTGCAGGTTGCTGCACCAGAGTTTGCTCTCTGCCTCCTCCCAGAGCCTTAGGGATGCTGTCTCCCTGCCCAGCCCCTGCCTGGGTGGGGCTGCTCTGGCTGCTGTGAACCTCCAGCTCATGAGCGTTTTCACACCATCGTAGCCAGAGAGATGTGGATGCCTAAACCAGTCCTGGGCTGGGGAGAGACTGTTCCTTACCTTCACGGCCGAGCAAAGAGCCCCCAGAGACGGGAGACTCCTGGCTGGGGAGGGATGGGAACAGGAGGGAGCTTCCTGCTGGGTTTCAGGCTGTGTCCCTCGGCTGCTGGCAGCGCTGGGAAGCAGGGACTGTGGTGTCTGTGGTGGGGGCACGTGTGTGGCTCCAGCTGCTGGGGGACCGTGAAGGCAACCACGAGGAGCAGCCAGGGAGACAATTGTCTTTGTCCTGGAGGAAGGAGGTCGGGTGGAAAAAACCATGAGAGATGGGATGAAAATCAGCGAGGAGAGCAAGGTCTGTGGGCCAAATCTGCCGCAGCTGCCAATGTCATCAACGGCAGGGCTGGCCGGAGCCACCCTTTCCAAACACGGCAGAGGACGTTGGATGCTCTCCCAGAAGCAGTGCTGCAAACCCACCCAGAACGCTCACGACACAGGCAAAGAGAAATATTATTCTTATATTTTAAAAATAAAAAGTCTGATAAGATATCAAGAAAATGGTGCTGGCTTGGTCCTGCTCCTGCTCCCGGGGGATCCATCACGTTACCCCAGTCTGGGGACAGAGACACAGATGTGGCAGGGCAGGTGCCCAGGGAGTGAAGGGATGCTCTCTGCCAGGGAGCTGCTGGGAGAGTGAAGGCAGAGTGGGATGCATGGGCCTCTTGGATCCTTGTCCTGCAGAAACAGAGCTGCGGCTTGGCCGTGCTGCAGTGACCGTGAGCTGCCAGCTGCCTGGTGAGCTCTGGCGTGGGGCGGGGCAGCTCCTCCTGCCAGCGAAGCACCCACTGTGACACGGCTCACGCCCTTACCCTGGCCCTGTGAGACAGCCCCAGCCCTCCTGCGAGGGAGAAATGAGCTCCCACATCAGGGCAAGCTGGACACAGGGACTGAGTGTTGGCTTGCACCACCCCTCAACTCACCCCTGGATTTTAAGCCACAAAAACCCCTGCACTGCCAGGCCCTGAGCTGTAGGAGATATTCCCAGACTTTCCTCCTCTGCCCCTGCTCCCATGCTGTCCTGCCCATCACCTTCCCAGCTGCCTGTGGAAGGATCCCTGTGTTTCCCAAGCTCCAGACATTGCAAGCACCGACACTTGTTCAAGTCTGTCCCTGCAGATGGGAGAGCAGTTTTTTGAGGTGAGGTGAAAATTTTTTTAACATTCTTTTCCAGTGGAAATTACCCTTCTTCTCCATAGTCTGAGTGATGAAAGAGAACAGCTGTGTCCTAGTCCATAAGGGGAGAGAAGAAGAGTTCTTTACAGCCATATTGGCTCTTAGAGAATGTTCGAGGCTTTGTTTGAAGCGGGCTGCACAGCATTAAATCATTGAGGGGTGAGCAGTATGGGTGTGCTGAGAGCATCCCCCAGCCACTGTAAGGCACGTGTAAAACTGAGCAGCAGGGATGTCCTAAAAGATGAGACCAAAGTGTCAGTGAAGATCAGCGCTCAGATGCCAACCAAGATTTCCAGGCTGGGACTTGTGGAATGCAAGAGGTGCTCATTCATGCTGCTGAGAAAGTGCTGCTTATGGAGGAAATAGAGCAGATTTGGGCAGATGTCACTAAAGGAAGAAAGACAAATGTCTGGGGAAATCTCACGCAAGAGATTTATCCTTGTGCTGGCCGGAAGGTTCTGGACCACACGTGCCAGAGCAGAGGTAAGGAGCAGTGGCTGCTTGGTCCTGCAGGGACTACAGCCTGCAGAAGGGAGCTGAATTAATATCCCCTGCTCTGTGCAAGTTAAAGAGGATTTTTAAAATAACTGATATTTTTTGCTGTCTTTTTTTTCAGCTCCATATTTACCCCTTTTCCCTCAAATGCTTATTACCCTTGCAGTAGATATTCATTTTTATTTACTCCTCCTACAATTCCAGGGTAATAAGAACTGCTTATGTTACAATTCAGGTTGTTTTTTCACTGCTTTCTGTAGCTGACAAACCTTAGAAGCATTTTTGTAGGTAAAATTCTGAAGCTTCACATTTTAGGTAAGTTGGCAGGTGTCACAGAAAGTTGTATTCTGAAATGTAATGACATCAAATTAAAAACATCATCTCTCTTATCTAAATGAATGCTTTTCCATGCAATACCCAATGTGATTATGCCAGAGAGGGTAGAGAGAAAATATTTCTGTGTTCTTTTCAGTTTTTGTCGAAATCCCATAAGACCCTGCTGCCATAAGTTTTTCATGTAGTTTTCTTCATATCTTATGCAGTGAGATGCTTTGTTTATCTTAATTTTAAACACCCAAAATCTCAAAAATTAAATGGATCTTCCTCTAGAAACATCTGTCTTTTTTTCACTGACTTCAAAGTGAATAGCCTGGTGTCACCTGGCACACCACCTTGGGTCAGGGAGTGAGCAAACAAGGTGGAAGGAAGCCCTCCCTGCCCACAGGTACATCTGAAAATTTTGGTGTGTCCTGTATATTTAATGGAGCAACTTGGAGATTCATAGTTATTTGTTGTGGTAGTTAAGCTGCTCGGTGCTCCTTTGGGCAAGCACACAACATATCTCCATCATCGGGGAGAAAGGCAGGAGCCCTTCAGAACAGAATGGCAGAAATTAAGGAGGTTGTCAAAGGTGGCACTTGATTAGCGATCCCCTTCATGGCCTGTCCTCTGCATTTGATGTGGGCAATCAGGAGAAGGTGTTGCCAAGGCTACGAGAGGCTGTCAGTCTGCCTTCCAGGTCCTCTGTGGCTTCTCTTCTCCCCCTAATTGTGCCCACACGTTCTGTTTAAATACCATCTGCCTCGGCTGCAATTTGCACAAGTGCCTCAAAGGGCTTCGCTCCTGATTCTCCGATAATCTGCCCTTTGTATGCTAACCCTCTACGAGATGGTCTTGTTACAGGGGAAATACACTTGTCTTTGAAGAATGGTAAAATAAGGATGTGAAGTAACAAAAGACAAGCAGGTCAAATCTGAGATCAGTGTTGCCTGAGCCAGATTCCCTTGCAGATAATTCCTGAAAACAACTTGCGATCAAGCAGCAAAGCAAGAATTTGTCATAACCATGAAAGGGTTAATAGAAGACCCAGTCTGTATTGAAGATCTGTCTGCTGTCCATTACTGCTCATATGCCACAAGCCAAATTCTGACTGGTATCAGCAGGATGATCAGATGGGGAGTAACAACTTTGCACAGTGATCCAGAGCAGCAATGTGGATCAAACAGGGTTTGAAACTCATTGCATTTCACAGGTTAGATGCTGATCTCTTTCTGCTTTCAGCCTCTCTTCCCACAGGTTTCGTCTATTTTACATAAAAATAAATTTGAGGTGGGCTGGTGGAGTTGGTGCTGACATGTAACATCCCTTGTACAACCAGTCTGATCCCAACACCATTGGAAAATTACTTAAAAGTAGGACTAGTCCTTCCCAGCAGGTACACAGTAACATATTTTTCAGTGTCTTACCAGTACCTGTGTGTTTCTTGTGGAATATAGCAAGTATATAATAGCCAAATAAATAGAATTTATGGATAATTTCAGGTTCCTCCTTCTTGCTCTTACGCTCCTACCGCAAGTTTAGGAATACTTTTGCTGAGAGCGTTGTCTTTGAAAAAGCCCACCAGCATTCCGCTCTGGGCTGTCCTGCTAAGGATACCTCTTATTCAAGTTGCTTGGCTGAAGCTTCTGATTATACGGCCTTTTTTTTTCCTTTTGTTTAGTTTGCAGCCTTTTCCTGTTTGGGCTAAAATGTAACATTAAGAGCATTCTGACTGAGACAGGTCAGAATATATTTACTGTATACCTAAAAATGTTAGCCTAAACTAGCCGCTTCTGAGAATAAAGCATAAGAAAGCATAGTGTTTTGCCCATTCTGTAAAAGAATGGCAGAAGTGATTTGAAATTTGATGGGTGTCTTGTATCAAGATATCAAGAGCACATCACCAGAGCTCTGGGTCCAGTCTGGAACTTCCCTCAAGATCCAACAGGAGCAGATGTTTTCTTCAAACAGAGCCAGCAAAGAGATTTTTCACTTCATGCCTTGTGATGATGTCTTATATTGCTTTGTATCCTGCAAACCAAGTGCTGTGCCTTGTCAAGGAAGAGTGGTTAGGGAAAAATTGGAGTTGCAAGGCTTCTCTTCTGAGTGTGACTCTGTCAGCCTGGCAGAGTCTTCCCTGCCTCTTGGACTTCCCCGCTGGTGATTCCATGGGTCAAGGCAGGAACATACCCCTGGAAAAGGAGCACATCTCTCCTTATCCCTGGGTAATGTCTTTACTTGCTCCTGATGTCTCTGCACATTCAGCTGGGTCCCTGATTTATCAGGTGCCTTCATTCCTGTGTGCCCTGGGATTTTTCTCTCAGCTAAGAAGGCAGGAGAATGGTGAGAGGGAGTAATAATGGACAGAAGGCACTGTGAGAAGGGATAGAGATGAGCAGAGGCAACTCTGTCACAGTCATCTGTGAGGCTGAGGAGAAGAGGGTGTCAGATGTGTGCAGGAATTTCCAAAGTCCTTGCCTTTTGCTGTGGGACTGTAGGTTCAGAGTGAGACAGAGGCCTTTGTTCACTCCCTTGGTTTAGGGCAAATTTTGAGTCACCCCAGGAGAATCATGGGAGGCTCTTCAACCACAGGGGAGACAGAGTAGTTAGAGAGTTGGTTATACAGGAATAATAGAGAGTGCAGAGATTGGGGCTTCATGAGACTTTGACCTTTAAGGAACACGCTTTGCCTCTTCAGAGGTTTTAAGTGTTTATCAGTGCGTTGGCCAGCAAAGTTGGGGCTGGATGGAGAAGTGAAAACTAGGGAGGAAAAGGGGACATACAGGGCAGAAAGCTGGACATCCTGTGTGAGCACAATCAGGAATGGTCTCCTGACCTCCATCTGGAATCCAGGTCCAGATCTGTCTGTGTGTAGAGGAGAAACTGCTCAGAACACATTTAGAGTTGTGGTTGGCTCTGGGTTGTCACAGAAATGGGGCGGGTGGTGGTGTGTTCCTACAGAATGCACCTCTTGGAAGACTGGCCAGGCTTCCCGGGTGGAGCTGGCACCTTCTCCCCTTAGCACATGTCACAGGGGGACTGAAAGCAAATGGGACTGGACACGAGTGACCCAAGCTTAGCAGGAGTCAAATGCTGGGGAGATGAGCAGAGAGCGGTTTGCTTGCACACCCAGAGCGCAGGGATTTCTGCGCTGGGGAATTCTGCTGGGTGTGCTGAAAGGTCAGCAATGCTTCAAGCCAACCAGCCAACAGCTATTTTTGGCTCCCATTTTGCAAACACCACATCAGAAACAAAGAGTTATTTTGGTCCGTCGGGATTGCTCTGATAACTTTGCTCAGTACAATGTTAAATAACCAAACCCCACAGGAATAACAGCACTGTTTTATAATCCCATATTATCAGATATAGAGAGGCACACAGGGGTGGGTGGGTGGAGGGGAGAGCTTAAATCTTCAAACAAGTACAAAGGAATATTTATGTTACTCATATCATCACAGTCCACATATTGCAATGATTTGCAGTATTGTGTAGGTGTGCACAGAGGTGTGGGTTTTTAAACAAGGGGGTACTTGTCCCAACAGGAGAAAATAGTAATAGCTATTGTCATCCACCACATTTTAGCAGTGCCAATGCACAGTGCGGCTGGTGTGACAAGGAGCAGCTGAGGCACCTGTGGAGCCCCCCTCCCACACACTCTGTCACCATGGCTTCCTCCACATCTGTGCTGTGGAAACACCTCCCTTAACCATGAACCTTCTGGTGGAAGTGAAGTGCATTGATTTGTGAGTCACCAGTAGTACAGCTACAGCAGCAACCATGGAGAGAAAGTTCCACCGGCTTTCTTTCTGTCACACAAGACCCAAATAGAATCAGAGTTGCCATCTGCTGAACATTGCATGGACTCAGAAAAGACAGCCCATACACAAATGCCTTGAAAACATCCCTACAGAAGACATATAAAGGAAAAACAAAAGCTCTTTTATTGTTCAGTTCATGGCTGGAGAAGTTAAGCACAGAGACCTCAAAGACCATCTGCCCTGTACTTATCAGATCCAGCACTTTTTTTTTTTTTTTTAATTCTGTTGAGCTGTCAAAGAAACTCCTGCATTTTCAAGCACAATCTTCATGGCAGGTGATCACTACATGGAAAAAATCTACTCCAAAGTGTCCAGATGGCAGCAGTGAGAAACTGACCTCCTTTAGAAGCACAATGGGGCTCCCCTGAGAGCTGGACACTTTGGAGCCACGTTCCTCTGATTACCTGCCAGCAGTGTCAGGGAGTTGGTGCTGGGTAAGTCCCTAAGCCAAGACATCCTGAGCACCAGGCTGGGACAGTGGTTAATCTTTTTATTAAGCTCACCTTTCCAACCCACCAAAGCCTGAAGAAGGCTCCCTTCTGTCTTGTCTTGTCTTGTCTGATGAGCAGTGGATGGTTACGGAGCAGAGGCAAACTCTTCTCCGTTGTGTGCTATGAAAGGGCTTAAGGTAACAATTACATATTGTGGAAAGGGATGGGGCATAAGGAAAAAAAGACATCTGATAATTCTGTCCTTTAAGGTGTTCAAGATTCAATGGGACACAGCCATGAGCAGCCTGCTCTGCCACCAAAGGTAGCCGTGCTTGGAGCAGGGTTGGACCAAATAAAGTGGATAGATGCCTCCCAATCTAAATTATTCCACAGTTTTTCTGAGTTGAAAAAGGTCACTGGCATGCTCCTCATCCTGCCTGAGTGGCTCAGTGTTGTCCCCAGGAGGCAGCATCACGATAAAGCCATCACTTTCAGACCTAGGGGCTCAGCTGCTTGGTGCACACACTGGAATGTGAGGAAGCCTCAGGATTTTTCATGTCTGCCTGAGGGATTTGACCACATTTCCTGCCTCAGATTGCTCTGTAAGGCACTAGGGAGTTGCAAGGCTGCAGTTTATTTTCTATACCTTAAAAAGCAAAAAAAAACCTGCTACACTTTGCACGCAACAACGAACAGCTGTTTATCTGCAAAAGGAAAAGAAAAACCCTGTATGCTGCCACTCAGGGCAGCCAGCTGGCACGTAAATGTGAACTAAAATATATTTTGCACTGAGGATTCACTAGACCAAGGGTTGAAATACTGGAGTGTCTCTTCCCCTTGTCCCCAAATCTCTCCAGACTCCAGTCCCCGAGCTTTATGTTTTCCAGCTGATCTCATGGAGGGGAGGCTCTGGGATTCCTTTCCCTGCAGGGCTGCCCCCTGTCAAGTTGGGAAGTGGGGAAGGCTGAGGCAGCCCCAAGAAGGCTCTTGGCTGCAAGAGCTGAGCAGAAGCAAACACCCCTTGACACGAGTGTAAGTCATTGGGAGAGGCTGGACCAGAACCACCTCTTTCCTCAGGATTTCCTGTAGCACAGCTTGAGCTTCCTGGTGTGTATGAGGCTGGCTGTAGTGAGTCTTGCTTCCCAGGCACTGCATCTTGCCCTGTGCCTCCTGGAGAGCTGCTGTCTCCCCAGTCTGCAGGATGCACAGGAGCCTGGCCCCGGGGCTGATGTCCCTGTGTTCATGTAGCACAGAGACACTCAGGGACTGGCCCAGCATCACAGTCAGCCTGAAAGGGTGACAGAACATGAAATTCTGAGGCAGTATCACCAACTAAAATTTTTATTTTTCTCTCTAGAACATATTATCTCTCTGGAAATCTAGCAACTGGAGTCATGAGACTATCAGAGAATCGCAGTTTGGGAATTTTTCTCAAGGTGGTTCTCAGCCCTTTGTGCAGTAATGGCTGAACATGAAGTACGTCTCCTGTTCCCCTGCTGTAAAAAGCAGTCAGAGAGCCCAGATCCACTTGTTTTATGTCTTACACTTTAAAGTCAAAACTGTAGAACTTTCAAACAAGTGGAGTTGACAATCCTGTGGCTCAGAGGTCCTTGTGCCTAGACCACCCAGTCTTTGCAAATATCTGCACAGATACAGGTGTCTTCAATTTGGAATGTATTTTGCAATAGCTGTTCCAATTTCTTGAAACAGACACTTGTTATCTTGAACATTCACATTCCAGAGCTCTGGCCCCTGTTGAGGAATTCATGTGCTTTTTGTCTGTGTGATGAGGAGGCTGTCACTCCGTCAGAATGAAGATAATTTATGCGGTTGCATATTTGGGTTGTTGATCTTTTGGAGTGCTGAACAGACTTCCTAAATGATGCTTCTATCCTTTGTTCAACTTTCAAAATTAATATCCCAAAGAGGTCTGCATTTTCTGGCTCAGAAAGGCTTTCAAAAACAATGAATCAAAAAGGGCATGATTTTCAAAGAACTTGTATGGGGAATTTATGTCTTTGCTTCTGCCAAGATGAAAATCCTGATGTAACCTAATAATTTATTTAGATGCTTGCCTTTAAAACTTAGCTTGTGTCTTCTCATGGGAAACAGAGGATGGGTAGATATAAATCAACCTATGCTAAATGGAATGAGTAAGAGTTCAGGAAGAGAAATCCAAAAGATCAACTCTTAGTGGTAGAGTTTAGCTGAGCTCAAACCCAATGTTACCATTTCACTCATCTGTGCATACAAGACCCTCTGGCATGAGTTTGATGGCACTTCCAGCCAGGTGAGCTGACATGAGTAGGAGCAGTCAGCCTGCAGAAAAGAATCAGGCTCATAAACCTTCCTTGCACCCCTCCTAGAAATTTCCACCTGTGCCAAGAAGGACAGAGGTTTTCCCAGGACAGTTCAAGGGAAAGAGCAGGATACATTGATTTGGGGCAGCACAAGAGGCTCATTACTTCACGGCTCACACCCAGCCTTGCTACCCCACGGGCAATGATGGACACCCAGTGTCGGTGATGTGAAAGCAAATCCCGAACCACTCTGCTGGGACAGACAGAGGGGAAAGAAGTTAAACTGCTGCTGAGAAACAGTGTCATGTATATTCCTGATTAGTTTACATTGAAAAATGGCTGCTGACAGGTTATTTTGGTGAAAAAGGCAAGAGCTCTGTGTCCCTCGCTCTCTCCCCACTCATGGGTGGAGTGTCACTGCAATCAGCTGGAGCCCTTCCACATACAGCAAACGGCAGGATTAGCAGTGATGTTTTGCAAATATTCCTCTTACTCAAATAACTTATTAACCAAAATGCTCCATTGGGCTGTAATCACCAGTAGGATTGTTTTAGTTTATAGTTTCTATGGTGAGCAGTGTTTCTGGAAGCTGGGGTGGGTAAATTTTTTTTCCCCTCCAGTTGGAAACATTGTGTTGAAGAAAGGAGATTGTTACACGTTTTGAAACCTGTTCTTCTGCAAAAAAAGTTCTCTTCTGAAAGACTGATAATAACATTTAATTTGCGTGATGCTACAAGCTGCAGGCTAAATTGCATGGCTGAGTGGTTATTTAGGAAGATACAGAGTTGCTAAAAGTAGATTCAAGTTCAGAAAATAACCTGACATTGCCGGAGTTCGCAGATCAGTGAGTCATCCCAGAGCAGAGGAATTGAGGAGCTGGTGGTACCAGACTGGATGCTGGGCAATGGTGGGACCGGTTGCCACACAATGCAAATCCCAGTATTAAGCACAGAAACCTAGAGCAACCAGAGTTAGAAGGGACCCATAAGGATCATAGAGTCCAGCTCCTGGTTCTGCACAGAACAGTCCCAAGAATCACACCATGTGCCTGAAAGAGTTGTCCAAAATCTTCTTAAACTGTGAGGTTTGGGGCCATGGCCACTTTCCTGGGCCACCTGTTCCAGTATGCAACCACCCTCTGGGTGAAGAACTTTTTCCTAATATCCAACCTAAACCTCCCCTGTTGCAGCTTCAGACCATTCCCCTGTCACCCTCACCAGAGAGAAGAGGTGCCTGCCTCTCTGCTTTCCTGTGTGAGGAAGCTGTAGACCATGGTAAGGTACATTTGGGCAGAAGAAGGCAAATAATTCAGCTTGAAGGTATATGTTTGGTGGCACTCGGGCGGGCTGAGCACTAGAATCTGCTCAAGCAGCAGGTCTTGGCTGACCATCACTGCAGCCCCAGGTTTGGCTCTTCAACACTCACAGCTGTTCATGGCCAGCAGAGGTGGCTGTGTCCTGGGGAGGAGAGATGGGTTTGCAGCAACATCGGGTGACTGCTGATAGGAACATGGAATATTTGAGCTATTTCACTCTTTGTGTATAAAGCTCAGGGTCAGCAACAGAAATACAAGACAAAAGCAAATGTCAAAAGGAGAAGAGTCAAGAACTGAAGAGTAACAGTTTCTGGTAACAACATGCGTGTTTCTATGCATTAGTTTGCAGATGTAATCCCTAAATCATGCCATCCTCACCAGTATGTTTTAGGCAAACTCTTACAGTCTCCAGGAGCTGCAAGTGAAAACGTTGTTAAACTCCTATTCTTACATCATGTGTGATTCTTTTCCAATTTGCCAAGCAGCAGTGTACAATGTCACATTGTGTGGGCATTATTTGGTAGTTTTTTGTAATTTTTAACATTTCTGAAATGTTAGGCATATAAATTGTTGCTTTTTAGTTTGGGGTGAAAAGGGAAAAAACAATAGGGCTGCCACTTTAACCATCATGTCATCTCAGTGCCATACTCCTAGCAGGAAAAGGCTTAAAAACTGCTCAGCACCCTTCCTCTTGCCCCAGGAAGAGGCAGACAAAACTTGCCTGTCTGTGAGGGCACTGCTACCCAGACAGACCCTGCTGATGAGAAGGGATTTTGTCAATCCCACAGGTATAAGCAGCTGTGGATGTCAGGTGTAAAAATGCAGAACACCCTGAGGAAACGTAGATACTCTCATGACAGTGAAGATGGAGGGGTTCACAATCTGGGGACCGACCATATAAATCTTGTGTAACTTTAGCTCAGAGAGATAAGTGGCTGTCCCTATGTTTGGGGTAGAACAAGAACCAGAACAGAAGTGTCTAGGGTCTCCTACAATGCAGCAGGAGACAGGCTTCTCCCCCTTGGTTAATCCATCTTCTTTTAAATAATTTATGGGTATTTTGAGGCTGCTTATGAAGTTCAGAGGCGTTAGGCTGCAGAAGAAGGTGCAGAGAGGCAGTGCATGTGCTGTCAGCCCCCCGGGGTGTGTCCATCTGCTCTCGTGCGCTAACGAAGACCTGCTGCGTGATGCCTTTCAGGAAGCTCCACTCTGCAGGGTCTTTTGCATTAATCTTTAATATGCTCTCTGTGTGCTAATCATGTAGGAATTCAGACAGAAATTAGGTTGCTTAGCAAAGATGGGGCATATTAGCTGACCTCTTCTCCAGGCTGTGGGCCAAATCCACCAGCCTCTGGCACACAAGAGGCCAGCTTGATTTAACATTCCCTTTCACAATATTCTCCATTTTCCAAAATGGAGAGAGAAACATGTCAGCACTGTGCAGGATCCCATTCTGTGGTTTTTAATCCTTCCTTTGGTTGATCTACCTGATCTCTCCAAGAAGACACTTGAGGAAAATCCTCAGTGGAGGGCCAGCAAAGCTGCCAAGAAGTGGGGCAGCAACCCTTGATGAATGGGGCCACAACCACTTTGAAAGTAAGATCCAGTTACAGTTCAAATATCCAAATTCAGAGTATTACCCATGTGGAATCAGGTCTACGAACTTGCAGGAATTACCTCTGTACATACCTGGTCTCTGTAGAACATCAGGTTCAAGGTTCATGAGCACAACTTTACCAGACCTAACCCAGCAGTATGGGCACTGTGGAGCTGCTTTACGCCTTTGTGATAAAAGTTGAGTATGTGTTAGCTGTTTTCACATGAGACACTGGATATTTCTGCTCTGTCCTGTATCCTGTGTGCAGGGCATTTTGCTTTGAGTTGGTAGCAAACCACGACCCAGATGATGATGGTATCCTCTGGAGCAGAGCTGATGGTCACTCTAAGAAAGTTTAGTATTTGATGTTTGGCACCATGCGCTCTGTGCCAGTCTGTCTCATTCATTTTGTGTGTTTTTAACTCATGTAAATTCACTGTTCTGCAGTGGTACAGTGTTTGCAAACCTACCTGGTGTGAGATGACCCCTGCAGCATACGCTGGTGCAGGAGCTCTGCTGCTTCTGAATGCTCCAGGCAGGGTCACACAATAGTGAGAGCTCTGTTCTGCTCTGGTGTAAAGCATGGGCCTTACCCTGCCATCTGCAGTCTTGCATCTGCTAAGGGCTCACATCATTCTCTGTCCAAGGCACAGAATCGCTGCCTGTGGATTTTTCTTTCTAAGATCCACAAGCAGGAAATTTTGTTAAAATGTAGCAGCATCTGGTTCTCATTTTGGGAATTAGCCATTTATCCAGTTTTCTATGAGTAAGACTCAAGAGGTCAAATGACTTCAGGCACAGAGCTGGTGGATCGGGTTGATTTACATCTCAAGATGATCTTCATTCTCTCCTGTGGCCACCAGATGTTACAGAACAAGACAAGAGAGAGATTTTCCAGCACTAATGCAGTATTGTCTGTCTCTTCTCATGTAACCTATAATCACCTATGCATTAAGACTCTGTAAGATCCCACCATGGTGTTTTCCCAAGCCCGTAGATGTTTTCTGATTAGATATATACGCTGGATTTAGCCAAATCCCCACTTAAGTGCTGTACTCTGTATATCTAGGTCATTTGCACAACACTTTTATTGCAAATCTGGAGCAACAGTAGAGCTCTTGCAGAGTTCTGCATGGCAGAAACACTTCATGTCTTCGAATAAATACATGGGAGGTTTTCTGAACAGAAAGGGGAAAAAAATCCAGCAAAAGAACACATTGGTTAATTTGACTGTAGTTTTTCTGGCAACTCAAGAGTAACCAGCAGAGATAACTGGAGCGACTTGGAGATGTCACTGCTACTCTGCTTTTAGGCAAATGTGTTGTGCAGCTCTTGGACCATCTCACCTGCCTCCTCTTGTCTCAGCTTGGCTTGGCCCTGGGCACCTGCAGTGGTGAATGCAGCAGAACCCTGCTGGTTTTGTCTTTGCCAGAGCCAGCTCACCCGCACAGCTCTGCTCCTCGTGTGGGCTGTCGAGGGGATCAGAGATGGTGGCAGAGGGGAGAGGGGAAATATGCAAAAGGCCCCCCAAAGAGGGGCAAACTCGAGCCTCAGGCAGGCTATGGACCAGGCACATCTCTGAAGGTGAAGCACTCCAGGCAACTCCTGCTGGTTTCCCCCCAGCCCTTGTGCCAAAGGCACTGTGCTCCTAAAGTATCTCCAGCAGCAAACAACCAAAAGGCAGTTGCTACCCCTAAAGAGTTTAAAGACAAATCACTTGGAAGGAAAGCTTTGGCTTGGTTACATTTGTGCTTATCACCACCCGAGCCAGATGCCAGGTTCTGACAAAATCACCTCTTGCGAAAACAAGGTAATTCCACACAAGGTAATAACCTCTGGGTTATTTGTGAATTGAATGGGCTCTTTCCTACTTGTTGGAATGAGATGCCACCACCTAAGCAATGTGGTTTGCTGGGCGGTTCACAGAGGGAGGCATGGCCAGCAGCACTCCTGCCCAAACACGCTGTGGCTCTGCACGTGGGAAGGCACAGGTCACTGTTAGAGGCCCAAAAACCTTTGGAGAATGAGATAAAAATTGAACAGACCCAGCGAGCTGGCCTTGCTTGGGACAGCAGCATAGTGTGATAACCACCATCTCTTAGTCTGTTTATTTCAATAAATTACTGAGCATTTCTATAAAGCAGGGGTTTAAAATACCCTCATTTTATTCCATCTTTCTCCCTCTTGACATCCAAACTCATCCCTCAGCTGCAGTGAAATTTAATCTATGGCAGCAATTTGAAAGGATTACTATCCATGGATCTACAAGCAAGGTTTGTACCCACACACCAAAATTTACATTTTTTAATAGCTTCTTTTTCACAAAATGCATATGAAAACCATACAGATGATTTCTAGCAGGACAGTGGTTCATGCTGAGCCAGCAAATAATTCTCTAGTCTTATTTTGAATCAATCTTGGAACAAGTTTTAGCTCTGCCTGTACAAACTGGGCCAAAACAAAATGGGTGGGGAAAAAGACACAAGGCCCTTTGTCCTCTCTGGAATTTGTTTAAAACCTCAGGGATGAATAAGGCATTTTATTTAACCCATCTGGCTATAAATAGGCAGCAGCACCTTAGCCTCTGTGTGAACTAGGGAATTCAGACGTGCCTCCTCAGTTATGCTTGAGGGCACAGCTTCAGCCTCAGGTGTGTCCCTGCTCTGAAGGGTCATTGAAGGCAACTGAGGGCACCGGGTGTGGTCCAAAGGGAGACCTTGGGCTTGAAAGAAGGGGCCGAGGCCAGCAGGAGTCAAAAGGCTGCTTTGCTTTTGCTCGTGTTTTCTGTTTGCTCAGTGCTTTAAGCACCAAGTCTTCCTGGCATTTAGCATCCCAAAACCTCTCTAAATTTTTTTCATGTTGCTACTGGAGCAGAATTGGTTTCAGCACTGTGGGAGTGGCTGTTCATCCCTGTGGTACATTGAGGGCTTCATGATGGAAAAGGCACCAGGTCTTGCTCTTCCCCCTCTGCAGACCCCTCACAGGAGTGGAGTTTGCTCCTGTCCTGCCAAGGGATGACCTCCCAGCACCTCCACCTCCACACCCTGGGCCACATTAACCCAAAAGATGATGGACAGAAACACCTGAGATTTAGAGAAACAGATCCCAACCCTTGGGCTCATGAAGAGGGGGCGGCCCTAGCCACGTGTGTGTCCCGCGGGGGACAGGAGTGCCGGTGTCTGGTCACAGCCACTGAGAATCAAAGAAACAACCACACTGCTCCCAGAGCCAGTGCACCCCACAGCTGTATGGAGGCCTTCATTGTGTCCAGTTCCCTCTGTCCTGCCTCACTGTAAACTCTGGGGGGGGGAAAGCCAGCTGCTTCCCAGCACACTTCTCAGCCAGGCGTTACAGACCAGTACCAGGGAAACAGCAGCCGAGTTGCTGGCTTTCATGCTACGTTCAGTTTATGTTGTTCCATCTCTGTGTTCTTGGCTGCAGTTCTGTGCTTGCCAGATTTCACCAGCCTGAATGTGGATGTACAAGGCTGCCAAGGGAGGGATGAGTTGATCAGAAAGGTGCCTGTGCTGTTTCTTTTTCAAGTTATCATCAGTGAATGGCTGACAGCAACAATAGGTTATTCTTAGATTTCCAGTGCCGGAAACCTGGAGCTTTCTCCTGATCCTGAGTCTGGCTGTATGTCCCAACAGCATCCCAGTCCCAAAGGCTTTCATGGCTTCATCTCCTGCTGAATAGTAATGCGTGGGGGTACAGTTGTCAGGGCTATGGAGGACACGTGGGTATGTGACAATATCCAACCTATGTTTCACAAATTAAATGACTAATTCATAAAGAGAATTTGTCACACTCCAGGAGCCACGCTAAAGCTGAATGCTGGCTTGATTGCAAACATCCATTTAATGGCTGGACTCACTCACTGCAATCGTGGGCATTTTAAACAGATTTTCTTTGGTGTGTGGGCACAAATCCTCAGACAGGATGAAATGATCCTTGGCCTTTCTGATGTAAGGTCTGGGGTCTGAAAGCTGAGTGTGAGCCCCTGGTCCACGTCCCTACTTCCCTGGAGACCCCCGCTTTTCCACTGCTGCCCACTGGACTCAGGGAGAGTCTCTGGGAGGGAGGTCTGCTAAGGTTAGATGTGAAGTTTTAGGGCTCTTAATGGCAGAAATGTTGGAGAAAATTAAAGAAAATATTTTAACCCTGTTCTTAGAGGAAAACTGCAACTTTTTAATGTGGTTTGTTTGTTTGTTTTTAGGGAAAAAAATTTGCTAAAATCCTAATTTTCCAGAACTGAGTGAATTTAAATTATGGAGAGTTAGTGTCTCTGAAATGAAAGCCATGTGTTTTAAAAGACAGAGGGAAGGAGGATGTCCTGCTCTAATTTGTGGTAGAAGCAGTGCAAATCAGCTTTTATAACATGAAAGTGAGGGATGTGTTGTTTTCTATGGGAGCCATGGCTGTCTGAGGCTGTCAGGAATCACCTTTCTCACAAAAGGATTCACAAAAATACTGGAATTTAAAAAAACAGAGAAAAAAAAAGATGGTAAACCCACAAATTAAGCTTGATTTAATTTAGACATTTTTCAGTTTAACATGATTTAAAGTCAGTTTTTGTCTCTTACTAATCATTTTTAAAAAAGCCAATTCCACTGAAAGTGTTATTTGCTTCTTTAGACAGGAGTGTCAAGCAGAACACATCTAAAAGAAGGCAGATGTCTGACTAAAAATAAATGAAAATGTCTCAAGTCAATGGGATAACCTGCGGATCCAGTGGATATAAGTTTAAAGTTTAAAATACAAACATTAGAAGCAAGACAAAAGTGTTCCCACAGTCATTTTATTTAATTAATTTACAAAAAAAACTCCCCTGCATTCAGACTCAAGGAAAGAAAATTGCCAGGACTCTGCACCGGTCTCACAGCAACACAATATCGGCACCAGTTGAAATTGCATCCCCCAGAGCCATCAGGTAGCACCGGCTGCATCCTTACGTGGCTGAACACCCCGCAGCAAAAGCCCAGGCGAAAGGGACAGCTCCCGGGGAGGTGAGGAGGCAGCAGTGTCAGTCCCTCTGCCATCCACCCTGAGTAATGTATGCCTGGACATGAGATTTTCCATGGATGGCGCCTGGAAACTCCAGTACTGAGTGACACTAAGCATCAGGAGGGCAGGCAGTGTCAAAGCTGGCTCACTGCCAGCCTGGCATACAGCAAACTGCCCTTGCCATGCCACCCCTGCCCAGCTGGCACAGCCCTGCAGTGGCAGTGCCTTTGACCTCGAGTAATATCTTTGCCGTGCTGATTTACCCATCCCAGAGAGCAGCAGCTGCTTTTGAGCCGGGTAAGTAAGACACAGCCCCACCCTCCAGTTATCTGATCCTTTGCTTTTTGGCAACTTGACGTTTTGGGAAAAAATTGGTTGTTCGCTGGCAGACTATCTCTGCCTCTCATCTTCTCTGCTACATGACCCTGCTCTCTTTGCACAGGGTGTAGGTTTGCAGTAATGTGAGTTCCTGCTGGGCTCCACAATTGCCTTTCCAGAAAACGTTAAAAATGTGCATTGCATTGAAAGGTGAATGAGGATGAGCCAACGGGCTCGCTGGTAGCAAGGCAGGGCACCAGCAGGGTGAGCAGGGCAGAGACGAAACCCTGAAACAGAAGCAGGGAGTGTTGAACTGCCTGGGCAAGGAAGGGCTCAAAGGGAAGAGACGGCTATGGCAGCTGTCACTGATGTAAATCTGAATTTATCTGTGTAGGAGCACGTGATTTGGAGGGCTGCGGTGAGGATTTGCATGCCATGGAGCAAAGGCAGCCGTAGAGTGGGCTTCATTCCCTGTATTAGTGGTAGGACACACACCACCACCTACAACCCTTTCCGTGTTTAAACAAAGACACTACGGATACACTGCTTCTTCCAATCAGTTCAGTATAGGCATTTAATAGGCTAGATGGTGTAATACATCTACAGGACATACATTAGTCGAGTATTATGTACAGGTGGCATTTTACAAAATTAGAAAGAACTGAAATAGAGCAAAATTCAACAATGTCTTACTCCATAAAACTTCCTTTCCGCACTACATGAAATATTCTACAAGCTAGACTAGAAAAATATGACTGAATGTCTTTTTTTTTTCCTTTTAGTTTCTACAAAGCTTTTAATCCAGAAAAAATTACAAAACAACTATTGAGTTTATTAGAGAGACAACACTTGCACACAGACAAAGTAAGTGGACATTCATAGACCTGCAAGTTGAATAAATAGGGTTTGTTTGTATAAAACAATTTTCTCTCTATCTTGCTTTCCTGTTTTAGGGCCTCTGGCCCATGGTCAGAAAAATAAAAACGGGAGTAGGAGTTTGGCTTTGCACGGTTCTTAAACTGAGGCCACACAGCATTAGGAGAAAGCTTTAGTTTGAAGCAAACATTTGCTTCAGGTAAAATACTTCAGGGGAGCAGCGTAAACGAGGGGAAAAGAAAGAGAGGAGTAATTAGGTTGGAAGAAGGAAATCTGGGATTTCTATACCAGCTACAGCTTTAAGTACAAGGATGAAAAAAGGTAGTGGTGCTTGCGTGGCGTTTTTTCAGGGTATGTAGAATTTAGTTGTTTCTTTGGGAAACATATTTAGGGAAGTGCCATTGACCTCAGGTGGAAATAGGATAAGGGCCATCCAGAGCAGGAAGGGAGGGAGCGTCTGAAAGCAGATAGAGAGCACAGAAAATTGGGGGAAGTGTTTCAAACAACTGTTTTTCCTTTTATAAAGCAAAAAGCAAATTAAGTGATACACCTAACGTCATTCCTCATAGAGCTGGGCAGATGCAGATTGGAAGGAAATCACACAGCTAAAAATATGTCGTCACTGCTGCTGTTTTCTCCCCAGAGCTTTGTAAAACTTCTTGACAGTCGATGCAAAAGCAGCATTTAAAGAGCACCTCCCACCAGCCTGGCTGCCTCAACAGCACAGCTCTCCTCCTGCCACGGTGGGTCCGAGCTGGGACCTCCCTCCCCTCACTGCTCCTGTGCCAACACGTAGCTCCAGCTCTGTTGGTTTCGTTGGCTTTACCAGAAAACCGTCCCCAGTGAAGGGGGTGACAGGGACTGCAGCCAGATTTAGGAAGTGCTCTTGAAACCTTCAGTTACTCTGGTGAAATTTGGTGCTCTGACCAGAATCCCACTCACCCAACAAAATAATTCTAACAGTGTAGGCAAGAAAGTCTACATCAAGAAGGCAAAACAGATTGTTATATAGATTCAGAGAGCAAAGTTTAACCTAAGTATCACATTATACTGTACTACACCGCTTATAAAAAGGGTCCTAGATCCCAAACATCCCAAATAATGAGCTATAGTTTTGTACATAAATTAATGTTGCTTTGAAGTAAAATAGTCTCTTTCCTTTGTAATAAACATTCATTGCACAGAATTCTTTGTAAGTAAATATATTAAATTTGGTTGCTAAGAAGGTAAAAACTTATTAATACATCTGGCCAGTAAATTTTATCAACCATCACACAATTAAAAGTTGTTGTTAGTGAAAATTATTACTGGAGAAAAGAAAGCACTTGGAAGTCAACTTAGGAGTTAATGCTGGAAGAAATCCTATTATTTTGCTCCACCTACAGAGAGCAGTTTCTTCTGGATGCAACATTAATTGGAAGTACAGACCCCATCCAGCCCTGTAGAGATGGAGAGCGCCAGCTTTGCAGCTTACATGACACTCACCACTGACAGTCAAACCCCTCTGAGTACAGGCAGTACCCACCCCCTCCAGCTCATCCAACGGTCGTGCTCTGGGCTGAGATTGGTGCTTCTCCTGGGACAGTGGGAAGGAGTCTCTGGGAGGGCCCTGTGCAGGAAGGGATTCGCTCCTGTCAAAATGACCCCCAAATTCCCAAGGAAAATCCACTGGAGGGCGGGGGTGTCCAGAGACAGCTTGTCCCACCACGAGCTCTGGGCTCCAGGAGGTGACGGTGCAAGCACAGCTGAGGGGCCGTGCTGCAGGTGAGGAGGGCACCCTTGGCACACGTGTTCCTGCCAGCAGTGCCAGCTTGGGCAGGAGGGAGGCAGGTGTTGGTCCTTCCACCACGCCCCTCCTACTGCAGGTGGCTCAGGGGAAACGTGGAGCCAGGCAAAATGAAGGAGAGGTTTGGGATGTGCTATGGAGCTCCTGCCACCTATCCCGACCTCCACCCAGCTCAGGGCAAGGGAGGAGCAGCTGTGCCCCTGCACCTACGTTAAACACCAAACATACCAAAGAAGGAATGTCACAACAACCTCTGTTAACCAGGTGGGACAAAGGCAGCCCTGGGGGAAGCAGGAGCCATCTCACCAGCTCTAAGGGCGAGAAGTGCACACCACACCAGGGCTGGAGCTGGCCTGAAGAGCGCACAAACAGCACGATCCACCCCAAGCCCAACACAGACAGCCTCACGCCACAACACCAGTGACCAGCTCATCGCTTCGGTAAGGTACAGCGAGAAAGCGCTTCCAAAAGGCATCAGCCTTCCTGAAAAGGCAGCTGAGGAAAGGCTGGTTCATCCAAATATGCACAGGTTAGCCGAAGGGAGAGAACTGCTCTAGGCTGCCCCAGGGCGGCAGCCTGGAGGCAAACCTTGCCCCTGCGTCTCTATACAAAAGTTACAAAATCAACCGGTGACATTATATTACATCTATTGTCCATAATATCACAGTGCTTGTTTTAAATGGCTAAAAAAAGAAAGTTTTTAGATTTAAGACATTCCTCCTGTAGAAACGCAACCCCTTCATCCTGCTGTTGATACCTGAAAGCAGCCTTTCTTGAAAAACATAAAACCAATGAAATGCACTAATTAAAATTAGGAGCATCTTTTCCTTGACAGCCTTATATTTCCTAACACATCCCATTGTTTCCCAAGGGGAAATTAAACAAATAATATGAATCCCAGCCTGAAAATCAAAATGTTAGAAGAACAGTTCTAAAGCCCAGATGCTTCTTACCAGGTACTAACTAAATAAAACCCTTGCAGATTGAAATACAGATTACTTTGACATGTCTTCAGAGTGTGTTAGCCATCCAACAACATTCACGATGAAGTTTCACTTCTGAGGCCATGGACTTCCTACTCATTCTCTTCAGCTGTGCTTTCCAGAGTATCTGTACTGTCTTCCACTTCTTGAGCCGGATGTGCTGAAATATCTGCAAAGAAACAGCTCATCAGCATTTATTTCCCCACAAAGGTGCTGCCTTTGTTTGATTCACTGCTCTACCTGGCAGTTAATCTGTTAGGGTGATCAGACCAGACATAAGAAATCTTCTCTGCTTGGAAATGAGTAGTTAAACCTGGAGTAGGGAATTCTGAGTGCACCACAGTCTGACTCTACAGGGAGCCTGTATTAGTGAGGTGAGGTGATCCCTATGGACAGCCACTGTCATGGGAAAGCTGCCCGGTCTCAGAAATCTGCTTAAGCTGTCAGGCCTGAAGGCATAATGAGTCTAAATCAAGGCAAAAAACCAACAGAGAAACCACAATATATAACCTGGAACTCAGGAAATAGATTTGGCTCGTATTTCCTCTTGAATGATCAAACCCTGTAGTTGTCACCACACAGAAATGCCAACTGGAATAGCAGGTGATTTTACACCTCGAGACCTTTTGTCATCGCCCCTCTGAAGGGAAGGGAAGGTGCATCTTGCACCCTGTCCTGGCTGCTGTGTCTGGGTGTTTGGGTGGCAAATGCTGGTGCCCTGAAATGGAAACCAGGTCACTCTAGAAGAGAAAAGGACAGCACTGAGATGGAAAAAAAAAGGAAATAAATAGACCAGTTCCCCATAGGAGCACTTCCTGTGCAAGCTACACTTAAGACAAGGTCTTACCTTTGCCTGTATTCACCCCACAGCAACACTACTAGTCAGGGGTACATATTTGTGAGTTCCTGCTGCACTGACACACTCCTGAGACACCAGGATGCTTTGAAAACGTGCAGCTGTCAAACACTTCACTTCTAGGCTAGGAGAGAGGGACAGATACATGCTGCTGACCAGGATTACTGTTCCCCAGAGTGACCTGCTAACGTGTGGTGCACTGGCTGCCTGTGACCATGAGAGTGGCTGATGCAGATGAAAACACAATTGCTCAAAAGCTACAACAAAATTTTCAGTACACAGGACTCCTGCAGTGCAGGTGTTTTCTGAGCACCTTCAAGTACCTACAGTTATTTGTCTCACTGTTAACTTCTGTGCACAGCCCTGTCTGAAACAGCTATTTTCCTATGGAGAACAAGGATGAAAATTACTCATTCAGACCTTCCAGATCCATCTGCTGCTGCTGTTGCTGGACACAGACTCTTTGGTCACCAGGAAGACCCTTGTCCTCCGCTGACTTGAAGTCCTCAGGAGGCCAGCGCAGCTCCCCGCTCTCTACCTCGCCAGACTCGGTGGGCTCCACCACGATCGAAGGCAGTCTTTTGGACAGCTTGGGGTACTTCTCACGAGAGTCTGGGAAGGCCTGGGGAGACATTTGGGGAATGTACATCAAAGCTTTGCACAGGGATGTACAGTCAGAGCAAGCAGAGTATGTCCTTTCTGCATCTGACATGCACTCACACGTCCATTAAAAATCTTCCTCCGACTGGTGCTGATCAACAGTCCTGAACAGGGAGGATTTCAGAGCAGCTGAACCGAGCTCCTTGCTGGCCAAATGTGGTGCAGAGGGGCTGTAGGTCTCAGTACACTTGCCCCTGCACGTGCTGTCCCTTCCTGAGCAAAGAACCGACGTTGCTGGCTGGTGTGCTGAGATGATTGCCTTAAGTTGTGTGATCTGACATGAGCAGTGAAAATGGAGACTTGGGAAACAAAATTTGTTATGCTGCCAAACACTCGTGTTTCAATTATGGGGGGGTTTTGGGACACATAAGTCATTGCTGTAAGGCTAAGTTAAATGGCTGCTGCAGCCCTTCTGGCTGCTGTCCTTTTGCTCTGATATGATATTCAGGTTTTCTTGTGGTGATAGTTTATTATGAAGCCACCATTGTGCAGAGCTATTTTCTGCAATGTGAAACATTATTTTATGATGCATTCATGCAAAACAAGTAGCCCCAGAGAACATCTTTACACAGAGGATGGTGCCAGCTATTTATTTTCATTTGTCACGTTGAAGCTGCAGGTCAAACACTACACAGTGGTTAGAGCTTGAAGCTGAACTAGGGCTTTTTAGTGAAGGATATTGTAACACGTAAAAGTGCTTTCCTGTTTTCAACATAACTGGATCACTTAAATCTCTCAGGATACTTTGTTTTGAATTGTTTTGGTTTTTTTTTTCTGGTAGGATTTGTGTTTGGTTTTGTTGTTTTTTTTTTTTGGAGGAAAAACCGTTCCAGCTCCTCCAGGACGTTACCATAAGAAACTCTGCTGTTCCTCCACTAAAACTTTTTCTCCTGGATTCTCCATACACCGGCACTAATAAGCTACAAATCTCTCCGTGCTAGCTGAGTTTTATTTTTATTTTATTTCATTGTGTTTCATTCCTAACAATAAAATCAAGGTGCATGTGAAACAACTGAGCCGGGACTTGAGAGCAAGAACGATCCCAGTTTAACTTCAGAGGCTGCCACAGGTTTGCTGTGGGCTGCTGGGAACCTTCCCACACATCTGCAACACGTTCACCACAGAATCAGGGTCTCTGCTTGACCAAGCCCAGCTGGTTACACGAGCCGGTCTCAGCACAGTCCTGCCGTGAGCATGGACAGGAACACAGGACATTGACAGGGGTCCTGGGGTATCATAACCCACTGGAAGTGTTTGCTCCATGGCTTTTGCAACTTTCCTCTATCTCAGCAGCTGAACTCCCTAAGAGCTGAGGGTTCAGTTGTCCCACTTGGCAGCGGAGCTGGCATGGGAAGGCAAGAGCTCAGGAAAGGCTGTGCATCTAGGAAGCAGCAAGCACATTTTTACATTGCTCTGCTGCCCATATCTGACTCCTGAAGATGAGGAAGGACAATAACCCTCATCCTCACACCCTTGCTCCCCATGGTAGTGTCACAGAGATTCAATACTTCTTGCAAATCTGTACAAAGGTGAGAAATGTCGCATATTAGTTTTATGAAACACAGTTAGGAAAAAATTTCTTTTCTGAGAAAGCGCCTTCAGTACAATTAGACCAAGTGAATCACTGAAGGCAAACGTTTCTGACGCCACCCTGAGCTGCACCCACAGCTTATAACTCATCCTGACCAAGCAATGCTGCTTATGCTGCCTAACAGAAAAGAGCTGCCCAAATTCCTATTACACAGACTTCTCCTGAGCCATTCATAATTTGGAAAGACATTTCCATGCCAGCTGTCTTGATTGGGAGGAATTTTTAAGAAGTGGCTAATCCAATCCTGCTTCTCGGAAACCAAAGATAAGACAAGGTCTCCTTGGGCAGGACAGGTCCACAGACCTGCTGAGCAGCAGTGCCCTCCTCTGCAGACCCACAGTGGAGCCCAGCTCCCTCAGCCTCACGGCTCAGCTGGCAGAAAATAGCCATGAAATTGTGAGCAAATTTCTGTTTTCTCCCACGGCTACACAGGCTCCTTCTTCCCTGGCTATTGTGCAGCCTGCTGTGGTGGCAGAGGGCTGCACGACAGCCACCCCATCCCCAGGCCTGCTGGCAGCTCCTGGATGGGCCATGCAATACAACAACAATTCTGCTTTTTCATCTGCTTTCTGAAGCCCGAGGAAATGATATTGAGAGATCTAAAAATGGACTAAGAGATGATTATTACAGCTGCAAGAAAATTTAGGAAAGGCACCTGTGCGGCCTCAGCTGTGGCTATTTTTGTTTGTGTCATTCTCATATGGTCTTTTCTTACATCAACCACATAATTTTTTTTCCACCAGAGCCCAGTATTTACCATGTCCCTCCAGGAATGAGTCAGGACCGGCAGGAAGCAGAGCTGCCTGTTGGGCCTTGCTGTGTTTTTCTGCAGAAGCTGGAGCGTGTGATGAGTGGGCAGGAGACTGCAGGAAGAGAAGGACCAGTCTCCTGGACAGAGTGCTTGGAAGTTGCTGGAAGGAACCTAGTTTTCCCACTGAGTCACTGAGTTTGTGCTACATCACATTTCTGTTTGATTTTTTTTTTTTTTTTTTTT
>VXBU01017419.1:259144-275374 GCA_013400315.1 Bombycilla garrulus | reverse complement strand
TTTTTTGCCTCAGGTGGCTATCACTAAAATGTGGATGGTAGCACCCTCTCCCAGAGGGGAAAGGTAAAGGAGCTGGGGGAAATCTCTGGGCCATATGATCAGCAACACCATAGAAGAGCCCTAAATACACAGGTGAAGGGCTGGGACAGAGTTTGGGCAGCATACAATAATACAACACTGAAAACCCGGAACTTGGTGAAGAAGAGGAAAAAGAATATTGAAAATGTGCTCCTTGAGTGAGCAGGATCCATCCTGTGCAGTCTCTGAGGAACAGAAATCACAGAGCACACTCTTTAAATGCACAGAGCCTTTCATTACAGGAACAAGTGATCCAAAAGGAATCTGCCAAATTTCTGTTCTGACTTCCCTGGCTTCCAAATGCTAGATTTTCACCTGCAACAGAGTAGCTCTCTGACCCTGCTTCCAGCATTACACATTGTACCAGGACAATGCTGCTGAGAGGCAGCTCAGGTCCACCAGGACACTTTAAGTGGTTTGTCCCTGGTAGCGACACAGTCATGAGCACAACCACAGAGCACAAACTGTGATGTGGGGGCTGCCACAAGGGGGGCTTGGGACATCGTGATTCCTCCTGCTGCAATGAGCACCACGGGTGGGTGCCTGAGTGGGCGTGTGGAACTGCCTGGGGACAGAAAATGCTCTGGCACCTGCCAGCAAATGGCCCTGACCAGTGGTGCTGCTATGATGCCACAGCCATTTCTGTGAATCAGCCAATCATTTCAAATGGTCTCTGTTCTAAAAAGAGAGCTCCCTCTGAGCCTAAGGAAACTCATTTCATTTCAAGGGTGGCTGTATAAAAGCTTGGCACAGCACTGGCTGGGTGTCTTCGTCACACAGTAGTTGCTCAGATCTGGACTCCTGGTGACAAACAGCCTCAGTGCCTGCATCCCTGAAGGATCTGGGCATTGCTGTCACTGTGCCCTGCAGACCTGGCACCCCACAAAACACTGCAGCCAAACTCTTAACTTTTAATAATAAAACCTAAGTAGGATCAAACACATTTCAGGGCTAGTTCTTCTGGGAGCCGTGCTCTGCAACTCAAGACTTACCCTCAGGACAGTTACTGGCTGCATTAAATCACTTTTGACAAACAATCAGGACACTTTTCAGTTCTGCTGAGATTACCTGGCTTGAAGGGCCTCCTTCCTCCTCAGGAGTCTGGCTGAGCGCAAATTCCTCCATCACCGGCTCTCGGGTGTTCATCACCTCTGTCATGCTGTGAATATCAAAAGAGAATGGGACACCTCAGCTCTGAGCCTTGCCCCCACAGCTAATTTAACAAAAGGTATTGGCTTTTAATATTGATTAAAATAATTGTGTTACATTGTCCTTCCTGAACAGTCCAAAAATACTTTCTTGGTCTCCAAGCCAACTGTTACTGCTGCATGTTGTGATGCTGAGCAGGGCATCGACCCCAGCTTCTCCTGGAACAGTGGAGAGGACCCCCACAGAGTCTCAAAGTCATCAGCTGGAAACTGGGATCCTCCAATGTTATCAGCAATCACTTATAATCAGATATATCAGTTTATTACTGATATATGAGCTCAGAAATTGCATCTGTTGACCAAAAAAAGTTACTGGTGGAAATATCAGCCTTGAATTAAATTCTGATTCCTCATAATGTCTTCAATATTTGCTCTTCCAGATGTCTCTTCCATTTAGTCATGAGCCAGCACTTCTTTTTAAGCTGTTAATTCCAGACACACCAGCTGTATTGGTGTCTAAGGACCAGATTTTTCAGTAGTTTTTACTTGCCTGAGTGTTTGGAGAGGTGTTGAGTGGGACTTCCAAATGCATCAGGGACTGTTTAGCACCTAAATCTCACGTAAATCAGGGACTTAGGAACCGAAGGTGCTTACGTGCCCGTTAAGCATCACCCTGTGCCACGTGGCACCCCAGGCACTGCAGTGCTGGCCCTGGAGCTGGCCTGGCTCTGCCGGGCACTGCAGCACTCCAGAGCAGACAGACAGAGCTGCTGCAGCCCTGCAGAGCCCAGCCCAGCCCAGCTCAGCCCATGGCCAGGCAGCTTCACGTCTCGGTGGTGTTGGGATTTTCCTCACATCTGCCATTTATAGATACAGCGTTCCACTGAAAAATCTGAGGATGCCTGAAATCTCCAGAATGCATATTAAGTGTGTAGGAGCAAACACTCTGAGCTGAAGGGGCCATGTTCATTTTAAATGTTAATACATCAGCCCTGGAGAGATTTGGCATGGGGCTTTCACTCTCTTTAGCTGGCATTCCTCAGGTAGTGCAGTCGGTGGCTGCTGGAGCCTCCTGCAGCATGCAGAATGTAGGCATCATCCATTAGGCTGCCCTGCCACAGCAAACACTCCTTTAGGCACGACTAAATGCTGCCATTAATTCTGGTCCTGCTGCACACACAAAAGCCTTCTTTGTAACAGCTGCACCTACTGAGAAATGCCAACTAAAACATCTTAAGGGTAACTTGTTTCAGGCTTACATTACCAATTACCGGACAGAACTAAATTTTACAATGTCTGCAATTAGTACGAAAACCTTCACAGTGACTTTAATTAGCTGTAGCACAGAGCAGCATGATAATGCAGAGACTTTCACTCCTACTGCATCACACTTAAGAAAAAGCATGACAGAACCATGGGACACTTGAGCTCAGCTGTGGACCAGGACCCCGGCACAGAGGCCTTCACCAGTACAGAGAAGAGCCCTGAAGGGTCAGCCTTGGACCTGCATGGAACAGGAAAGCAGAACCAGGCTCTGAAACCCAGAAAAAGGTTGGGTTTGGTTGAACCAAACCCCTGATATGAGCACCCTGCAGCTTACACAGCCTGAATCCTCCCAGAGCCATGGCACAGCAGAAGAGAGACAGATTCTGCCTGCTAGGAAGAATGTTTTGAGCTCCCAGCCCTTGCTTGGACCTGTACCACTCCCCAGGGACAGCACAAACCACCTAATCAGTAAAATACCTGGGTTTCTGGACATATGCTTTTATTCCTGCAGCATCCAGCTGGCCACACCACTGGGCGCCTCTGGACAACAGCACTGAGGGAGCAGTGACCTGGAAATGGGAGAGCCCTCCCAGCACTGGTGACTGTGGAGCCCTCCAGGCTCACAGCTGGATCTGGCTAACACAGGGGGTGAAAGCCCTGCAAAACAGCTCTTCCCAAAGCATTGGGTTGGGACAGCATGGTCCTGCTATTGCCTGGTGTGGTCATTCCAAGAGGGGCAGCAGGAGGGGTGAAAAGAGTTCCTCTGGGAACAAGGAAGAGACTGGGGAAAAAAGGCAAGAATGGAATGAACACCAGGGGTGATCAGAGGGAGGAGATATCAGAGGGAATGCTACTTTCCTTTTGGTCCAAGGGCAGATCTCTGTTCTTTCAAGTGCTGTCTCAGGTGGGAGGAACACCTGGCAGAGCCAGGCCCTTTTTGGGGTTTGACACTCTGAGCCCAGCTATCCTGGATTGCAGGGAAAAGGAAATGAGAAAGTGTCTGCCTCAATGGAAATAATCCTGGAGGCTTTGTGTGGGGTCAGTATTTATGAAGTTTTGGTCTTGGCAACCACAGAAAGGCCATGCCCCACTGCTGTGTGTCCTGGGGGCTGGTCCCTGCTAGCCAGCAGGAGACTCCTGCAGTCACTCATAGCTGGCTGGTTTATTTTAGCAGCCATTCAATATATTGCAAATGTTTAAATATTTCTCTGTCCTTGTTCCATGGGAAATCAGAGCTATGCATCCACACATGCACTGTCAAATGTGTCATATGAGCTCCAAGATGTTAAGACCTCACGGGATTCTATTATTGAGCAATAATGGGCTCCGTGCTTCCCTAAGACCACATTATACCCTGCAGATTATTTGTAAATGACAAAGACAAATGATTTGGGCTAGAAAAATGGTGACAGTCCTGCCAGTGTACAGCAGATGCCTCAGTGAATCAGCTCCCAAGCTGTTGAAGTCCAGGCCATTTCAGAAAATCTGTGCAACTTTAGGGCTTTGATTGAATAGGACAGCAGAAGTGATTGTACTTGATGTGTTTCAGAATAGAACATGGGGCCATGCAATTGGCAAAATAATTAGGCTTTAACTGGAATAGATTAATTATTCCCAGTCTCCACTTTGAAAGAGGGAAGGAAAACAGAAGAATCTATACAGGCTGTGAAAGCAGTGATGTTTCTAACAAGCTTAACTAGGTTTTTAACAGGAAAAATAACTAGATGTAAAATAATTGAGAATGCCACTGCAAATCAGTTCACTGAAACGACAAAATCACCTGCAGGACATCACTGAGTTGTTTATAAAGCCATATAATCTGAACAATGGGCTTGGTGGTGCTGCTTAGGGCTTTCTAAACTAAGATTTATGTGCTAAGCTTTATGCACAGGATAATTTTTTGCTTTTCAGTCAGTGTTGATGGAAAATATTAAGCCACGTTTAGTGCTGCTTTTACATGAGATGTACTGACTGACATAAAACAGAAATTATACAAACAATTATAAGAACTAAAGCTCCTTAATTCAGTCTTGCATTCATTTATGTACGGTCGATGCTGGTATCACCAATTACATACAGTAGCCATAGTGATGCAAAACAAGGCAATAAATAGCATTTACAAACAAAGGATAAATTCTGTTCTGGTGGATGAGTCATCTACTCTGAACCTTAAAATTCTCATGTCAGTGAATTAAGAGATACATTACTTCCCCTAGGTTTAATTAAGCATAAATAGACCAAATTGGGGGGAGGGGGGGTGGTGGGAAGCAAAATTCTTGCATTTCTATGAGAAAACTACATTTACAGAAGACTATCTTAAAAGCAGTGCTGAAGTGCTACAGTCCCAGGACCACACTATGCTGATCTTTTTCCAGAGGCATGGAGCAAAAACACAGATCACTTTCTGCTGCTTGTGATGGCGATAACAAGGTCAGTAACATACAGAGCAATATATAGCCTGACAAGTGCTAAACCACCTCCCATGGGAAAGGCCTCAGAAACAATGCACACATTTTTATTTTAGGTTTTGAACAGAGGGCAAAACTGACCTGTGAAATTCATGGGGAAAAAACAGTATCTGAATGCAGACCAGCTTCAGCACTCAAAAATTTGCAGCACTTATGGAAAATAGGCAGGTCATGTGATGCAAGGAAGTATTTCCTTAAGGACAGGGGCACAAACAGGTTTTATGGAACAAGCTGAGGCATGGTTAAGAAGAGCTGTTACCTGAAGCAAGGAGCAGTCTGGGGGATTCTCAGATATGCAGTGAACTGAGCCCTGATCCTGCTCTCACCTCCCCAACCAGGACAGGCAACCAAGGGGACACCGGCCAGAGCATGAGGCTCTGTGGAGGAGAAGCAGCAAGTACAGGGAAATGTCAGGAGAGCACGTTACCTTCAATCACATCAACGGGAGTCACTTGCAAGAACTGTCCTTGCTGCAGGCGTCCGCGTCACTGACACAGTGTCGTGCAAACTCAGTCAAATCCTAGAAGTGCCTGGAAGAGACAATACAGCAGAGTCAGAGCTTGTGACCAAAGGGACAACACTGGCAGGCACTGGATGAAAGAGTTCTGCCGAAAGCTTGCTGCAGAAACTCCCCCTGTGAAGGTCTGTATCATTTTCCGTGGGAGGTGGGATTTGATCTCGCTAAGGACGAAGCTCAGAGCACCTTGTGAATTACCAAAGCCACCCAAAGCTACCTGAAACACCTCACAATCTGACTCTTTGTGATGCTAAACTTTCTTCCTTAGTGTGAGTTAAACAAAAACCACCAAACCTGGGACACTCTGAAATCCTCCCATACAGAAATTGTATTGACAGTTGGAAAATCGCAAAATAAAAAATGCATTCCCTTATTTGGCAGGATCGGTTTGTTTAGTGAGGGACAGTTCTACTGATCAAGCCACAAAGAAGAAAACACATGCTCAAAGAAGGATCCATTAACATTGCATTGCTGCACAGGTCTTTCGGAAGTCGCAGGGGAGGTGATTTCTTGAAAGATCTACTCTAATTTGAAGGTAGTATGTTGACTGGTATCAAGACAGGGAGCCTGCTGAGCAGAGGTGAGGATCCCACCATTTCAAAGTGTGAATCACTGATTTCTGGTGACTTCTCTGTCAGAAAGCCTTAGCTGACGAGCCTCAGGAGTCACAGTGCGTAAATATAGGCAGTATCTAGGCCAGAGATGATTTTCTGAGAAATTTGTTTAGCTCTACAGCTTTCCAAATATATATTCATGCCAGCCACAGCTATTTCCTTGGATGGGAAAAAGGTGTTTTCAGTGAAGTGAATGGCACTAGAATATATATTTTATATCCTCCAGTGGTTTGGATTCTAGCCCAAATGATTAAACAAATCTACCTGCTCTGGAAGCCTTCCTACCAAGATTTATAACACTGGATTAACTGCACACTGATTTTATTCAAAAACAGTGTCAGAGGAAAAATTGTGTATTGCATTCTGGAGTTTCTTTTCGTGCCACAGGCCACACTTATTGAAAATTAGGGAAGCAGGAAATCACTTCTCCGTCCCCAGGATTCAATTCAGAAGGTTTAATTCTTGTCTGGCAATTCTCCTTCCTAACCAGTGACCAAACTGACTTCAGGGAGGCTAATGTTCTGTCTCTTAGAAATTCATGACTACACCCAATGTTTGCCTCTTACAAAAACAAGGGAGCATCTGATATCATGCTATCTCATGCTCTGGGAAGAAGATTTCTATCCCACTACCTGTTACAAAGCCACTGTTATTAAACCTGTAAAAATCCAGCTCAAACTTGTCTACCTCCAATGTCTCCTTCAAAAAAGACTGGATGTAATAGGAACAATTATTACACACAGTAATTATTACACTGTCAATGAGAGACAAAAGGGTGTAAGAGATGAGGAACCAAGCACCACATGGTCACTGGTGGAATCCAAGCCAGTCTATTCAGAGTTATCTTCAGATGACTGGTTAGTGGTTTACAAGGACCCATGCACTACTGAATTAATTAAGCCCACATCCATTGCTTTCCAGTCTCAGCAAAGGACTTCTGGATTTAACTGATCCAAGCCAAATCCCCTCTCTGGTGTTTTGGCCAACTCTATCCTATGGTGCATGCAGTGTTGGATGGGGTGTCAGCCCCTGCTGCTTGAAACCTGTAATGAAAAAAAAAATCACTTCAGGACCACAGCATGGAAAATATCCCTTCTCCCAGTACCACAGACATATTTTAAACCAGAAAAACTTCTTCCCAGTCAGGACTGCTGTAGAGTTCAGTGTTTCCAGTGTACAGAACTACCAGAATGCATTTACTCTCTGAAGAGAAAATACTCACTTTACCTGCCTAATAGATGTGATTACCTTCTGTGGTTGACAACATAAACTGAACCCTCATTTTCTGAGGAAACAAACTAAACCCCTTCCTTCTGTGATACTGCTTAATCTTTTAGAAACAAGCCACAGCTACTGAGACAATGCAAAGAGCTTTAACTGCAATGGAAACCATCTGGAAATTACCCAAGTAAAGCTCTTTGCTTACCTCTTCCTGTCCCTTATTTTCACCCATCTTTGCTGCTTTCCAGCCTGGAGCTCATTTGCCCAATGCACCCTTCTTTCAACCCACCCATCTTCTGCTGCTAGAATAACTTGCCCTCCTTTGCCTCAGCTTGATAAACAGCTTCGTCTCTGGCTGCAGGAGCACCAACACAGCTCTAAAGTCTTTAATAAGAACCAAGTCAAGTCTCGAGTCTCAGAGACCAGTGGGACTGCCTGGCCACCCCTCATCTGGGCTTGCAGAGCCTGGCTATACCTGCCAGCAAAGAGTAATTAATTTAGAAATTGCTCCAATGAGCCGGTCACGTCCTGCCTCTTTCGGAGCCACACCATCAAGCAAGAAAGTCCTGAGACTTCCCAAGTTTTCAGTAGTGAGACCTAGGAATGCTTCAGTGGTGGCCCCTTTGCCCAGACCAGGGGCCCTCAGCTATCATGAGGAGCTCAATCTCTACCTATGCTGGTGGCATGGGTCACAAGCCCAGGCACTGAAAGGTGATCCCTGGCCTTCTCTCCCACTTTGGAAAGCATCTGGAACAAATTGCATTTTTTGAGCTTCTACAGCCTGAGGACACAGCCTGTCCCAGTGGCGTGGTCTCACCACCCAAGGGAGAACAACTGGCGCCAGAGCAGAAATGGGATATTGGGTGGCAGCTCTGGTCAGCTGGGGTGTATGGGGACCCCAGCCTGGCTGTCTCTCCTGAGCCTGCTCACCAGGCACAGCAGCAGAGGCCTCTCCTTGGGATAAAGCCACTGTGAATTTCCAAATAGATATTTTTAAAGCAAGCATGCTTTATTGGGCAAAACGGAAACAGGAACTGGGCCACAAGCTGCAATTCTAAGCAGCCCACTTGATAAAGGAGCATGTTTAAGAGGATCCAAGCCCCAAATTTTTCTCCCATGGGCAGCAGCACCTCCAAAATCAGGGCACTTTTATTTAGAGATTCCTCATACTCTGGAAATGCCACCCCTTCTCCCTGAGCTGCCCCAGTGCTGGAGACAACTGGGTGGCAAAGTGAGACCTGACCTGCTGCTGCCAGATTAGCAGGGACTGCAGGACACCCTCTTCCCTTCCCAGGCTTCCCAAAGCAATCATTTCCCACTGGGCACTCATGGAAATACAATGATAACAGCATAACAATACCACATTGAAGGTGCACCTTCTAACAAAGTGTAGATAGGAGGCAGAAATTGGCCTTGGAGCACTGCTACACTTGCAAATCTATCATTTTTCTGGCACAGCAGAAACGGGAGCCCTCCCCTCCTTATTTCAATGGGTCAATCCCAAGGGCTTTCTCAGCCCTGAGCTTAAATTGTGCTGGACAGACAGCCCCACGTGGCTCTGCAGGCCCAGCCTCGTGCACAGGAGCGCTGCAAGGACGGAGCTCCGGGCGCGACCGCGGCACACACGGCTCCCGCTGATTCCAACACCGCTGCAAACAAACCGGGAGCTCAGCCTTGGGCATCCCGCCCTGCCTCACCCCAGAGCCCGGAAAAATGCAAACTTTTCCTCATTCAAGGACTCGAGCCTTTGTGTGTGCTACAAAAAGAAACCCCTGCTATTGATTACAAGGAAAATTGGGACAGGCCGTGCATAAGAATGGCATTAGGTGGGAGAAGCAATGGTTTGTTGCTTGCATTTGCCAAGTGGAAAATTTCGATGGGTCAAAGGAAACCCTGCTCAGCAAGTCCCAATAAACAAAGAGGTCAGAGGAGGTTTTTCCACCCAGCAGAAGAAGAAAGGGTGCCTTATTCAAGCCACTCTGCTGCAGCAGAGCAGGCTGTCAGTTCAGCCAAGGAGGAGGAGTGGGCACTCTACAGCACAGCTACAGTTGAGGTAGTGGATGAAGCCATGAAGGGGATGTTCACATGGTACAAGACGGCGCATGTCCTTGCAAGGAATGTCAGTTGGCATTTGCTAAGGCCAGGTGGTTCTGAATATCCAACTCCTCCATATCTCAGTCTTCTGTTAGTCCTAGGAAGATGGAAGTACAGCTAAAAATTACACAGGTGTCCTGGGCCACCCACAGGCAGGACCATGTCCCGCACACCACCAAGGGTGGGACAGTAACCTCAGCATCTTGGCACAACCCAAAACAAGCACTTCCATCAGTGACAGCCCACAGCTTTGTTCCCCTGACTGCAACTCAGCTCAGCTTTCGGACACTGCGGGCAGGAACTCGGACAGGGTCTTTGTTTCTGCTGGTTGTATGTTTGTAATGAATGCACTTTATGAAGTGTTGTGGATTCTGTGGGACTAGCAAAATGTAGATCATTGCACGGACCGCAGAAGATAAATGTATGAACTCCTATTTAAACCTCCCACTTCTTTTTGGATGCAAATCTCTTTCCTAAGCAACTGAGAGAAGTGCGATATGTGTCAGAGTCTGGAGATTAGAGATCTGTTCTGTTCCCTCCTTTCAGAAGCTCTTGTCTTTGGCCACCCACGCAGTACTTGAGTTCTGCTCTCCGCAGGCCAAAGCTGCTTTCCTCTCCTCGGCAGCGTGTGCTCCACAGAAGATGTCGATCTCTCTCAGGAAGCAGCGAGATGAAACAACTCTCAAAGTGGAGGAGCTGAGGCATTTCAGCATGAGACACAGCACGTAGTTTGGGAGAGAGAAAAGGGGTAGGAGGCTGCTATTTCTAGACCGTGCTGCTTCTCACCACTAACTTTGTGGTGAGCTGCAGTTTTTGCTGCTCCTGCTCCACAGAAACTACTGGGGTAAATATCACCCTTGGGAATTTCTCAGACACTCATCTGTGGACTCCCAACACTACAAAATATGGGCTTGCAAAGGGCCAGTGCTGGCAGATGACTCTAACTCAGCCTCCTTGACTCCTGGTGTTGCACAATCAGCCATTGGGGAGCCACAGTTCTTTTGACATCCCCGGATCCTGGAGCACCATGGCGACACACAAACCTCAACTGGCAGTTTGCTCTAGCTGCCCAAGTTCCTACTGGGCTCTCTTGGCAAAAAAGAGCTAAAAAAATAGATTCATAAATGGGCAAAGAAGAAGTAAAAAGAACTAAAATGTGCCTGTGTTTATCACAATTTTTAAAGCAATCTTATGATTTGGGAATGATTCAACCCAAAGTTTTTTCAAATTATTTTTACTATTCTGCTTGCTATGAGTACTTCCTTGGTGAATTCTTCCTTTTGCCTTTTCTTTTCTCCTGGCCACTTTAAAGCAGCTCATTTATTTCAGCCCTTTGATCTCGGCACTAAACTACCTGAGTTCTCTCATGGAAGATGCCACAAGGGATAGGTAGGGCAGGAGAGGAGGGGTGCAGCCAGACAGGATGCCTGGAGATGGGGAAGGGGAGCAGACAGCCAGGAAGCATGTGCAGAGCAGCGGAGGGAGGAAGAAGTAGAGCAGATGGGAAGAATGACTAAGCCAGCTCGTCTCAATGCTGGTAGACCTCGATATCGTGGAAATCTCCACAGAGCCCTCATGGAACCGTGTGCCAAGAGAAAGTTTGGATTTATTTTTTTAACATCAGATTCGACAGCTAATTGATGTGAGAGGAACTCATTAGCAGAACACCCCATCAAAATTAGAGATAAGCCTCAACAAGCTGTTAAATGTTTTAGAGGTATCTCTTCTGGTACTTGCTGTGCAAATACTCTCATCTGAGAACTTGCTTTTGGGATCAGAAACGCCTGTATTGAGCAGAGTGATTCTGCACAGGCTTTAATTTCCCATAACCTTACAAAGCCAGCACCTTATAAATAACTATATTGTTCCTTTTTAACTTGGAGCAATCCTTACTAAAGGCTTTTAGAAAGAAATGGTTTTGTTTCTGGGATCTGCTCTGGAAGATAATGATTCTCCCACCTCTAATATTTCACGCCACAATTGTCCCTCACCTTGCAGCACCCATGGGAATCTGTGGCAGATTAAAACTGGCTTCCTGTGCTTCTTTCTACCATTCCCTAGATATTTTTGGATAGTTCTGAATTCAAGCAGGGAAGTGGGGGAAAAACATCTTAGAGCATCAACACAGAGTACATGATTCTCAGATAGAAATGTCATGGGAAATGGGTTGCAAAATGCTTGATGTCTTTCTGGCACTGTGAGAGAATACTCTGGATAGTCTATCACTGGGCTCATTTCTAGGCAACAGAGTAGGGTAACAGGTTAGGTGCAGTCAGATAGAACAGTATTTACTTAAAAGACAAATTAGTTATTTCCTTCTAACTTTGGGAAAATTAGAACACAGTGCTATCAGTGTTATAACCTGATACAATATTGAGCATTTAGCAGAGAAACTGGTAAGGCAAATGAAGCAAAAGTGGTAAGATTTTAGAAAAACAAGCAAACAAGAACCCACCAGAGACTCCTAAGAGAACAAAGACAATGAAGTGGCTATTAATATTGCTTCTTGGCAATTAACAGCAAAACCACAGGTGTCACAATATCACAACCTAACACCAGAGATGCAGCTGGTTTTGTCCATTAATTAAAACTCCGCCACCTCAATTGAATTTCCAAGCATGGGAAGCTGCCCTAGCCCAAGATGGAGGGTACCAGAACACTGTGTCCTACCACAGTAAGAATGGGGAAGATGAAGGGTGAGGATAACACACATCTAAAAATAAATAAATCACTAAAACTCAAAAAATTCAGCATGCCTTTTCTAAAATGAATCATTAACACTGAAAGCAGATATGCATTAACAAGGCTGTGAGTCTTCTTGCCAACCAATTAACATTCACCTTTTGAATCCAGAGGTCTACAAAGTATTTGCACAGAGGTAGTTTATGTGTATGCATGTCAGAGATGGAACTCAGCTGAAAATTCAGGTTAAATCTTAGACAAGCTGCAGCAGTCTCAACAGAGGAGCTGGACTTGGACTCCAAGTCCTATGGGAACATGGACATTTTCTCCCAGTCCTACGGAGACATGGACACTGGGGGTAAAACGCCATGGAATCAGTCAGTGCACGCTGATGAGAGAAGGGGATTATCCTGCTGGACCACAGCTTCCTCCAGCACCGGCATCTGATCTGCTGGGGACTGATCATGTTCTCTCCAAGCCACAAAGGAGAGGTGGGCCCAGACCTTGAGGACTTGCAATCAAAGAGGGACAAAGACTGAGATGAGATTTTAAGGACCTGTTGGTATCAATCAGTCTACTTCATTTTAGCTAGATGTCATTGGTTGGCAGCTTTTCTGAGGTTTGCAATGAAGCCTTCCCTTGAAGACTGAAAATTCAGGAAATTGATTATTTTACAGAATTTTATACAGAATATGGGAATGCTGAGGCAGATATTGGTCTCCTTGAAGTCCTGGCAGAGCTCTTCCTACCTTGAATGACATAGGATCAAGGCTTCTCTGACCAACTTCTCCAAAACAGAAATGGTTAAATGGGCTCAAACACAGGAGCATAATTTCAGCAATGAGAGAGAAAGAGCAATTTCAGCCTGTGACACTCTGGAGTTGGTACCTGATCTACGCAAAAGCCTGTTGCTTAATACAAAGAGATCACTGTGAGAAGGGAGGGAAAATAATAACTATATTTGTACATTACTTCTTCCGCTAAAGCAATGTACCAACGATGTTGGAGGAAATTCTGCCTGATTGACAAACTGTCAGGCTAGAATGGGAAAGCAACAAAACCGGGTCAAGTTATTCCCTGTTTGCTTGTTTTCTCTTTGTAATCATAATGTTGACTCTGAAAACATGTTTTTTAAGTGGCGTATTAATTATCAGAATCCTGAGCTGTGAGCTGGATTCTTTTCTGGGCAAAAATTTTGTCGCTCATTAAAACTAAGAGAAGGAAAACACTGGCTTGAGCCTGGTTGTGCGTAGGCAGAATTTCCATGCTTCACCTTTCTTTGCAGGCTACTCATAAGGAGGCATTGTGCTGTCAGCCAGGCAGGCTACAGGGCAGGTGTGAACACCAGCCCTGGATCCTTCAGTAAGATGGGAACCTATAGCCAGGAGGGATTCATTGCTGTACTGCCTGTACAACTGCAGTAAAGATCTCAGTCAGGAAAAGACTAATGGAAACAAATTTCCCTCTGTGTATTGCTTATGGTGGCTGGAGGGGTTAATGCTACATCCAGGCTGACCCAACTCCCCTCCATGACTGTAGCTATATTCAGAGATGCACAAACAGGGCTCTGTCCCAGATGAAAAGAAAATTTTTGTGGTATGTTCGTTTGGCAGATGGAAAATACGCACACCCCTTCCTCTGAGTGAAACATAGTCCTCATTTACAGAGCAAAGTAGGTTCTTTCATTCTCTAAAAGTAATCGTATGTGTGGTATTTGCTACCTGATGGGAAACGCAGGATTTCAGTGTTCAGTTCAGCTTGGCTGCAAGCAAAAGCATCATTGTCTTAAACTTGTGCTTTGTTAGTCGCTTCCTCGCCTTAAAAGTTGTCTTGGGAAAAAAAAAAAAAAAGGCATAAACAAATAGCTAGGGCGATCGCAGCCCACAAACCAACAACTCCCTCAGCGCTGCGCTCATTCATCAGGATTCCTTCACACAGCCCTTTCGGCTGCCGCACGAGCTGGGTGGTGTTCTTTTGAACGAGAACCCTTTTTCTCAGTGAAATCTCCGTAACACCGTTTACTCGAACAAACAAGCATGTGGAGAAACAAGCGGCGGCAGAGGCGCGCGTTCCGCCTTTCCCTCTTCTTCCCCCGTTACCCCGCAGCCGGCCGTGGGACCGGAGCGCTGCTCCCCGCTCCGCGCTCCCCGCCCCGCAGCGCTCCGATCCGCGGCACCGCGCTCGGGGCTCCCGAGCTCCGCACAGCACTGACCCGACCCGACTCGACCCGCACGGCACTGACCCGCACGGCACTGACCCGCACAGCACTGACCCATACGTCACTGCCCCGACCCGCACAGCACTGACCCACACGGCACTGCCCCGACCCGCACGGCACTGACCCGACCCGCACGGCACTGACCCGACCCGCACGGCACTGACCCGCACACACCCGACCCTGCGCCGCCCCTGCGTCCAGCTCCGGTCGCCGGCTCCTCCACGGGCGCGCTGCCCAGTCCCAGGGAGCTTCTCCCGGCCGCCGCGGGGCTGCGAACGGGGCACTTACAGGTGGCCGCTCTCCCCCTCTCCGCACCCCGGCCCGCCACCCGCACNNNCGCCGCCCATGCACGGCGGCAGAGGGGAGCCGGCAGCTCCGTCAGCGCGTCCGCATCCTCCCGGGCCGGGCGCTGGCACCGCCGCCGCGGCACCTCCCCGCCCGCAGACCGGCCCCGCCACCGCCAGCCAGGGAAACCACTCCCCCGGCAGCGCCGGCGGGGCGGTGCAGACACGACCCGGCCCGGCCCGCGGGGAGGGGGCGCGTTCCGCGGACACGTGTGGGACCGCCCGACCTCACCCAGCCCCGGCCCCCGCACCGTGCCGGTGTCACACGGCGCAGCAGGCGAGGGACGGAGGTCCCGGAGAGGTCACTCTCCCGGAGTAGTTCCCCCTCTTCCCGTGCTTTGCTCACGGGTGTCCCGAGCCCGCTCTGCAGCCGGTCCTTGCTGAGAAAATGTCGAATGCGGAAAGCACAAACTTTTTGGGGTTCTTTTTGGAGGGGTTATTTTTTTCGGGGGGCGGGTGCTGCACACCGGGGTGAGTTTTTCATCTGCATCCCCGACCCGTGGTGGAGACACGATCTGCCAAGCGCAGCATCCCACCACCTTGTCCCGAGGGGCTGCAGAGCTGGGGCCGGCAGGCAGTCTGTGCCAGGGCTGTGGGAAGGGGCTCCCCGCTGCCAGGGGCTCGCTGCAGACAGGCTGTCAGGGGGCACCTGCAGCTCTGCATGTATTGGCGATGCGGTCGATGGAGGCAAAAAACGCACGCGGTGGCAGAAGTCTCTCCCGGGGCAGCAGCCTGGGGAGCAGTGGTGGAGGAATGTGGATGTACAAAGGAGCACGGTCCTCCCCGCTGCTGGGCATCCCCCCGGAAAGCAGCTGAATTTCAACCTCGGGTGCAAGGGGGACCCAGACCTGCCTCCCTCCCTCTGTACATCCAGCAATGGGATCTGTGGTTTCAGCCTGCAGACGTGCAGCCCCTGAGATCCCCTCTTTGCAAGGCTCAAAGGAGGGGCATGCACCATGACTCCTGGATCAGGCCTTTCCTTTAGTGCCTTTGTCCCGAGTGGTGCTTCCAGCACAAGTACACAGGAGCACCATGGAGCAGAGGGAATGCTGAAAGGGAGATGGGGTGACCCTTCCAACATTTGTTCTGTGCAAGGTCCTGCAAAACGAGTGCCAGCATGCATGGATAGCTCAGGGGTCATGGATGGCACAGGGTACATGGATGGCAGGGGGTGCATGGATGGCACAAAGTACATGGATGGCACAGGGTGCATGGATGGCACAGGGTGCGTGGAGCGTCCAGGGGAGACACAGCTGCAGGTGAAGAGGAAGCAGTGTGTAACCTCTGCTTCAATCTCCTCTGCTCTGTCTAATGTTGAGTTTTCAAGAAATGTGGAGCTCAGCCTCCGTTTCAGGGTCATTCATGCTTGGCTAGTAGGGGTGAAAATATCAGCTGCTGCTGATTTAGGGGAAGAGACCACCTGTTTCTGTGGACAGGGGGGAAGGTAATTAGATTTGGGCAGTGGGACAGTGGTGGCACAGCTGCAGTCAGCTCTTCATGCACCCAGGATGGTGGATGAGAGGGATCTGTGCCTGTGCCCAGGAAACCCGGTGGGGAGTGAAAGCAGCTCCTTCCAAATT
>VXBU01017419.1:219532-259007 GCA_013400315.1 Bombycilla garrulus | reverse complement strand
TATATGTACACACTCTACACAGGGAATGTATCTACTGGAATTTTTCCAGTGCTGAGGTTATGGGTATGAATTCCAACCCTGCAGCCACCCAAGAACCACTTTGTAGGCTCTCTTTGGAACCTGCTCTTGAACTTTTATGCACTTTGTGCTCTTTTCACACATTTTTTGCAAGTGTGTATAAAACATAGTAATTGGTTCAATCCTATACATTCAATGTACAGCTTCACTGTATAGCTCAGTGTTCTGAGAAGGAATCCCACGTGGCAATGTGCTGGCCAATTGTTTCTGACAGTTTTGTTCCCAGACTCCTGAGTTATTCTTTCCTGAGGACAGAACAGTTGCAAGGGGAGATTTATCCTGTGGAGACTGAAACCAACTCCCCAATAACACTGGGATTACAGGAAATCTTTAAGTAGAAGGTGACCCTGGCACCAGCACCCCAGGAAGATAGCACAGTGCATGTGCACCCTATCAGGGAGGTATCACATCAGGGAAGTATCCCTTGTGCAGTGCAGGTGCTGGGTGGGACAGGGCAGGAGCCAGACATGGGGCTGGACAAGCTGATCCACTGTTCCACTGTTCTCCAGAGAAACTGCTGCTCCTGCTTCTGCCACCTGCATCTAAGGGCACCAGAATCCTGCAGGGAGGTCGGGTTGGTGGGGAGAGTGCAATTTCTCCAAGGGAGTTTTCCCCTACTTTCGTTTCTACTCTCCATGAGCAAGTTTCTGTCTCTGCATTTTCCCAAGATGCTTCACCAGGAGCTGCAAAAGGCAAGGTGGAGAGCAGACAGGCAGTGACTAGCGTCAAGGAAAACAATGGTTTAAAGCTATTTTGAGCTTTGTGGAAACAATTTATTTTGGTTTTGTGGCCCCAAGGAAGAGAAGAGCAAGCTTCTGTCTCCACCACAGGATCTGTTTAGTCTTGGGTGGCAGATATGCCCCAGCGGCAGACAGAGGCTGCACCCAGCCCAGTGGGCACTGTGGGACATTCTGCCTTCTGCTGGCCCCCACAGTGACCTGCGGAGTGTTGTGGAGCTCAAGATGTGTCTGCGGCTGCTAGAGTAAATATTCAGAAGCAACTGACATCTGCCTGGTTCTCTCCAAGACAGCTCTGGAGTTTTGTTTCCAACCCTTGAGGTCTCAAGTGGAGAATTCACTTTGCTCCGTGGGTAAGTTGATCAGGCCCCAGTTGGGAAAGCAGAGGATATGGGTGGGATATCCTCTGTGTGGGCTCCTGGAAGCCCTACACTGGTAGTTTCTGAAGCCCACTGCGGTTTCTAAAAATAGGATGTATGGCAAAGACTCTCTTGATGATCAACAGGCTAAGTGCCAATCAGCCAATGTTATTCCTGTGTAACTGATCTGAACACTACACAGACTGAATTCAATTTCATGATTAATTATGCCAGGGGACCACAAGTATTGGATAGGTGCCTTTGTTAAATGAATCTCATGGAAATAATTTCTGTCTCCAAGAGAAGGAAGTTGCATTTTCAGATCCAGATAAGACTGGTGTGGGAAGGACACTCATCCTGCATGCCAAATCCAGATGAAAATGCATGGCCAAATGCTTGGTGAGAAGTGCCTGTGCTGAGACCAAGGATGGCACCCCATGCACGTGCCACCTCTGGGATCTTGGAAAAGGATCTGTGCAAGCCCCCATGTGTTAACACTGTTGTGTAAGAGGTGCGCTGCCTTGAGCCTCAGCCAAAATCTGACTTGTTATTATGGTCAAAGACACCCAGGCTGGACATGGAATTTCCAGAGCTGGAGTCTGCAGCAGCACTTGCACACAGGTGTGTCCATTTTCCATATCAGCCTGTAGAGCTGTGTGCAGGAGATGAAGCTCTCACCTTGCTTCTTCGTGGCGTGTGTCCTGCTGTTTCCACATGCCTTGACAAGTCAGTGCATCAGCTGAGCAGAGGCAGCTGCCCATCCACACAACATCTATACAATATGCATCTCTTACCATAAACATTTTTGCCATAGATTAAAAGGAACCAATATATTTGCCTCTGTTGCAGGGAAATGTCAGAAGTAGGGACAGCTGGCTCAGCTGAAGTGAAGGAGTCAGATGAATATGCATGATGCTAAGGCATTATTAACCTTGTGAATTTAATGTTGTGAATTGGACTTTCTTCTCCCACCTCTCCTTGCTTTGTGGACCGCTGTCCCTGCTGGACACACCTCTCGTTGTGAATTGTGAGGTGTCACACCTTGTTGTTTGCTGTGCATGTCACCATGTGAGTGCTCTGAGACAATTAATCCCTCCAGTCCTGACTGCAAATTCTCATTCCTTCAATGTTCTGGATGCATTTGACTGAGTAAATGTCCTTGCAGAGACAGGAGAAAGAAGAGTTTCCAATTCATTTGCAGATATTTGATTATTTTAAAAGCTGTTTTTGTGAAGCACCTCATAATACATAAGGTTGCCTGGCTCCATATCCTGGAGGAAAACCCAGGCAGCACAGCTCTTCCATCCAAACAGGCACAAATGAGCTGGCCAATGACAGGCTCAGCTCTCACACAAATCAGGCAGCAGCTGAAGGGATCGATTCTCACCTGATACGAGGGCATTTGGGTCAGAGAATCTGGTCATGCTAGGGTTCTGTTTGAAGCAGGGAAGGTGAGGTGCATTAACCTGCACCAAGCGTGAGAATCAAAGAAGCTTCACTCCCTGATACACTTTCAAGGCCACACAACTTCATTCCTTGCTGCTGTGCAGGGAACACGGCCCTGCCTACCCCAATGTGGGTGTGCAGCCCTGCAGGGGTTCTTGGTGGGATAAGATCTGCAAAGATTTCTGTAACAGGAGGCCTCCCACTAGAATACTAAATGTCCGTTTAAATTTTGATGCTAAATGTTGGCTATCGTCATGAGCTACTATGTATTACAGTATTGACTTAATTTCCTTCTCTGGATTTGGTCTCTTCTGGTGCTGGAGCAAGGTTTTATCTGTCTGAAGCACTGCGTCATCATCATCATCAGACGTGGTCTATAGGCATGGGACTGTCCTCCAACAGTCCATCTCCTCACCTGGAGGCTGTGGTTGGGGGTATGGTTGCCATGGCAGTGGTAAGACAATTAAAATTGCTTTATAATCAGCTGAAGGTACTGCCTGTTTCCAGGATACTATACATCCTAATCAATCTCAGCTCCAACAGACCTTGGAGCAAAGCCAGATCCAATGACAGCAGTTGGTGGTGTTTCATTTTTTTCTTTCTCCTCCAGCCCCATAGGGTTAGTTTTTCTGCATGGGTTTGTAGCTGCAGTTCAGGGAGAAAAACAAACCTCCATAGTTTCTGGCTGTGGTATCTTTTGTCCTGCATCCTTTGATTTGGGCCACTCAGCACACAAAAGATGTGGAGTTACCACCATTTCTTGACCTCCTGACCTGCCAGAAGCTGAACTGGCCTCTTTGCATCCCTTGATGTGGGTGCTGCCCTTGTGATGAGTGCAGGGAATAAGGGATCTCTTCAAGGAAGGCTCCTCCTAACAGGCTGCGCTTCTCCCCTTGCCAGGCCATTCCCCGTGGGTGGTGGGGGCTGGAAGCAATATGTTGGAAGTCACACTGTATCCCAACAGCTTGGGATTCAGAGCTGTCAAGCAGTGGCTCATTGTTAGTACAACTTCTTCCAGAATTCCAGAAAAAGAAAAGGAGACTTGAAACTTTTTATGACCTGCTGACACATGAGTCTGGTAGGAAACTGACTATGAATCTGGAGAAGTAGTGGAGGGGTTTGGAAATTTGCTGCTGCTGCTCATTACAGGGTTGTTTTTTCCTACAGGTAGCAATGTGAGCCAGAGGGCTCCTCCAATTTACATCTGGCTGTTCCAGCTGGCTTACATGGATCTACTTTGTGGTGTAGGTGCTGCCCTATGCTTGGTCAGCACTTCACAGGAGTGTATAGTATTTTTGTGAGGGCTTTTTATGTTTTTGCCATGATTCAAGAACAAATGAATTCCAATTTTAGAGAGTTTCTGACCTACATGAGCCCTGAGGTGACTGTATAGTCCCAGGTAGAAGGCTGGGCCAGCTGTGTCCTGCAAGTCTGGATGAGTTTGCAATGTGAGACTACAGGGTGGCACAAAATGTCACTCCTGACTGCTGCTACCAAGAAAACTTAGCTCAGGGCTGCTCTGTGCGGCACTGGGCACTTCCCCAGTGCAGGTGCTACACTGGGTTTCAATTTCAGGGCTATTCTGCATTTTGTGATTACACTGTCTAGCTCAGTGTTCTTAACCTTTTCTTGTATCCTCACATCCAAGCTGAATGCTTAAAGCCTCAACAACTATCAGCATTAAATAAAATTAACTTGAATCTGACTTAGGTTTATGGCTCTGCTTAAACATTCTAGAGTTGTGAACCCTGCTTTGGAAGCTGTGATGCCTTTGCAATCAATCAATCAATCAATCAGTCCCATGCAATCAATGATTGTAACTCATTTGCTTTAGATAATCAGACTTCACACAAATCTCCTGAATTCCTAGCATGCCCATAGATTTGCTAGCTCCTCACTAAATCAGGATTTACCTGATTCCTCCAGCTGGAAGAGTCTGCCAACAGCCTCCACTTCACAGAGGGGGCTCTCCACCCAGGCACACGCTCCTGGCATCTGCTGAAACAACAGATTTGGAAGCATTAGCCTGCTCCATTAGTCTCCAGGTTAGAGGGTCAGTGAAAGTCCTCAGGGTATACCAGAAACTTTGTCTGGAGACTCCTTCTCCCTTAAGGAGCCTGATACCCTCAACACTTATTCAGTGACCAAAGACAACAGCTTGAAAAACTCCTAATTTCCAGAGATAAGCAACATAGCTATGTAAATGAAAAGTTGCAGGTTTCCTTAAAGGCTCTGTTTGAACATACTTTTTCCATGACGCCCCCTTGACACCATTAGGTCTTTCTGGCAGCTCATTTTGGATGATTTTGTTTCAAAATATGTTTAGAAGCTTAGGTTCCAACCAAGGATAATAATTACCCAACTAACAATGAACTTAACCAACCACCCGAGCAGTTGGAATGATTTACAGCTTTCAAATGAGCTGATGCTAGCTTGCCTTTTGTCTTTCTACTTAATGCCTCTCTAATATTCTTCTCTGGACACAATGCCTTTATGAACTGTTTTTTCTCCATCTTTTTTTTCTTCAATAGAATGCCAAGTCCCTCCACCACCTAATTCTCTGCATACAAAAGAAGATTTAATATCCTCTAAATGACTATAAAGAACAAACCTACCAGATGGCAGACTTCATTGCTCAAGGGGGATGCAGGCTGCTTCTCTTGGAGAAGCATTTCAATGTGGTTTTGAAAGAGAGAGTCATTAGATGTATTCATATTTTCCTTAGTGGGGTGCTGTGATGTGACTTAGGAAAGGTGCAAGAAGAGGGAAACACATTTTGTGATCTAACAGAGGAAACAAATGGAGCTGCATGAGATGCCTTTTTTGCTAATTTCTTGAATCTCTCTGAGAAACATGTTGATGGTGACCTTGAGCATCTCTGCAGAACTTTTGAGATGTAGTGTTTTGATGCTATGTATGATTTTACAAACTCAAAGAAAGGTTTAAGAAAGTTACTAGCATCCAAAGACTTCTCTAGATTTAAAACAAGGATGTTGCTGACATATAATCAATGCTCCTCAGGAAGAAACTGTTCTGCTTCATTCTCTTTCCATTTTTCCTATGTCAGAAGCTGAGAAGATTTGTTGATTAAAAGGACTTCTTTAAGAACAAATGTTTGCATCTCACTTATTTTCCAAGTATTTGGCTGAATAATTCATCTGACACATAGCTAAAGCATTTATTTTTGTAGATTATCTGAGAAGAGATCACAATATTTATGTATGGACCTATTGCTCAGACTTATTTGGTAAATTATTTATTGGAATAATCTGTGCTTTGTGTCTCATTTGTGGCCAGTTCTTTGCGAGATGTTGGTATTCTGATGATGTGATGTGTTTCTGTTCCCAAGTGGGTGAGTGTAACTTTCTGGAATTATTTTGTGATGTAAGTGGCTGTTATTATGAGCCTGAAATGTGTTTTCACGCTAAATTCACACTTGGTGAGTATTCCTTCCAGAAAATGTGTTCCCTAGGATAACTGTGGAAAGCAAACACAAAAAAAGGAAGGAACACAGTCAAAGCAAATCCATAAAAAGATTCAGATGCACAGAAATGTGTTTGCAGGACACACTTATCTCCGTTGTGAAGCAATGTGATATAGGAGACCTCAGATTTACAAGGCAGAGATGGTTATATGCCAACCTGTGTGGACGACTTGAATGATGATCTGCAGCCAGACCTGCTGCCAAACAAATATGACCCACAGTCACTTGTGGTCTCCTTGGGATGTAGGTTACACAGCAAATTACCAAGCAAAGCAGAGTGTAGCATTACATATCAAATGAAAGAGAAAAGATTAGAAAGGGCATATTAATGGGGAGGCAACAATCTTGGTATTAAGGGTAAAGAAAATAGGGTATTTTATGTGTCTCCAAACTGACACAGTAGCCTGTCGTAATAGCCACTACCTGATACCTTGAAAGCAAGAGAAAAATTTCCATCATGATTTAGTGATCAGCTTTCACGCTGAATTTGGAGATCTGATCTTCTTATCTTTGCAAGTGCTACTGGGAGACCTGCTTGGTAACAAGAAAAGAATTCAACCCAACAACAGCCCATTCATCCCGGTGCTGTGTCAGGCAAAACCTAAGCCTTTATCTAGAATATTAATTCTCTACAGACCTTTGCTTCAAATTGTGTTTGCTGTGCACCGAAATGTAGTTTAACATAGCCAAAGAGAAGTCTTACTCTGACAGAAACTCAGTTGAACTATGTTTCTCCCTACCATGAAAAAGTAGATTCCAATAATATACCTGTCACAATATAGTCATATAGCTCCATGGGGAGAAACAACCATTCTGGATTTAATCCCAGCTACCAATCGGGAAGACAGCTTGCAGTTTTTTCCCCCTCTGGTACTCAAATATATCTCTAGATTTTTAAGGATGTCTTTGGGCCATCTATAGAAAAGACATTAACTTTTTTAGAGCTTTGGCCATGTCTGTACAGGGATGGTATTTTTCAGTACATAAATATGTACATTGTACACTCTATGTCAAACTCCCTGGTGCACGCCGCTTATTTATCACAGGCTAATGTGCTTCTCTTGACAACTCTTGTGCATATGCTATTTTCTCAGTACTTGGGAGATATCCTGAGGTTCAGTGGTCCCTTCCTCTATTCTGTACTCTACAAATTTACTGGCAGTAATTTGTGGGATGCCTTTCCAAAACTACAGGAATACTGGTCTGGAGGCGTAAGCGTATTAAACTGCTGAACTCCCGTGATTCACATCCTTTCCTGACACCCATTAATGTTCCTGGCACCATTTTCAAATTACTGCTTGGCAGATGGAGGACATGCTGCTAAGTGCTATGATTATGAGATTCATTAATATGGACAGAATTATGCACATGCATTTGTAGTTGGGCAGGCAGAAGAATTTACATCTAAGGTTTCCAAAGACTGGATACTGAGGTGATACACTGCAGTGTGGAGGAAGATGAGATAAAATTTTGTGGAGAAGTCACATGAAGCAGTTCTACTTGATGAAATTTTTGTTTTGGGCTCACCTAGGCAGTAACAACTGGTGAGAACAGATAATAGTTCACAGCTGTATAGCCACTGCCAGTGGCAAAGTTTTTGGATGACAAAGACCAATTAGATCAGTGAGCAGAGCCCAGAGCTTCAAGAGAGGAGCATGAATGTGCCCATCCAAGTCAGCTATCCACCATTATCTCTGGCATCTTACTGCTGATCAGGAGTTCACCAGCCTGGCTTGGGAGATCAGCTATGGCAAACATCACAGGGATTTGAAATGGGGGGATTTCTCCTCTGTCATGTCCAAAGCCTGGAAATATGGAAGAGTTGGAGCTGGCTTTAAGGGTTGTAAATGACAGACACACATACCTGGTCTTTTCCAGCAAGACCAGGTATTTTCTGTGGGTTTTCAGAGGCTGACTGATTGCTATAAAATATTCACTGAGAGTAATGGGAACTGGAAAGGTCTGTGATGCTGTGTCATTGCAAAAAACAGATGTGGGTGCTCGAATGGAGAGGGACTATTTGCTTCTAGACATGTGAACATTATAGTTCCTCTTCTTGTTCTGGGCATCTAGATTCAGTGTATGCTCTGTTTCCCTGGCCAAGGAGGCTCTTTGTTGGTGGTTTCAGCATGAAGGAAGAGTTTTTAGCTTTGTGCAGAGTGGTTGCAGATGATCACTGGCATGTACTTCAGGAAGATGGATAGGAGGGAGGTGGTACTTCATGAGAAGGGTGGGTGTTTCTCATCATGATGTGCTTCATGTGATAAGTGCCTGCAATTTTTTTGCACATCCATAAGAAGATTTCCTGAAGGAAATGTTGGAGGAGGAATGTGAGGGGGAGCAGGAAGAAGAAATTTAATGTTTTAGGCAGATGGGGAAAGCAAAATGACCAAAATAATCATGACCACAACATACTAAATGTTTGGTGTGCTGAGGACAGAGTGATTTTTGGCCTATAAATGCATTGTAACCAGGGAAATATCTTGCTCTTTGGAGTATTGATAGTGCGTGGGCATGATCTGTCATTTAGGGGTTGAGCTGGATCTACATGACCTTTTCCAGTCAAATGCACCAAAATGAATTTGAGTGATGAAAGTAATACACAATGTGTTGAATAAAAGCTCAAAGAGTGCAGTGAGGAAGCACACGATCAGAACAGCTGCGAGTGAGATGCCTGGTTGGACTAAGGACATAGAGGATCACAGAAAGGTGCCAAAGTGGGGCTGGCAGTAATGGAATGCTCTGGAGTTCCATAGGATTCTCCATGGCAAATCCTGTCGCCCCACATGTATGACTCTGCACTGCCCATCCTTCCAGGGTACCTCATTCCCTTTCTTTGGCAACACCTCAGGATGTGCCATCTCTCTGCTGTCTCTGTAGCCCCTCTGCTGGGATGCCCTGGTGCAGATTCTCTCCCTTTTTTTTTTTTTTTTCCCATTCAAGTCTCTGTCAGCCTCCCTGTGCAGGATAATTCTTCTTTTCACACTGGTTGCCTGCTGCAAGTGCTAAGGGACATGATAAAACATCCAAGTGCTTATTGTCCATTCCCAGTTTCCTTGGCAACCATGACAAAACGTTTCTTTTCCCACGTTTCAGGAATGCCATTCACCTCCTCTCTTCCCACTCCTCAGTTCCCTTCAGGAGGAGGCAATGCTCCCTCTGCTTCCTCAAGGACAGATCGCTGTGGCAAAGGCTCAGGGCTGCCCACGCCTCCACGACAGATGTTACAGGGCATGGGGCAGCACTGGGCATCTTGTCCCAAACTCCCAAGACCCAAACAGGTCTTGTTTAAAGATGCAATGGTCACTCCAGGACCACACCGGAATCCAGCTTAGCTCTCCTTGTGCCTGCAGGTGTGGAAAGGGGAGCCAGCTCTCTCACAGAGGAGCATCTTTGCCTTGCAGGGGCGTGCTGTGCCATCTGGGCTTTGATTCCCCCTACACAGGACCTACAGAGCAGCTCAAGTGCACTGCAAATTGACTGAGTTTCTCAGCAGTCTTCCTAAGCACTTCACAGCATCCTAAAATCTGCCTGCACCTTGGTCAGCCTAGGGAGCTCGGCTGCAGGAGCTCAGTGCTGACAGCTCATCTTCTTAATCAGCTGAGTAAATAATGAGTTGGAGAACCTTTCCTAGAGAGTTTTTCTGCCTGGGATGTATTACTGTTATACACATACTGGGTTTGCAATGTGCTTAACTATTTAATCAATGTGGTGTCGGCCGCTGAACCCTGCATTGTGTGAGCTGCTGCAGGTGTGCTGAGCTGAGCAAACTGCTGGCAACATGGAAATGGGGTGTGAGGGCAGCCAGCCTGGGTAACAGCTGCAGGGTGGTGGTAGGAGGCAGAAAACCTGCAAGTCTTGGGTGACTCCATTTTGAGGTGTGCAATGCATTTGGTGTCTACTCTCAGTTAACAAGTGAAAGGACAAGAGGAAATAGCTTTAAGTTGCACCAGGAAGAGGTTTAGATTGGATGTTATGAAACATTTGTCACTGAAAGGGTGGTCAAGCACTGGAATGGGCTGCCCAGCAAAGTAGAAGAGTCACCATCCCTGGAAGTGTTCAAAAAACATGGGATGTGGTACTTGGAGACATGGCTGACTTGGGAACACAGTGGTGATGGGTTCATGGTGGGACTCGATGATCTTACAGGTCTTTTCCAACCTTAATGATTTTGGGATTCTATGTACAGAAGGGAAGAGGGTTGAATGTGAAGCAAATAAGGAGTCAATACCTGGACAACAGAGGTTTTATATATTATCCTAGCATTTGAGTGTATATTATATAGTTTACATGCAATTATACTTATCTGCTACTGGAGGCTGTCTCTGTACCACGTTTGATGAAGCTCTTCTCAAGGCATTTAAGTGCATTGCTCAAATCTGGTAGGTCTCTGCCCATCACTGGCTTCCTCTGCTAATGTCCGCCTTGGCAGATCCTGGGGCTCTTCTGAGGTTAAAAAGAAAAAACACTAAGATGCTGGAGATAAATTTTGTCTTGTTCCTTACTGGTAACAGGGTGGCTCTGGGAAAAGAGTAAAGAGTCTGTCCCATCACTGTCCTATCTGGCAGCATAATTTGTTCAGCACACTGAAAATGTCAGGGAAGTTACCTGTAGAAATTTAGTCCAGCCCCTCATAAGCTGAATAAAGAGTGGGACCACTGCCTGCCTGCCTGCCAGAGTGGTCTTGCCTTCCTGCAGCACTGCAGCAGCTTCAGGAGAGCCATCCCTTCCCTGTGGCTCTCCTTGACCTGGTGGTGCTTCTCCAGATGGAGACTGAATGTGCAGCTCTGGAGAAGCAGCCTCCTCAGGCCCCTGCAGGGTGCACAGGGCAGCTGTGCAGTGCTGCTAAACCAACATGCTGCTCTCAGGCACCGGGAAGCGACAGCACCAGAGAGCTGACACCTAGTCAAGGTGTCTCTGGAGCTGTGGTGTGCTCACATGGTACCAAGGAGGTCAGTCCTGATAGGGAGCAATCACTTGGTTAGTGTTTGGAAACCTAGAATAGATGGCAATGTTAGTACCAGAGCTGACTGAAGATCAGGAATTCTGGTTCACCAAAAGGAACATTTTTCTTCCTTCCTTCCCTCTCCCTCTGAGTTTCAGGAAATTGGGGCCAGACCCTTAACCTGAAGACTTCTTAGCCCAGGAAAAGATTTTCCAAATACATCTTTCTGATTCCCCAGTTTGCAGTACCCCCAGCCCAAGGATGTTAGGGATCCGGAGGAAGGCACCCCAGAGCCTTGGCTGAACCTAGCTCATTCTACATGAGACAACTCAAGTCCTGAAGAAAGCAGCTGTTGGCCTGGAAATTTGCTGGAAATCTTCCAGCCAACCACAGTTTGAAATGAGCCTTCAGGAGCCCTAGACACCAAATGGCTTCACTGGGAAGTCAACCAGCACCTGTTCATGGAGGTTTCTTACGGGTCCTTTGGCACAAGCCAACAAAAGGCTCCACATGCTGGCAATAATTTATCTTTAGTCATTGTCTTCCTCCCTGCCCTGGTGCCAGCCAGTGCCCTGGCATGGCATGGAGGCAGGATGCACTGAGGACAGTTCCCGAATACGAGGCAGGAAAGAATAGGCTGCACCAGTTTCAGCACTACCCTCCCCACACACTGCCAGACTTTTTCCATAGCCCCATTTTCACAGAAATAAAATACCACCCTGCTCAACTGCAATACTATTTCAGACACATAGAAGTGGGGGGAAAAACAAAATAAAAAGATAATTCTATGAATACTGTATTAAGGCCATAGGGACAGCACAGGGGGTCAGATGAGACCCAGAATCAGATATATTATGGACTGGAAATGGCTGATCTGTGCCACTTGGCTTCAGAGTCAGAGAATGGTCCCTGTTCTGATTTCATTTTTATTTCGGACCTAGACCAGCCAGAAAATTTGGTATGGAAGTGAGCAGCATGAGAACATCAGGCACTCTTTGTGCAAGCTAACTTAGTCCCTTTGGTGTAACATCTCCCTAATAAAGGTTTTGTGGAGGCAACAGGAGGTACAGATGTGTTGTTTTGCTTGCATAACAGGCTCATAAGGGTGCTCAGGATGAAGTATACTACATTAGAGGTTCCTCAAATTGCTAAGATGACCCAAATCCTGAGAGCTGCTCAACTCTTCTGTTCTTACTGATGGTCATTTCAGTGGTGGTGTTATAGACAGTCCATAATTTTCCTAATTCCTCACTGTGGGACACTTACTTCATGGATTTATCCCCCAGATATTCAGTGTACAGAGTGGGGAAGTGGGTGTGATCTAAGGTTGAAGGATATTAACTAACATTAGTTTGCATTTTCACTCCTCTAGTTTACAAGTAGTTCTTTGGAAATGAGCCTGAGATCCTTAGGTTTATTGAGGGAAGGGTATTAGAAAAAGGGTTTCAATAAAGGGGCTAAAGGAGGGGTTGATTACACAACTAATTCCACATCATAGCCATGAGCATCTAATCTATCTCCCAGCCATTCTTATTACATCTAAATAGACCTGTTGTAATGAAGCATTGAGAGGTGAAAGAGGGGGTTAATGTACTACTCTGTCACTGCTGAAGGTATCATTTACAATTTGATGGAGGTCACACAGGGAAAACAGCATGGTTGTCTCAGTTGATCCTTCAGGGCATGTCCAATGTTGAATTTTCCTTAAATCTGCAGATTTTGCATTTTTTAAAAATCTGCATAAATGATATTGAGGAAGGAGATTGCAATGAACCTGTTATGCGGGCAAAACAACACATTTGTACCTCTCACTTTTATTTAACACTGTACCCTTTTCACCTGGGGTTTACCTTTCTGGTGTGATCTGTTTTCCCCCTCTCAGATAAAGCAAAGTAATAGCTACCCAGGGGCCAGTGAAATATATGAATAGAGCTGAATTTGAAAGGGCAGCCCTACAGATATGCTGGACTGGGCCAATGAGCAAGGTGAGCAGATTAGGCTAAATAAATATTTAAAGAGCTGTATTTAGGACTAACATGGCCTCGCTCCCAAGGTTCATAATTATACATGTACATGGCAGAAAAGCAACTAATCATGATCTTTTTCCACTTGCTTTTTCTTATGTTTTCGACAGAGTGTTTTTCACTCCCTAAGGTATTCCTGGGCACTGCCTCCCTGGGAGGGGACAGGAGATTTGTCTTGGCTTTCTGTGAGACCAGGAAAAAAAATCCCAGAAAGCTTTCATAAAAAGCAAGAGGGAGATGTTTTCTCTCACCCAGACATCACCCTATGCTCCTGGAGTCTGGAGCAAGGAAGCAGAGGTTTCCCTGCCTGGTGAAAGCTTTCTTCCAAAGCCCAGCAGGACTTGGGGAGCCCTTGCTGAGGACATCATGTGTCCCAGTGTCACAGTCACAGAAACAACCTCCTCCTGTTGGGATGACTCCAACTCATCCTTGGCTTCAAGACCATAGATCTGTGGCTCCAAGGCTCAGCTGTTAAAACTGTCCTGAGGCATGCAATCTCACAAGCTAAAAACACTGCAGTTGATACAAAGCACAATATCCTCTTTGCTTAGCAACATACGTTTCCATGAACACCTCACACCATGAGGCTCACTGCTGCCTCAGTGCTCTTTAACCCAGTCTAATGCAAGGTCTCCTCCTGGGGTGGAGGCAACAGCAACACAAGGGCCAGTGGGACAGCCCATGGGCCACCTGGGCAGCCATCCTGGGTTTATGCTCCTTGCAGTGCAGCTGGAGCTCATCACCTTGGTGCCAGCCCCTCTAGGTAGGGGGAGCACAGCAGGCCAGTCACTGAAGGAGAGTTGCCTTCTCCTCCAGGAGAGCACTGAACTGTCTTCCCCAGAAGAGGGTGAATGAGGGTCAGAGGTTTTTTCCAGATTGCCCTCGAACCAACCCTGATGCTGGGTGGGGAACACACCCATAAATTCTGTCTGCAGCATCCCATGAAGGGTTGCTCTTGGTGGGGACCAGCCTCTGCAGGATTGGTGGGGCAGGTCAGGGCTCAAGGCATACACATTCTCCACATTTTCAGACCTCTTTCTGTGCTCTTTCCCACCATGCACACAGCTCAGTTTGGATGACATTTCCATGAAAGACTTACTGGTCATCTGATCCAACAGAAAGATTGAAAGAAGAAGGTGGAGTGGAAGGGAACACGTTCCCAGAGAGCTGGAAAGCTGGTGAGCACCCCTGGGCTGCACTGGCCAGCAGCCTGCACTCAGACACACTTCTCTGGAAGTGGCCATAGAACAAGAAAACTCACATACAAGTACAGGGGAGGGGAAAAAAAAAAGGAAAAGAATAAAAATGAAAAGGAAAACAAGAAAGGAAAAAAGGTAGTTTGCTGCCCTACTCTTCCCTGCAGCTAAATTAATTGAGTCTTACTCCTGCCGTCTGTATGCCGGCAGTACTCCCACAGCACTGACTTTAATAGGAGTGCAGATTGCAGGATCAGGCCCACGGTGTCTTGGAAAAGATGAATAATAATCACTACGTGGAGAAATACTGCAGTTTGCAACTCAAAGAACACTTTAAATCTGCTTAGCAATTTGTAACGCCCACAGTAGCACACTGTGTAAAGCTGCAGTTATGAGACAAATCACTTTTCCATTAAGCACGGCTCCAGGACGTGCCTTATGGCAGCACACAGGGAGCAGGGAGAGATGGAGGGGAGGGGAACGCTGTGCATGAGGTGGTGCAAGAAGCCAAGAGGTTTGCTTTTTCCAGCAGCAGCTGTGTTATCCCTTTACGGTTATTTTCTGGGCTCACAGCAATTAATCCCCATACAGCCTGACTCCAATGTCCATCCATCTGTGGACCATTGTGCTGCCTCTCACATCTAACCATCTCTCAGTACTGATGCCTTTCCTTCAACAGCGAGCCTGGAAACAGCAAATTATATTATTTTTTTCAAATTACAGTATTTTTCCCAAGTCCAGATCTCAGTGTTGTTTGATGAAGTCTGACCTGGCCACCCAATGTTCTGCCAGCAGTTATCTGACCTCACCTCTGCCTGAAACATCACTGCCAAGGCAAAACACAACAGTGGAGCTATGAAAGCTCATTTTAAGGGCCTTCCTCTTTCTTACTTAAGCCTTTGAAATCCTGCTGATCTTCTGGAAGCAGAGACCATTTCCAGATGCAATGTGTCCTCATTTGACTTGGGGCTGTTTCACACTAGCAGGAGGCACTGAGCTGCTTGGGGCAGGAGTAAGTGGCAGGTCCCAGTCTTGGCCACCACAAACTGGTTTAACTGGTGGATTTAACTCACCCTTGCCAGCTCTGACCCTTTTGTCCCCAGACTCCTCCACACTGTCCAGTTATAATTCAATGAATACCAGGTGATGACAAAAAGCACCAGCAGAGACAGCACCTGAACCACAACCACCAGTGGCAAGAGGCCACTTGCAACAAATTCTTCACCGAAGGCTTGGGCAAGGTTGGCTCTGAAATGCCATGAGAGCAGAATGGCCAGCTGAGCACAGATCTCTACTGAGAAAAAACACCTTGGACACACTGGAAATAAAACTATGGTTTGAAATGCAGGGAGAAAGAGGACAGTGAGCTGTCTTGAAGCATCTATACAAAAGTACAATGACATTTAAGCCTGTTGAGGCCAGTGAGGAGATCCAGGCAGACTGGGGAATTAGACAAAACAGCCAAGGTCTCAGTGCAAGCTTTTATCTCATTCTTAGAGAAGGTGTTTGGAGATCTTGAATGAGAAAAAAGGGTAGCAAGATAAACAGAGCAGTCAGCTGAATCCCTCAAGATTTTAAAACAATGATCAAAGGAAAATGCAAATGAGGAACCTGCTCCCAGAAAGTCAGAGGAAAAAGATTCATAGCTCAGTGGTGGGAGTCAGGTATTAGAAGAGGTTTTTCAGTCTCTCCAGGGAATCCAACTGGCCCACACCAGGAAAGCATGTTTGTGCTGTAGGGAGAACATGAGCAAGGCTTAACATATAGGCCAAGTTTCCTTCTGCCTGAATTATGGGAAATACTGCAGGTCCCAAGTGGTGGATGTAGGATGGCATGGAAGACATGTGAAAAATGAGATATTATATGTAAAGGAAAAATTATTCTTGACAAGGATGGTTAAATGATGAAACAGAAGTCAAACTTCCCCAGTTTTCTCTCAGACTGGGATCTGTGCTGCTATTGTAAATGTGAGGGATTCTACCAGCCAACAGTTCCACTGGGCAATGCATCTCCACTTCCGACAGAGCAGAATAACCTCTCTAGTTCTTGCAAGCAGTCAGATATTTTTACTTTACATCCCAGCTCAAGACAAGTTTTACTGCTGGGCTTGTGTTGTGATGGGGAAAAGAAAGAACGTTTCGTACACTCAAGGTCTCTTTGCAGACTTCATCCTTCCAGCCTCAGGAGACAGTGTTTGGCCATGAGGTGTTTCAAGAGTAAGCCCTAGGTCATGGACCCTGTAAGCCTGACTAAGAGCAGAAGCTAGAGAAATAAAAATTTTAAAAAACTCAAAAAATAAAAGTGGAAAAGAAAAGTCACACACAGAATCACAGAATCACTAGGCTGGAAGAGACCTTCAAGATCATCAAGTCCAACCCAAGCCCCAACACCTCAACTAAACCATGGCACCCAGTGCCACATCCAATCTTTTTTTAAACACATACAGGGTTGGTGACTCCACCACCTCCCCAGGGAGACAACTCCAAACTAATTCCAGTAATCCCATGACACAGACTAGTCCTCAGTGACACCAGTGACAACATCTGATTTCAAGATGGTCATGCCCTGCTTATTGAAGCATGGCCAGGGTGCCTTACCTTGCAACTATCAGTCACTCAGGGCTAAATACTCCAAACACATCACATTTGATCATTACTTCTTCAGAAGTACCTTGAGGTTTCCCTATAGGACAAAGGGCCTACAGAACCAAGTATCTTGTGCACAAAGTATACCACCCCATCATATCCACTCCATCATCTTAATGAAATTTCCCATCTCTTTTTTCCCTTGACCCAAGTTTTTGTAGCAGAGCAAGTGCTTTTAAATGAAGGAAAGAAAATGAGGAGCAGCTGTTTGATGGCTACTGAAGGGCCTGGGATGGCAGTAGCAGGCCGGGCTGTGAAGGATTAATGGGCAGCGTGCACATGAAGAGGTCAGAGGTGGCAAATAAATGCCATTTATCAGAGAGTTACAGAAATAAAGGAATGAATCACATTGCTCACATCACTATAGATGAGGTATAAATAGAGTTAATCAGCACTGAAGCATATTAACTTGAGAAGAATTATTCATGCACTGCAGGTGTTTTCCCAATCTCTGTCCATGGAAGTAATGAGTGAGAGAAGTAATTGGTGTCCAGCCCATCTCTAGCCAGCAGCTATTGCCCCTTCTGGACTGAATTAATCTTCCAAATTGCTATGCTGCTTTACAACACATATTTCAACATAATGATCTTTTACTTATTATTATTTTTGGTAGTTTGTGAGTTATAGAGATTGATAGCGTCCTTTGCAAAAGAAATAATGAACCCAAGGGAAACTGATAATTCATTGAACTTTTGAACTGCCTCCGAGTCACCTCTCTGGGACTTGAAAATTATGATGTATTATTTATTCAGCCCTGACTGAGCCTCTCTCACTGTGGTAGGAAGATTTGGGAGAGTAATAACAACACAGGCTCTGTACACTTTCCTTCAACATTTGCTAGTCAGAGCCTGCTACTAATTCACTTTTCAATAGGGGCTGTATTTTACATTTGTAGCCACTTTTTAAAACTGCAATTTCTGTGTGTCGGTTCTAGTGCAGACTCAAAGAGTCTTCCTCACTCTGGTCAGCTGAGCTGCTGCCTCCCAGCTGCGGCACAGGACGTGTTTCAGAGCCCTCACAGGGAGCTTCATAAGCACTGCTGTCCTCCCTGGGCCAACACCACCTCTTCCCACAGACCTCAGTGAACAAAAACAGATCCCCAAATAAGTGGAGGTACCTCCTCTGGGTCCAGATCTCCCCCTGAAAGGTGCTCAGCTCTGTAATCAGACTCAGGAAAGTGCTTAAACAGAGGCTTAACACAACCATGTGCTCACCTTCCTTGGGAGCTTAGAGCTCAAAGGATCATCCCTGGGCAATTCCAAGCCTCATTTTTTTCCAGTAAAGTTATGAGGTGAAGACTTCAGTGGGGGTGAGAAAGCAGCTTTCATCCACACCATCAGTGCTAAGTTGTCTCACCCTCTCCTCCTCATCCTCCCTCCATGAATGTCAGGAAAGATACCAGCTTTAGGGCAGCTGACAGGACCATCCCCAAGCCTTTGGCCTCTGCATCGGGAGCGGGGCCATGGCGACGGGGCTGAGATGACACCCCTTTGCCATGCCAAAGGCCATTTTCTCGGAACACCTGAAGTGGAGCAGCAGGAGGAAGAGGGGCGAGTACCAGAGGCATCCACCTGAGCCCCTTACGTTTAGCTTTTGACGGCAAAGGTTACCTACAGAATCTCTCCCTGGGGTATTCACGTGTGTGAATGTGTTGTTAACCCTTCTAGCGCCAGCCCCAGCTGTGCAGGTCGTGGCTGGCGCGGTGTGGCGGAGCCGCGGGGTGTGAGGGTGCGGATACCCCGCGGAGCCTCCGCGCATCCTCCCCGCCAGCTCCGGGCGGGACGCGGGGCTCCGCGGCGGCGGCGACGTTGTTTCTTTTCTCCGGGCTCCCTCTCGTGGGCCCTCCCGAGCAGCACAGCTCCGGCCGCCTCGCAGCCCTGCCTCGGGGATCCCCGTCCCCGGACCCCGCTGCCCTCCCGGCCCCTGCAGCCCCGGGTGGATGGGGTACACAACTGGAGTCTGGGCTGCAGCACACGGCTGCCAGGCAAAAGGCAGTAGTTGGAGTTTTCCAGGGTGTGTTGGCTTCACAGCCCTGTTCATGTCCTCAGTAAGAGTGGTTTAATGCTCCTGTCATCATGACTTAGCACCAATTTTAGGGACAGATGTGCTTTCTCCCAAGCAAAAAGATTGTTCATAGTCTTCGCTTCTCTGTCCTTTGCTGCATTTCCTCAAGCTGAAGTCTGCAGTAGCTGGATTGCTGGATGTGTTGCTGCAATCCTTTTTGCTGCTGCTATCCTCTGTCCCATGGGACTGAGCCTGCTTGTCCCTGTGGCATCCTCCATCTACCCTGCAACCTGGTTTAAATCTTCATCTAAGTCTTCAGGTTGCAGCATTTGCAGAGAGCTATCACCTTCCTCCTTGTTTTCAGCCTGTCTGCAAGCTCTTCTGCACCTTCTTCATCCACTTCACCCCAGCTTTCACCTCCCTTTTCACCAGCCATGACCCTGTACCTGCTTGGCAGCCCTTTCCCCTCTCTTGCTTCTCTGCCAGGGCACTGTCAGCACTTCTCTCTGCTTCTGCCAGCTGACCTCTTCCTTTCATCCCTGTGAAGCCAAAACACCTGAAAATGTGCTCATTGTCCTTCACGACTGTCTTTTATTCTTTCCCCTCATGTTTTCATGTTTCAGTCCCAGCTGTATCCGTTACTCCATAACTCGTTCTGAGACACGAAGAGTGACAAGCCATGCCATCTTGGATGAGGATCAGGATGTCCCTGCAGCTCCATGGCTGTGAATTATGATCTGATGCTTTGCTGCATGAACTCAGGCAGGTAACTGAAACATCCTGTACCTTTCCTTCCTAATTTCATCTGTTCTTGGTATTTCAAACATAAGCTGCCCAGTGCAGGACAATTTCTTAACCTCTTGGTGGTAAGGTGTCAGATTCAAAGAAGTCTTATTTTTGTAAAATTGAAATCTAAGACCTGATAACAACACAAATAATAATAGAGCAAATAGCACTTCTGAAACAGTTCTTTGGCAAATGGATATTGTGGAATTGAAGTGATGCTTTCTAGTCTTTTAAACATTAAGCACCCACAAGCCTGCAGCTGCCTCCAGGCCAATTTATTTCAATTCCACCTCATTTTCCTGTGAGATACTCCAAGAGATTTAGTGACACTATGTGACAAAGGAGCTAGAAAACGTTTTGGTGTGTAACAGCCACTGAGCCATCCAATATGCTTGATGTGCTTTATTATAGAAACATAAGTCACTAGGTACTGAAAATTTATGGAGAATGATACCATTTGGTGATGTGTCTGCCTTTCCCTTCTCCCTGCTTGGGTTCCCTTGGGCTTGCTGGAGCATTTAGCAAGGAGAAGTGTGCCATGTCAATCGATCCAAGAGCTTCTCTGCCTCATGGTACAAGGGGTGTTAGTGAAGTGGAAAGCACATGTTCTTTCTCTGTGAGAATCACTGTTTACTTGTCACTTTCTTGGAAAATTTTGCACAGATTGGGTGTGTTAGAAATTTCTGAAGGCTTTGGAAAACAAAGCAAAGCTATTTTGAAATGGTATAATTCAGACAGTAGGGTTTCCCCATAACATGGAACTTGACTACTAGATATAAAGGTTGTTCACAGCTGACAGAGAAAATAAAGTTGAGTGTCCCTTTGGTCTGTCATCCAGGTCTCAGTAACGTCAACTGCACATGAGCTGTCCTGGAATCATTCACTATTTTGGGTTGGGACTGTTAAAGGTCATCTAGTCCAAGCCCCTGTGATGAGCAGGGACATCTTCAACTAGATTAGGCTGTTCAGAGACCTTTCCAACCTGACCTTGAATGTTTCCAGGGATGGGTCATCTACCACCTCTCCGGGCAACCCGTTCAATTGTTTCATCAACTTCACCGTAAAAAAGGAGACAATACAAGATGCTGGACTGAGGGCAGCATAAGCATGCCTTTCCAACAACCTCAATGAACAAAGAAGTGCAAGAGGTAATAGAGGTGAACTGACTCAGCTTTCTTTCACAGTACCTTGGTGCTAGGTCTTTTTCTACAACAGAGCCTTCCAAAGCACCATGGGCACCACAGAGGAGAGCCGGCCTCAGGCAGCACAGCCACTGCCGTATGCAAACCAACCCTTTCCACTTGCAGCAGAGCTGGGATGCCTCCTATCCCTCAGGAGATGCAACCATGAGATGGGAAAAGACCCTGCTCCCGCTGTTAGTGCCACCTGTGTGAGACATGTCCTCAGTGCTGATGGCATGGGGTCCAGGACAGTGCTGGCCATGTCAGGGGGCTCAGGCTACTACCTTAAAGCAGCAGCTTGGCTCCCATGGAGTCCAGCTGCCAGATTCCCACTGCAGTCTGCAGACACTGGATTTGACCCCTGCTGGAGCAAATGCACTGAGGCACAACCCCTTGCAAGGCCAGCAGCTGCCAAACCCCTTTCCTTGCCGTTGTTCCTGATGCTGACCATCCCCTATCAGAGCCCCACGTGGCTCAGACAAAAGAGAAGGTGAGTGACATTTGTTTGCCAGGTTTGCCAGAGAGAGCAGCTACTCATGTCACTGCCACCTCCATCCTGGCAGCCTGCAAGCCCCTTCCTGACACATTCTTTTATTCTAAGGTTGAATGCTGGTCAGTGGCAGGGCCACTCAGTGCAGTTAGAATTGGGGATATGCTGCTAAATGAAGCAGCATGTGTTCTCTGTCTGCCACTCCCCATCTCCTTTGTCTTCAGCAGGAATTATTTAAAGCCCAGGAGCAGCAATGAGGGGCTGAGTGCTGGTCTCAAATCTGCAGAAAGGCCTCTGCCTAGGCTGAGCTCTGCCTTTTGATTCCTTTGCTGTTGGATCTGTTTTGATTCCAGATGAGCAGATATTCTCTTGATGTATAATACAAATGAGTGAAGACATAGTTCTTACCCTAGGATCAGTCTCTATGAATTCAGGTTTTTGATCAGCAGATGAAGGGGCAGACAGCAGGTGAAGAAGGGGACATCACAGGACCATAAGGGTCCTGAGGAAGGCTTGCCCATCTTTGTGCTGTTTCCATCAGCGCAGGAAGGGCAGAGATTTTGATTCTGCTCATCGCAAGTGAAGGCAAGTAAATGAAATTCATTCATTTTTCACTTGGGCAGTAAGTTTACTCATTCCCCACCAGGTGCATGGAGCCCCAGGTAGGGTAAAATGCTTGCTCTTATTCACCACTCTAGCACTGATCCTGATTCAAAGACAGCTTAGTTTTTTCTCTTTATTTTTCAACTCAATATTATGTAAAATGTCTGAACAAAGTCCTGTCTAGCCTGTGCCCTGGAGAGGAAACCAGTTGTACTTCAGGGAGACACAAGCACATGCTTTCCTTGCCCTGCAGCTGACGACTTTGTCTACAGCTGTGCACTGGGACCTCCTTGGTGTCACCTCTGAACCCACTGGGTGTTCATGCCACTTTCACTGCCCCTTGGGGGCTCCTTGGTGAGTCATGGGGGTGAAGTGCTGTGCAAACACCCTCCGAGGGACAGTCCCTATCGCTATAGGACATGAAAGAACATAGACACATACTGTAGTTTAGGTTGATAGGAGAAGAAAAGGGGTGTTTCATTATTTGACTTTGTTTTCATAGTTTTCCAAAAGTGACAGTGGATTGCAGCGTGGCAGTGCCACCTCTCCAAAGACACTGGACAGACTAAAAGTCCATCAGATTTCTCCTCCTTTATGAAGGAGTGCAAAAACAGTGAGTTGTTTACAGAAAGTGTGTGAGAAAGTTTTTTACAAATATGTAAATATCAGAAGGCTTAGAAAGTCTTACAAAAATCAGGGGGACAGTCCCCTCCCATCCCAGGTGCCTCATGCAGGACTGGACTGCAGACTGCAATATGCAACAAAGCAGAGGTCAGCAGCGAAACCAGCCCCTTTGCTGCCCATGATTAACTTCCTCTCCATTTGTCCTCATTCACCACAAAACCTCTGTTAGAAAATTTTGGAGATGACCTAAGAGAGACTTCTGCATTCAATAGGCAGATTTGGGAAGGGATTCCTAGTAGCTGCTGAGGGGGGAAAACGAAAGTGTAATCACAAGCAGCAGAAAACCACAAATCAGCCATCAATATCGGCTACCCAGGGGAAGCAAAGTAGCCAGGGGGGTACAAAGTAGCTCAGGGTGAATGACTTCAAGACAGAGCCTGGGGTCTGGTTGGAGGAAGGCTTCTGAACCAAGAGGGAAAATGGGATGACCTTCATGTTATGCCAATCTTATGATGCAACACAAAAGTTACCTTTCCTTCCTTTTAAAACCTACTTTTTCTTAATTATTTGCAAGGGGAAGGTAGGGAAAGTAAACTGTTTTGGGCTACATCTAGCAAGCTGCAAAGCTGAATCATTGAACCTATAAATGCAGGGCTGCTTAGGGGAGCCAGTGGCTGCAAGCTGGTGCTCTGCCCATCCCCACACTCAGGCTTGTGCTCACATGTCAGCTTGCACGAAACCAGGAGTGGCATAGTGACTTGGTCTGCAGTAAACCTGAGTGCTAGAAGCTCTGACTCTCCCCTGGGACTCAGGGCTGCTGACTTAGAGGAGCGTTTGCTCTTAGTCAGATTGGAGAAGTCCAGTCACAGGCAGCAATGTGGCATCTTCTTGCTCAATTAATTTGTCTTGTTTGTTAACTCTTGCAGAGGGAGAAAGATCCTGGAAAGACAGAGCCTCTGACACGCAGGGAGCAGCCAGCAGCCCTGCCAACACAATTCCTGCTGCTGCAGCTACAACACAGGGCTGTGGTTAATATCCCCATCACAGTCAGAGAGCATGGTTATGGTCTTCTGCTGCAGCAAGCAGGATCTTCAGCACTAAATTTGGATTTAAGGGAGGGGAAAATGGCACTTTGCAAAGAGCGTTCTGGCTGGAAATGATGGAGAAATACTGTCACAAGCTCCTGTCCCCTCCCTGGGCTGCTGCTGGGGTGATTTATGAGCCGGTTTATGGAGTGAGACATGCAGGAGTGATTGCCTGTTCCTCTGCAGTGCCACGCAGGCTGCAGCCAGCATCAGCTGAAGGGGGGAAAGCGCTGCTGTGCTGTCCCCATGGCTGGGAAGAGACTGGCCCCCACTCCTGACCCCCAAGAGACCCACCCTGAGGTCCTCCTCCAGGACAGCATCCAGTCACAGCAGTCACAGCAGTCTCTCCCTGGCTTCTCATGGGTAGTCAGGGCTTGAAAAATCATATTCATAAGGCATCTGCAATATCCAAGGGGTCAGAACTGCTCCTTTATAAATCAAGTGCAGCTACTAGCTACATCTTCCCAATCAGAGTTCCTAGGGGGAAAAAAAAGGCTTTTTATCTGGAATTAATGTTAGAGAGTTTGCTTTATAGTTCTAAGTCAATATCTTTAAATGCTTTGCAAAAGAGCAATGGAAGAGAAAAGCTCTGCAAACTGGCCATGCATATTAAAAGCCTCATCCTTCAGCAGTCTAAAGTCAAGTAATAATCCACTCAGCTCTCACTTATTTCAAGCTTTCAATGCTTTTAAAACAAAATAATCAGAATATTTGGAGGCATCTTAGAAACAGTGTCTATGACTGAATAGGTCACAACCTGCAAACCTTCCCAAGGCCCTGTGTGTGGCTGATGTGAATATCCCCCACCTCCTGTCACTGTGCAGGGCTGTGGGTTGGGATTGCAGCCCACGTGGGCCAAGGACAGCTTATGGGATCAGATCAGTGGCATTTTGTTCTTGTCTTGCCTTGCCACAATAAACACAATCATTACAATCAGCGTTATCACCCTAGCTATTTATTATTGTTATTTGATTTACAATGATCATTTGCATTATTGCATGAGAGGTTCTTTCTATTCAAGCAGCCCCATTGGATCAGGAAGATATATTGGCAATCAGGCTGCCCATTTGAACTGACTCCCTCTTGCTAGCAATGGCAGTGCCAGTCCAGCTGCCTGCCTGCTGAAGACACTAGCAATTTCCTCAGCTGTGTGTTTCCTCACTTCACTCATCCAGTAAATAGATTTTCACCAGGAAGCTAAGGAACAGGTAGGTTCCCATCTGAGCCTGCTGCAGTTGAACAAATGTGAATGGAGAGACACAGCAAAGCCACGTTAAAAACCAGGGACTCTCCTGGGACAGGTACAGTCCCCAGGCAGAGGAGAGCTGGAGGAACAGAGATTTCTTCGCCCTGGCTGTGTGCAGGGCTGAAAGGAGGGAGGGAGGGGAGAGAAGCCTGGCTCAGGGCAGTGAGCTTTGGCTCAGAGCCCTGCTGCTGTAGGGGCAAGGGTAGAGGGCTGAGACAAGATGCCACCATCTCCTCACTTTACCTCATTTATTTGAAAGGGCAGCTGATGACAGAACTGCAAGGAACGTTTGTCTGTGACTTTATCTCTGGTTTCCATGGAAAATACTGTGTCACAGGGGAGTTTATGAATTCAAGGCAGGAAAAAGCTGAAGAATCAGAGAATGTGGGTAACAGGATTAGGAAAAGGCCGGTCAGGGACTGTGTCTGTACCTTCACCAGTGGGCTGTGTACATGGTCAGCGCGCTTGAACGCTCACATCCCCGGCTGCACGGCTGCCACAGACAAACGGGGTGTCCAGCAGTCTACAATGACAAGGCCACGAGTTGTTTTCATAAATCCTCACCCTCACAAGGGTATGTCCCCCAGATGAGCCCTCTGGGCTCCCAGCAGCTCCCTGAGGCAGCCCCCGTGGCCTAGCAGCCGGCACGGCTCCGCTCCCGTGTCACTAGAGGGCACTCGGGTTATTTTTTCCACCAAGCCTTGACTATTAATATTCGTAACATGCGCCACGCTCTAGGGGCGGGTTGGCAAATATTCTCTCACGGCAGCAGAGGGGTTTTTTTCGGCTGTTTTGCAGGGAGCGGGAGCGATCACAAAGGCAGCTCCAGTTTTCCGAGGGGATGCCACAGGGGCTGCCGGCAATGGAGGTTCACGGCGCGGGCCCGCGTCCTGCTGCACTTCCCATGGGGCTGGGGGAAGAGATGGGTCCTGGCCCCGCAGGCTGTGCACTAAATGTGGACTGCCAGCCTTCCGGAGCTCCACATAAATTAAGAGCACTGACACATCTGAAGCTAGATGCCCAGTGAAGGATGAACTGGCAGCGTGGGCTTTTGTTTTCTGCATCTGCAGCAGATTGCTAATGCAGCAGTGAATACGCTTCTGTAGAGGCCTAGAAAGGATCCTTCTGAAAGAGATGAGAGTGATGGTCTGCCTGGACCAAGGGGTTGTACTGTGTGCCTTGCTTGGATGGGCTTTTTTCCTCTGTTTTGACCTTACACTAAGGCTCCTGGTGTCCTTTCCTGACTCTGGTGTCCCCAGCAGAGCAGAGGATCCAGCCACTGCCCACACACGGGCATGGGGTACAGCTCCAGGGAGCAAGGCTGTGACAGAGGGCCGTGGAGGGTCACAGCTCCTGGGTTCCCCCAGCTGATCGGATCCTCCCTGACTCAGATACACAACCTGTGACAAATTCCCTGGTGCCTCTTCCAGAAGCAAAGCTTCTGCCTTCCCACCGGGGGCTGGACCTGCCACACTGCTGTCAGAGGAGGGTTGGTCTCACTGCAACCCTCAAGCCTTCCCCAGCAGCAGTGCACATGCCCCTCTTCTGATGAAGCACATTTCTCCCTCACAAACCACATCTCATTAGTAGTAATTCTTTCTAAGCTGTAACTGGCATTCAAATCGAAGTAGAGTATTTTCCCTTATTTACTGCCACTTTATTTGTGCTGGAGTAGCAGCTAAAGGCTCTGATTGGGACCCCCTTGTGCAAGACATAATGAAAAGATGGTCCCTGCCCCAAAGAGCTTCCGGTTTAATTACAGAATGAGCGACAACAGATGGATGCCCCATACAGACAGGGAGGAGCACAAGGTAACAGGGAGACAATTATGATTAGCTTAATAACCCACGGTCACAGTACAGCAGCTGCCTGCCATTGTCACTAATTGTCATTCCAATTGTTACAAAACAACTCTTTCAGTTTAATCTCAAATTGTTCTCTGTCTCTCAGGGGGAAAAAACCCAGATATTTTCCAACACTTTGTGCCTCACCTCTCTGCAAAACCATCCCACATGGCCCTGAAAATGCAGGACGAATTGTCCCAGCAGTGGTGCTTTTACAGGTCCCTCCCTGCCCATCTTTGCTTCCCACATGGCCCTGAGACGTGACAGCTGTTTCTGTCCCCTCCATTCCTGTGCCTGCCTGGTATTATCATAAAATGGATGGTGGAGCTACAAAGAACTGTGCTAGCAGGAGTGCAGAGACAGCACCATGCACCCAGCTCACACAGCAGCGAGCAGCAGGAAGAAATCTTGCTGCTGGAGCTCTGGCACTGTCCTACCACAGCCTGAGGGTCTAGCCCACCTTTCTATTTTTCTCTGTCTTTCTCACCAGCATGACTCAGCTACATGTAAGTCCTCACTCCCAGCATCCCTTCTGTGCTTGAACACTGTGATGGTTGCAGTGTAAGACCAAATTGCTGGCCCTTTTATGACTGAAGTACTCATCACAATTTAAGTGGTATTTAATTGAAAACTACTCCCCCTGTATCTTTCTTGACCAGGTATTTTCTATGTATTCCTGTATATTTTCTTTCATGTGATTTTGTGTATGTCATGTGATTTGACTGCTTGGGTTCATGTTCAAAATATTTCCAGGAATCTGGCTTGTCCATTTGTCACACACAAATACACGTGCACATATTGCAGGACTTCTCCATGCCCAAAGAGGAGGAGAAGTAAGGGGCACATCTGGCCACGCAGATTGGATTTCTGCTCTGACTGAGCCCCAGTCAAGCAGAGAGAGTCTCAGGAGACTGAGGCTGCTCTTAAGCCCAGGCCCACCAGGCACAGCTGCCCTGCCTCTTCCATTTCTACAGCCACTGACCGTCATCCCTTCATGTGCACAGGCATGAATCTTCACAAGGGGAGCTGGCCTTGAGGTGACTTGGATCATCCCATCTCCCTTCTCCACGTATGCACATCTTACCTCAGACCAGAAAAAAATGGCCTGTAGTGCCTGCTGGGTCACACCCTGGTCCTCAAGGATCTCCACTGGAGTGGGGTCATAAGCTCATGTGACCACTGTCTCCCAAGAAGGAGCAGAGCTGTGAGCATTGCCCTTGCTGGCCGCAGTGGTCACTGTGTTACAGGCACCCCGGCCCATGCTCTCTCCCTTCCAGGGGCTTGTTTTAAGCTTTGGTTTCCTTTGCTGCTCCCCTCAAGCTGAAGTACAAGACACTAATGTAGAAAGAATGGCCTAGGGAGGGAAGTTGCACTGGTCAGCACCACAGAGGGCATGGCCCCGAGCTCTCCAGGGCTCAGGGGATTCCTGCAGCACCAAACCTGCTGTGCTGCTGCAGTGTGGCAAAGTGACAACCAGCAGTGAGGAACAGAGGCTGGGCTGGCGTCTCCTGCTTGTGCTCAGAGACTTCTGCAAAACAGGACCACGAGGCTCTTTCTGCCAGCACAGCCCATGGGTAGCCAGGAGAGGCTCTGGTGGCTGGGCCAGTGTGGGCTTGGCCAGGTGAACAGTCCAGCCCTGCATGCCAGCACAGTGGGGCAGCCACGCACACCAGGATTGCTGGCTGCCAGCACTATGCTGTGGCATGCTGTGCCAGAGGCCTGCAGAGAAGGGGACTGACAATTTACCAGGTAGGATGGAGCCTGGCCAGCTTTGAGGGAGCCGAGTGAGAGCACTCGCACTAAAGCAAAGGTTAAGCTCATGAGTGTTACGGGCAGCTGCTGGGCAGGCCTGGCTGTGTCCTGCCTGTAAAAGCCATTTCAGGGTACTCCATCCACTTTGTAGTGCTCTAAAAGCAAGAAATAAGTTGCTTGAGCCTTCAAGTGACTCGGATCACTCTGCGTCCTTGGATACTCGCATCAGGTCAAGCGTGAATAAATTGTATTTGCTCCTTTCCTAGAGATATTACTTTTGTTGGAACAGCAAACTGGCAGGTTTACTAGCAAGCTGAAGAAAATCTCTGGGGTTTGGTTTATATTTTTATCCTGAGCATTAATAACTTGTTATTTATTCCACTATTATTAAAATATATTAAAATATATGAAGATTTTATGGCAGTTCCTGCTGAGTCATTTCAAAGTGGAAAAACTCTTTCAGTAAAAATTAGCCCATGACATTTGTTAGAAAGGTTATCTGGGGCTGCATTCCTTTCCTTTTCCTATGTGGTAACTATTGACATGACAAGTACAAGCAAGCTACAAGATAAAGGGTAAATGTAAATTTAAAATAAAGCCTTCTGTGTTGAAAGGTGGGAACTGTATTACAATCAATCTGCTGGTACTGTTTTCCTTCTGTTGAACTCAGGGAAAAGGAAGATGCCACAGAATGTACTGATTTCCTTGCTGCAGCCTGGGCTGCTGAACAAGGTATCTCAGGGCCTTAAAGACCATGAGATCTGGAAATGATTTGCTGGCTCATATTTTGCACCATATGTCCCAGCAGCTGAAGTACCTACAAAGTGTGCTTAGACAATGATATGCTGCCAGAATGAAGGCTGGTGTTCCTCAGCCTTTCAGAACTCTGCTGAGGGAAATGATTACAGAACCTTCAGAATCTGTCGGTTTTTCTTTATGTTGGGAATGAGGAGCTGGTTGAACTTGCCAGCCAGCCCAGCAAAAAAGGTAAAAGGCATCAGAGACAATAAAAGGCAAGTCAATGTAGAACTTGAAGAGTTCAAAAATACTTGAACCAATCCTGTCAGTGAGACAATATTCCATAACTTTCAGTAAAAAAAAATGCAGTCAAATAGAGCGGAGGTGGGGAAAACCCAACATAAGCATGTATTAGGAAGAAAATATTGTTATTTCTGAAGGATGCAGTAATCTATTTGAGACAGGTCTTGGTAAATCAGTGCTTCAGTGCCTTATTTGCAATGATGAGACAGATGATGGGAAATGATAAGAAGTCTTGCATAACTAATTCACTGCAATATTTCAGAGCTGTTAGTGGGATGATAGTAAGAAAAAATAGAGAAGACATTTTGTGCCAAGATTTTTAAAAGCACTTCATAAAGAGAAAAGTTAAAGTTTAATTGACTACTGGCTGTGGTATGATAATGCAGTAAAGCATTGAGTTAGATAGACAACTAGCTTAAAAGCAGCTTTTGATGGGAGGCTAGGATGAGAGCACTAGCAAGCATCTGATTTTAAGACTTTAATTACCTGTAATGTCTTGTATTTTTAAATAGCTAGGTTGGGATATTGAAATATTAGTTACAAAATTTGCAGGTTAAGACAACAGTTGGATTTAATAAGCAGGAAAGGAGCTGGTATGTGTGCAATACAGCTCTGCCCTGAAAGGTGACTGTGAAAATTACATACTGGAATTTTTTTAACATGGTTATATTTCATGGAAAAGCAAATGATATTTTCATAACCACCTGCTCTGCAAGCTGTACGGGAGATCATCCTTGAACGTCAATGGGAATATTTGCAGAGTTGGGTGCTTCTCAAAGTGAATCAGGACATCAGTCTCTGACCTGAAGCCAATAAAGGAGAGATGGGTTTTAAAGTTGATGACTAATGTGAAACAATAAATCAGGGAGAAGCGCCAAGTTGCAAATAGCACTGTCATGCAATACACTGCCAAGTATTTCGGAGTCCTATTCAGAAAACTTTTGAGCTCATCAGCGTTGTGTGTCACTGCCATAAAACTGTGAGAAATAATGCTGTTGCTGGGGGTACAGAATGCAGAATCTGTGCCATGTGACCTGTGGTAGGTGCATTTTGCTGAGACTACATCACAAACCAAATGCAGTAGTTTCACAAATGCTGGTTTAGGACTGTGTTAAATCTCATGAGCTATGGTAGGTTTCAATTCTGCTTTTCCATTTAAGGAATCTTTAAGATGAAGTAAACATATGCTTCATATAGGGGAGGCTGCTCAGGAATTCAGCTGTTCTGGCTAGTGTGGTTTTGTCTGGGTAGTGTTCGAGGCTGAGTAACAAGTGTTGAGAGACAGAGAAGAAACTCACAGGCCATCCAGAAACAGACACAAGAAGGTATACTAATAGCACAGCCTCAGCAGTCAGGGAGAGAGTACCTGCCTTGTGTGTCCCTGTGTCTGTCCAGCCTGAATCCAGAGAGCTGCTCACTCAGATCACGGCATTGTCTGAAAGGCCTTCAGGGGGGGCAGCAGCAAGACTCACTTGGACTATCTTGAGTCTTGTGTTTGGGAAAGCCTGGCTAGCACCCTGGCATGAGAGGTCTGACTCTCTTGAGCATCACAGTTACATTTTACAACCCTTAGAGAGCAGCTCCTGATGTTCCCACACTCTTGTTTTCTTCCCTTCTCCCAGCTGGGCATGCAATTCAGGTCACAGTCAATCCTTCTGTTATTGTTTCAATCCCCTAAGCCAGTAAAAATAGCTTGTAAAAGCTTTCATGTTATCTCTACCACCCATTTTTTAGTAATTCTGCAGGAACACTCTGTGCCCTGCTCCCTTGTTGGGCCTGAGCCTTCCAAGTGTCTTATTCTTTTTTTTTTTTTTTTTTTAAAGTCCTGCTGCAAACAGCTCAGCTATCTGGAAAATGGCCACTTACTCTTCACCTTTGCCCACTTCTCTGTTAAGAACCTCATTAAAGTGTTCCTCTGCCTTCCTGCAGTTGAATTCTTTAGAACTAAAAGCTTCCATTTTTCTTCTTTATCGGACTCACTCCCACTTCCTGTCTTCCCTTCACTGCCACTTTTGTAAAATGCTCACATGCTGTTAGGACTCCTACTCTGCCCCATCATGTCCAGAAAGCCACAAAAGAAATATCTTTTGCTACATCCTGTCAGCTTTTTGTACCCACTTTCAGCAATATCATATGGCTCTGCAAGAGGCTGAGCTGGATTTTGAATGCAAACAATCAGTCACACAGCACATTAATCCTCAGCTGCTTTTGTGTCATCCCCATGTTGGGTATATCTTGTAGATACCAGGATCTTTCACAACTCTCAGACAGCACTCTATCAAACCCTCAAATTCTTAGCATTTCTGTGATGTCCCTTTTTAGATTTGTGTTTCTCAAAGCCTCTGGGGTATTTCTGTGGCTGTTCTGCATCTACCTCTTCGTCATGCAGGTATTTATGTTATCAGCATTCTTACGAGTCAAGGTCAGAACTCCTCAGGAGCCTGGTGTTCCGGGTTTCTGATTTCCTTAGCAACTGTCTCCTGGTTATGTGTCTGGTGCTCTCCCTGCACCGGTACTTATGGAACCTGATTTCTACCAAATTTGGCAAAAGCATAGAAATGGCAAAGATATTGTCATCCTGCAAGTTCTGTGTTAAATGGGTGATTTAACAGAGGAGTGTGAGAAGCTGCACTTTTACCCTCCCAGAGAGAAAGGCAAGACTGCCTCAAGGCCTTACCGGCTGGGTCTGGCAACCAGCACAGCCAGGATCCTCGTGGCACTCTGGTGAGAGCCCACAGGAGGTAGGTGGGAAACAAAAAGGGAAGTGGAAATACTGACATGAATCAGAAGGAAGTGGTAAACACTTTGGCATATTACGGGGCTGGAGAACAGAGACATGGGAAGCATCAGTGGGAAAGGCAGGTAAGGGACTGAGTGCTGGGCACAGAGCAGTTCTAGGGGTGCTGCTATGGAAATGACACAGAGAATGAGTAGAAGAATGATGGTTAGTGCACAGGGCACAGATCCACTGGAAAAAGGTTCCTTAGTTCTGCAGCTTGTGAGCACTCTCCATCCTGGGTCACTACTGACAAATGTATTGACATGATAAACAGTGACCTGATCTCTGGAGTTCTGCATCATATCTCTAGGTGTGGCACATGTAGCAGATCTCATTCCCTTGTAACTATTCACAGCCCCCAGGACCTTTTAACATGTGATTGGTTTCTTCCTCTATTTTAGCACTTAGTGCTCTTGCCCATTTCTTATGACAAACCTGAGAAAACTAGCAAGTATCTGTCCAGTTCTTCATGGACTATTCCTGTTCTGTCATCATTCACTTCTGCAGTGACTACTGACAAAGCAGATACCATGCTCCTTTTTTTATCCTGAAACAGCAAATTTATTCACTGAGGGCTTCCAAACTGGTGACTGCTAATAACCCAGGCTCATCATAATACATGCTCACAGTGCATATCCAGCTGGCTTGCTTCTGCTACAAAACAGTGGCTTTGCTCATTTTTAAATTAGAGTACTCCAGCTCTCTCAACTTTTGCATGGCTGTGATACTCCTCTGGTTGCAATGTTGTATTTTGGGGGATGGCTTAACTGCATAGGATCAAATGTTCCACATTCCAAGATCCACTTGAATATATTGTTGTTAGGTGATTTCCCAATGTGTATTTGAGTTTCATACAAATCAGGGCTTTTATAGGAGCAATGTTCAGCATATGCCCAGTCTGCAGTCTAAAGAACCAGGCTTCTTCACCTAACCACTCTCATTCAGCATGATGAGGAAAGGAGCCTGCAAACAAAAACTACTGAAGGATTAGCTGTGTGCCCATGGGAATACTAAAACCCTTCTGCAGAGTATGTACTAGCTAGAAAGGGCCATTAAAACACCATTAGAGCTCCTACTTTGTGCTGATTGAGGCCCACAGCCCTGCCTTGGGACAGTGAAAATGAAGCAAACCTTCACTGGAGCCCCAGGAGTTTTCTCAAGGGGAAAGGCAGCAGGCAGAACAGGACAAGCTGTAAACTTGCAGTGCATCTGGGTCTAACCTGAGCTGCAGCCTGGTGACTGCATGCCAACTGCATTAAAATCATAGAAGGATTTAGGCTGGAAAAGATCTTTCAGTTCATCAAGTCCAGCTGTAAACGTAACACTGCCAAGTCCACCACCAATGTCCTGGGCTGTCCCACACAGACAGGACAGCTACTCACAGCCAGAAGGGAGATAGTCACACTGACCATCTCTTCATGTCACCAGCCAGGCACCTTAGATACATGAGCCTGCCTACATGCCATCAGGGACAAAATTCTGGAATAGCTGTCCACCCAGGGCTTAGAGTGGTTCAGATCTTGGGCTGCTGCCCCAAATTCCTGTGGGTGCCTCCAGCCAGTGCTGTCCTCATGCTTTGCTAGGAGTCCAGCAGGACCCCACAACAGGAGCTGCACAACACCTTGCTCAATAGTGGCTGCTCCTTGAGAAAGCTTTCACAGTAGTAACACATCAGATGGCTTTGGGGCAAGATAGATGGGTGGACATGGCTAGTGAGGACCTGACAAGCTAAATCCATCAGTTAGCTTAGTGCACTCTTTGTCACGTTCAGAGGAGAGACCCTTCCAGCCCTGTGAGCAGTGTCTCTGCACGTTCCCTAGCTGTGAGGCCTGGGTCCAGGGCTGGTATCACCTCAGTCCTGGGCCCAAAGCCCATTTGCCCCAGAAAAAAAGGCAATTACATAAATCAGCGATGCTTCCCTATACACAGCAGGCCAAAGGTATCCGGGGCTGTGTTGTGAGGAATGTTGCCTGCAGGTAGAGGGAGGTGATCCCCTCAGCTCAGCCCTGGTGAGGCCCAACCTGGAGCATTTCTTCTGGGCTTCTCAGTACGAGGCAGACAGGACATAGTGGAGAGAGTCCAGGGAAGGAAGACGATTAGGAGACTAGACCATCTCTCTTATGGGCTGAGAGCCTGTTCAGCCTGGAAAAGAGAATGCTCAAGGAGATCTTACCAATGTCTAATACAATAAACACCTGAAGTGAGACTGTAAAGAGAATAGAGGCAGACTATTTTCTGTGGTGCCCACTGACAGGACAAGAGGCAGTGGGCAGTGGGAAAACTGGGACTGTTCATCTGAACATCCAGAAACACTTTTCTCCCAGAGGGTGACCAAGAAATGGCACAGACTGGGCAGGGAGATTGAGGAGTCTCCACCCCTGGAAATATTCTCTCACACCTATAGAAACTGCCCACAGCCCTGGGCAGTGGGCTCTGGCAGCCCTGCTTGGACAAGAGGAGTGGGATCAGATGACCTCCAGAGGTCACTTCCAACACCAACCACTTTGTGACTCTGTAACAGAAACAGTGAAGAGCGTGTGTAACACCTGGACTTTTAAAAAAGGTGACTTCAACTTTCTATCATGACAATGAATGATTACATTTGGAAGCTGTCCCTGAGATTCTGCTTGAGCTGAAGCCTGCTGTGAGTACTTTGCATTTAGTCTTAGAAACTACACCCAGGTGGATGGTTCAGAGAACAAATGTATTTAAATTAGGCATGTGGATTTGCATCTTAATCATGTTATCACGATTAAATAGTACCTCAGCATTACCTGAGGCAACCATAGACTACACACCTAAACGAAACCTGAAATAGTCAAAGCCCTTCTGCTTTACATATGTCAGTGCAGATTTTCACATCTGCAGGGCAAATCATAGATTGGCAAGCAGCATTTTAATGATTGAAAGAGACAGCCTTGTCCGGGACAGGCCCCAATTAACTGCAGTAACAATGAATGCTTTGAAATAATGTATCCTGTTCCTGGACCATCACAAAATTAAATTTAGGTCCTGTCCTACTCCTAAGATAATCAATAGCAAAACCTTGGGGTCAGATGGACGTCAGTGAATTTCAATGAAGTTATGACCAATTCTATCAGCCCTGGGGAGTTTAGTTATTGACAGAGTGAGCCTCTGCAATTTGCTATTGACTCCAGTGAAGTCATGGCAATTTACTGTAGCTGAGGATCTACCGCCCCCCACCTCCTGCTTAATATCAAGAACAAAAGCAGTGTCCATTTAGAATGGAGAATAGAATAGAATAGAATAGAATAGAATAGAATAGAACAGAATATTTCAGTCTGTTAGGAAGGGACCTGCAGTGATTAGGCAGTCCAAGCCTGTTCCAGTGTTTGACCACCCTCTCAGTAAAGAAATGCTTCCTAATGTCCAGTCTAAACCTCCCTGATGTAGCTTTGAACCACGTGTTAGGTCACTGGATCTCAAAGAGAAGAGACCAGCATCTCCCTCTCCACTTCCTTTTCTCAGGAAGCTGTAGAAAGCAATGAGATCACCTCATTGCCTCCTTTTCTGCAAACTATACAGGTCCAAAGTTCTTAGCCACTCCTCACAGGACATTCCTTCCAGCCCTTTCACCAGCTTTGTTGCCCTCCTCTGCATGCATTCAATGACCTCACATCCTTCTTAAATGATGCAGACCAGAATGACACATAATGTTCAAGATCCTCTCAGAAAGAGAGATCACAACGTCATGCTTTTTAGAAAAGTCCCCATTTCTCCATCAGAGCTAAGTCTCAGAACAAGTGATAACCACAGCAGCTGTCTCTTCATACACCATACACCTGCTCTTATGTCAGGCAAGCAGCTCTTGAACCCTTGGTTTGAGATTCTTTGGGGAATCCTTCCTTGCTGTTTCTTCCACGGTGTTTGCTGGTCAGAAGACCTCCTCACATGGGACTATGGGCTCCTGGAACCATGTGGTAATCACTGCCTGGTCTTTTACCACTGAAAACAGGGCTTTCCTAAGATGTTCATGATGCCATAAAATGGATTTTTGACACTGTCACATACCCTAGCAGATGCAGCCTCTATCTCCATGTTAGTAGGAATCACACCCACACCTGCAACATGGTGTTTGGTCTTGTCTGGGAAGCTGAAATCCCAACTGAAGCAGCTCATCATAGACTGACTTTGCAGAACTTCAGGTTGCTCTAAAATGTGGGGAACATTTCAACACTATGAAGGAAGCTAAAAAGATTAAAGAGCTGAGGCTGCAGATAACTTTATATTGCCAGGAGTGGTTGAGGGCTGGCAATTACAGAGCTGGCTGGAGACCTGTGTGGGACTAGCAGTTGTCCTTTCCTTCTTCACTGAAGCTGGAGAGCAAGCTGCTACTCCTTCTGAAGCCAGGTCAATGCCCTACAGGAGACATTGCCAGTCACCATGCAGCCTTCATCCCCAAATTAGCTGATGCATGTCCAGCTCTCCAGGTTCCCTCTTGCTTTTTTGTCTGCCCTTCTCCTTGATTCCTGCTGACAGTATGACCTCCACAGGACTCTGAAAAGTCCAGGTGTGTGCCACTGGAGGATAAGTAACTCATCACTCCTCCCAAAAAGAAGAGCATCAACATGGGGAGTGACAGAGAGCTAGTCCTCAGCAGAGGGGTGGGAAGTGGGCAGATCAAATATTTCTGGTGGGTGGTGGACTGGTGGTGTCTGGGAGCAGGGGAGGCAGGCAGGGGTAGCATTCACTCTTGCCTGCAGTGCTGTGAAGTCCAGGTCTCTTCTGAAGTGCTGTCAATGCTGTTACAAATCTTCGTAATTGCTAATGTGTGAGACGAGATGGAGGGCTTTGGCACAGCTCTGTGCTGTGGCAGGGTAAGTCTGCAAATCCAGACTGAGTGCCTCTGGAAGTGCAATGGTGCAGTCAATATCAGTCTGAAGCCTGGCTGAAATCTTTATTCATAGCAAATGAATAGGAGTAAAATGTCTTCTTTGCACATTGTCAGAAAAATCACTTTGTTTTTGGAAAAGGTTTTATCGAACGGAAAAGTGAGAATTATCAGGAGCAATCTTTCAGGATATTTGATGCTGATGCTGGTACAGTTATTTTTTCACTGTCCCAGGATACTGTGAATTGAAGTCATTTTGGTCCTACCTACGCCTTTCTGAACAGTACTCAGAAATTTATAATAAAGAACCATCAGCTGGGAATGGCTTGCCAGGTCATCATTACTGAAGAAGTAAAAGCATTTTTCTGCACAGTGTCTCCTGCTGCTTTTAGGGCAGTGTACAACTGCATTTTTCCTGCATGCCATTTATGTTCTGCCTGTGTCTTAGAAAGAGATTGGAATATTTTCTGATTTCAACTTCTCATTAGCACAAAATTATTATCTATGGATTGTCCATTGTGGAGAGGGAACCAGGGAAGAGAGTACAATGGAACTTGCTCTTTATTTTGATTACACATTTTCTGAAAAATCAAAGAGCACTTTGTCAGAGAAGAATGAAGTATGTATTAAAGTATCATTACTTAAAATGCAAAAATATTTCATTCAAAGCAGATTAGTTCTATTCCTTTTAGAGAGATTTAGTTGTGCTTATCTCCATGGGAACACTACTATTAAAGTCAGTGACAGATTTTTAAAGGTTCAAGAGAGAAGACGGTAGAAGTTTTATTTTTCATCTCCTATCATTCCTCTCAAGACTAAAAAAAAAATTAATAAAATGCAGCATTAATTTAAAATGTGGTATGAATAACACTGCTGCTCTCAGCAACCCAGGAGAACTAATCCTACAGATTAGCTAAGAAAAAGGAACACATTTCCTATATATTTATTGCACATATCACTTAAAACTCCCCTTATTCTCTGCAATGAACAGTATGACTGTCAGCTTGGTTGAACCACAGTGCTACAGCATCTAGTAAAAAATAAAAAACCCACAAAACAAAATCAGATAATCTTAGTCTAGCATCAACCCAGGCGCAAAAAATCGCCCCCAGCAATGATGCTTTTCACACTTTGTACAAAGATTGATCTGACCAAGTCTGGCAGATGTGAAGTTGCAGTAACAAACACTATTAAATGACAAAATGGCAACTGTACAGAGAGCAAGACATGGTGCTGTGACTTGCAAGATGTCATAATTGTTGACAAGTATTTGGGGTTTTTAACATCATCTCTGTACCACTGCTTCCACCTTCTTGGGAGATCCATGAAGAAGAATAAGCCTAAGGAGGGGTTTATGTTTGTTTTGTCATTCTTTCAACAGTGCCATGTGCCTAAAAAGATTGGATCATTGAGCCAGTGTTTTCCTTAGGATACCGTGGACTTGAAATCAGAACTGAAATAAAAATGAGCTGTTGTCTTGCCCAAATGTGGTGATGACATTCTGTTCCAGATGTCCTGATAATGACCTCATCTAAGCCCATAGTTCTCTACACTTCAGTCTTTTTTCAGACAAATACTGGGAGGGGGAAAAAAAGGCAAAAACAAGAAAGAAAAGAACAAGTGATCTCATAATGATTTTGATGAAAGCAGCTGCCCACTTCAGTTAATGCTGCACTCAAAGCGTGAATGGAATGGGTAGCCTTTTAATTTGATGGGATCCATTTCAGGCTCCTCATACTAAACTGCCTGTAATCAGGAAACATGTAGATCAGTAAGACCAACAGGTTCCTGAAACAGCAGCAGAGAGGCAAGATCCCTTCTTTCATGGGAACTTATATGGGCATAAATTATTGAGTAAGACAACTATATGAGCATGAAAAAATAGATAAAATGATGTGTTTGGGAACCTGCTACAGCTAGATGGGGGAAGTGAGGGATTAGCATGGTTCCTTCGCTTATTAAGGCACTCTGCTCCCTAAGTCCTAACAAACCAGTCAGAAGTGACAGTATCCCTAAAAGTCTCTCCTAATACACCCAAAAAATTTTTGTTTCTTTGGTTTTTGTTCTCTTTAAGGAAGCATGCAGCAAGTACAAAATCTTTTCATATCCTAGTTTGCTTCACCTTCAGTTCAAAATTTTGGGTTATACCATCACTAAAATCTAGATTGCTTACAAGAGCAAAACAGAAGCACAGCCAACAAATGCACCCAATGGCAGAACGCACTTAATAAGAGGTAACTTGCGAAACAGTTTTGTTGCTCTTCTTCTTCTTTT
>VXBU01017419.1:148463-214267 GCA_013400315.1 Bombycilla garrulus | reverse complement strand
GGCAGCGGCTGGAGACGCCGCCCCTGGATGCGGCGCCTCCCTGGGGAACACCCCCGCCGCCAGCCGGGCCTTGACCCTCCAGGTCTCCTCCCTCGGTCCCGGGCGAACCGCTTGGCAACCGGCAGCAGGAACAGCGACGGAGCGTCCTTGGCCTGAAAGCCTGGTCGGCTTAGCCCGAAACGTCAGGCTAATCCGGCGCTCCTCGGAGGGTTTCCTACCTGGGGGAGGGGAGGAGGGGAGAGCACCAGGCTCAGGCTTTGAAATGTTGCTCTGGTGCCGGCTCGTTGCTTTAGAGAGGGCGTGTGTGCGTGTGTGTGGCTCGAAGAAACAACAGTTCCCGTTCATCATGCAGTCTTTTTTTAATTTGGGCATGCCCCCCAAGGACACAGTATTTCTAGGCAGCCTTTCTAAGAGCTTTGTTTAATGGTTCCCTACTGCTAAGCAGCTTGATAACGAGAGACCTCCAATAGTCCGGAGCGTGCTGACAAAAGAAAATGTGGATACTTTTGATGGCACTTAGGATGAAAGTTTTCTATCCAATGTTGTTTAGTTAAGGCTATTGACTAGAGTTATGTGGAGAGCAGAGATCCTTCCCTGCTGCATGTCTAAATGAATTTATGTTAAAACGGCCATGGTGGCTGACTGGTTTATTCAGCTGAGTAAGTTATGAATAATAATGTATGACGAAGGTGACTTAACTTCTCCATGGAATAAGAATTGGAGAGGAGGGAGGAGAGATCATTGCTCACGAGAATGTTGTCCCGTTTATCAGCTGTTCCGTGCATGTACAGTTAATTAAGCTATAAAAGCACACTCTTTAAAAAAAAATCAAAAAAACAACAACAACAAAAAACCCAACCAACAAAACAAAGGATTTCCTAAGGGAGAGGGAGGGGCAGATTTACTTCAGTAAATGCAAATGTATGTCTTTAGCACTAGAGACCAGAGCACTAACGTGAAGGGACAGCTGGTTCTCCTTAATTTCTGTGGGGACCACCACTCTTTGTCATACACTAACAAACTAAGAGGATTCACTTCCTGGACTCTTCTATTGACGTCAGTAATGCGATTGCCAACTGAATAATTAACCACTTTATCACATCTGCCCCTCAAGGCTGCAGCCTGGGGAACATTGATTATTTGTTTTGTCATGGGAGCTTTGTATGTCTTCTGCAAAGAGCATTCAGGGCTTTTTGTTTTCAAGCTGATGGCTTGAACGAGTGAGCACCAGCAAATTGTTAAGTGTGATAGATCAGACTGCAGCATACTTTGAAAACTGAAGTTGGAAGGATTTGGGGCAGGCCAGAGAATGATATGCTTTTTCTATAGCGCTGCTGGTGGTTGTGTCTTACTGATTGATCCCAGCGTTGTCATTTTCTGTGTGATGGAGAGGCCGATTATCCAATTGTTTATAAAATCGCTTCTTTTAATTCTATTTATTGTGCTTACTGAATGTGAAAAGGTTACTGACTTGATGAAAAGTATAGCTTGCAATAAAAACAGTGTGTAGGTTTTACTTCAGTGTGGGATTACCCTGGTATAACAAAGTGCCTATTCAATAAATAACTGAAACGTATGTGAGCTACCATCTGGTGCTGCAGAGTTGGGATAAAACTTTATAATCCAGGCTCTTGATGGTAACGGGGGTGAGCCTAAGTCTGGACTGTATATTTATGTTCCATCAACAAGGGATACCCTTAAAACCAATTGCAGTTGATAACGTGCATTTCTTCCTTTCCTTCAAGCTGTTAAAAACAAGTAAGTGCCAGCAATGAGACACCTTTTATCTGTGTCCTAATGCCCTCACAGTGTGTTTCCACTGACTTCCACTGACAAGGAACTTGTTTCTGCCTCCAGCTAATAAGGAAAATATAATGCCAAACATGCTAATCTTCCTTATGTCATGATGTGTCTTAATTACAGCCTGATTTGCTGTTAGAAGATATTCTGGATTAATGTGCACAACTTTTCTGCGCTGTTATGTGTCTGTAGGAGCATCAGAGTGTAGTTAAATATTTGGGATATACTTTGAAGATCAGTGTTTCTTTATCAACTGGAGACAGAAGGAATTTCCTTTTGACAAAATGGAGGCTTGCCACTAAGAATGGAAATAAGCTGCATAGGTATTAAGTTTGAATTAAGATGAGCTATATAATAAACATTTTTTATACAATTTTGATTTTAAAACTGGGTGTGAGGTATCACACATGCAAAATTCCCTTGAAATGATTCAGTGTGGCTAATGGACTTGCTTGCCTTCTTAATTGGTTAGAGTTCAGGCGTGGTAGTTGAGACAGGGTTTTTTTCTGGCTGAGGGGTGCAGAGGAGGTTCTGAGTTGTGCGGTGTAGTTGCTCGATATGGATACCTCTGCTTTCTGACAGAGCATGGTGCTGCTCATACTCTGTAGCTGGTGGATGCTGGAGAAATTGTGAGTGCAGAAAACTAAGTCCCAAGTTCATCTTATGAGACTTCGGCCACCTCCTCTCTATTCAACATCTGTAGAAGCCTTGCTCCTTACCTGTGGAGGCTGATAAACTCCAAATGGTGCATCCCATTGCCTCTGTCCTATTAATTCGTCTGCTACTTCCTGGTAGTCCTGCCACAGGCTTATTTCTACTAAATCTCCTTCCTATTTGCTAACCATAGAAGAGCGCAGGGTGTGGTCCTTCGCCTTGAGGCAGTTTGTGGCTTCCATTGCTTTACAAATCTTGTAAGAATCTGCCATTTTAACCTTGTCAATTACAGCTTTCCCATGGTGAATGGAGCTTTCACACAGACTGTTCTTCCCCTATACTGTAGGATGTATAATACACGTATCTTTATGCCAAGTGTCTTTGGAGAAGAGCTAGCTGAACTGCAAGTGAGGAGTCCAAAGTCCTGTTCTTCTAGTTGTTTTTATTTATAACTTCAGCTGAATAAGCTCTCACTCAGTTGTTATAACTGTTATATTGCCTATATAACAGATATTGAAATAATGCTCAGTGTTCTTAGTGGGAATTGGATCCAAGTCTGTTAGGTAACAGACCCATGTCTACATGTTCAGAAAGAACTTCCCAACTCTATGCTTAGTGTCTTTTAAACTGCTGCTCCTAGAGTGAGAAATAGTGAGATGTCCTTTTTATTCTAGTTGGCTTTGCTTGTTCCTCTCTGAAGGTGAGACTGCCTGAAGCTATCAGCAGGTACAGAGGAGGCTGCATGAACTTTGGACTTACCTGTGGGTGCTGCAGTGTGGTATTGTCCATACACTGCAGAGGGATGTCCCAAGAGACTCTTCCTGCAGAAAACCTATGCTGTCCTTCGTTTACCCTGACAAGGAGAGAAGTACAGGAGTGCTGGGGCAGCAGAGTCACAGCTCAGGTGTCTGTGCACCACCTGTCCTGTGGCTTTCAGGTACAGCATGTTCCTCCCTGTGGAGCCTCTTGTTCTCTCATACTGAGGCATCTGAGTCTTGCATAACCCTGTGCTAGAGTGGCTGCTTGCAGGGCACCTTGCTGGCTGGCATCACTTCTGTGCTGGTTTGACATCACCTTGTTTTTCAGGAGTTATCTTGGCTGGCTGTGGCTGGTGCTCACTGCCCCTTCCTTCCAGTCACCAGGGACTGGCACAACCGGCTGCTCCGTTTTTGGACAGCCCCTTGTCACAGTTTGCAGCCAGTAGTCAAACATGTTCGGAGGAGAGTCTTGCAGGAATGGGTCTTATTTGTATTCAAAATGATCCTGGTGCTGCACAGCCTCTCTTGCTTCAGCCTTTGTTTCCTCTGACTCTTTTTCATACTGCCGGCCTGCTACAGAGGGCAAGGTGGCACATGTCCCCACACACTTCATTCAGTGTCGTCTCACTCCCAGGCTATGTACTGGCTGGTTCTCTCTGTGACACCTCCTCAAAACCCATGTCACAGTAGCTTAAACTGATCTGTGTTTGTTGGTTTTTTTTGTTTGAAGCAGGCTCACAAGACACTTCTGTGGACTGCTTCTCCTCATTTGTTAGGAGCTGTCTGTTTGAATGCTGATTTACCTTCTGTATTCTCAGTTTGTGCAAGGTCTGCTGCCCAGCTAGAGTGGTGTTCTGCTTTTGGATGGTGATGGTGGAGTTTTTTGTCTATGTGTTTGTTTTTCTTTTTTCCTGAGAGGAACTTTAAAGATGCTGAAGTTGTGGGGAAAATGCAGATGATTAGCACAAGTAGGCCAGCTTGGCACCTTGCTGAGCTCCTGAAGACTGTGGCATAACAGACAGTGGATGCTGTTGTAGTAACATCAATATATTCCCAGTCTGGACTAGAGGGGTGAAAAAATGTACACACAGAGTGCTCAAAGCAACCTCTAGCCTTGCCCTGAACTGCCACTTTTGTGTATCAATTTGTTACCTTTGAGTGCACCATAGATGGAAGAAATCATGCACAGAACATTGACTGGGAAAGGCTGCTGTGCTGGGCAGTGTTTCACAGTTCTAGGTCGCTGTTGGGACTGGTGCTTCAAGTTTGGACCTTGCCATGTGGAGGGGCTCTATGAGCTTTGCAAGTTGACTCCGAGACCTAGTCTTTTCTCCTTCTAGTTCTGCTAAAAGAGACACCTTAACCTTTCAGATTAAAAAAAGACCTAATTAGAAGGGAATGACCTTGCAGGGTGGCCTTTCTGTCAGAACAGTGTAGAGCCTGTTCTCTCAGCCTGAGAGCAGTTGTGTTCAGAAGTATACATGTGAGCCTGAGAAGGAGTCTTTCCGGCCTGCATCAGAGCATCTTCTAAACTAGCTGCAGGGTTGACTTAGTCCTCTGCCACAGGTACTGCTGTACTAAAAAAAATACTAGGTAAGGGCAGGGGTACAATGTGTGGCAGCATAGCTGTTAGCATAGGAGGCAGGACTATCCTCAAGTATTTTTGAGATGGCCTCAGAGAGGATGGATTTCTAGGGTTGCTTATGAGGATCTGTTGGCCTTTGGGGTTACATCAGGAAAAACCGTCACTTGATAACACATCATATCTCTTGACTTGAGGGCTTAAATTCATCTCTTCCTTTCCCTTTGGCACTCCCCTCTCCTCCCCTGCTTGCAGAAATACACATAAAAATCCAGGAAGGGACCTCAGGCTCTGCCAGCTCGTATAATGTTCTTCTCTGTGCAGGCAGAAGCTGTGCAGTGAGTGATAAGCCTGTTGGGCACGTGTGTGAAGTGACAGTGGTTGGATAATGAAGACAGCTGATGAACAAGAAAACTGAATTTCAGATTTTGACTAAGCTTCCTCTACACCTTCTATCTACGAAAGCTTGTTATGATCCCGTATACTAGGGCTAGTGGCAGGAGGTTGTGGACTGAGGGCCCACTGGGGCAGGGTACAGCTACAGGTGCCTTGCAGATGTTCTGGAAAGTTGAGTGATGGTGGTGGTGACCATGGGGTTTTTTTAAAGTGCAGTGTGGATGCAGCTAGAACTCTTCCCTGCTCCTGAAGGCTTTCCTGTGGTCACAGATGCGCACCATAGCTGGATCACCTTCATAACGAGGTCATGATGGTCATCTGGCAGAATACTGTGACCCTGGCTGCTGAATCCCAGTTCCCTGCATTTCTCTGCTTTGATGAAACTGGATTTGTTCTTTTCAAAGATGTATGTTATAATTAATTCTTGCTGAAGTAGCTCAAACTGCCATGTTACTTTTGACAGCGTTGTAGTCTGGGCTAGTTACACGGAATTTGTGGTTAAAATCCTGCTGCTGTATGATGATGGCCTCTTTACAGGACATCTGTTTTAATCTGTTAATTTAGAATGAAGCAGAGTCTGGTAATGACTTTTTCTGTAAAACTTCAAGCTGTGAAGGACTGGCACTGAATGCTGCGGTCATGGTTTAGTAGTGGCAAAGTTAATACAGTCTGGAGGATGAGAGGCCCGCTGGCACGTGCTGTTAAAAGTGACAGATGGCCTGGGTGAAGATTGTCTTTTGTCCCATAGAAGGAAGTCAGTATAGTATTGCTTTTCTCCTGCGGATGAAGGTGCTAATAAATAGCACCAGTCTTTAGTTAGGGCTTGAGGAATTATGTGGTACATTGAAGGCTGTGATCTATATTTTGCATTGAAATTTTGTTTATCTATGAAAACTCAGAGGGGGGTAAATAAGTCACGGATAAGTTTGTCTTCCTACAGGAAAATACTGTGCAGCAAGTAGTTTCTCACTGATGGTACATGATAAAGTGTGAGATTGTAATGCAGAAGTAAGATTTCATAAGCATCCATAAATCTAACTTTTTTCTGTCTTGTTTCACTTGCAAATCTAAATTATTTTCATATTGATTTTTCACAGATAATATTAAGATATAATATTTTGCAAAAAAATTAATTTACATGCTTAAAACTTGCATGATCCTTAGAGTTACTCGTTATCAGCGGAAATGGCTTGAAAGCCAGTTTAGTCAACAGATCAGTACAATGAACGTTTTTATCAAATTAAGTTAAACTAATCTATTTTTGCAAACAATTAATGTGTGGGAATGAATCAGTTTCTTCCACACCTAACTGTGAATCAGAACTGAAGAGACTGGTTTCATTAGATTTTTTTTAGCAAGTTACTTCTACTTTATGGTTGTATATTAATGTTTTAGGTTTTAGGAATGTTGATCTGTAGTTGAGATTAGCTGGGAATGTTAAACTACAGATTCTTTAAATTTATGAAAAATGCTTTTTTTTTCTCTTGCATGTAATTTGAGACAATTCATGCAAGCTGGTTTAAGATGGGTATTACAAAAAGGAAGAATTATAATGCTTAACAATTGCAAATTTATCTGTGCCATTAACAGAATGCAGTGCCTTGGATTATGAAAAATGTTATGGGTTTATCTTTTTCATTACCAGAGTCTGAAAAATTAATAGTATGATGGACCACAAATAAACTGTTTAGGAAAATAGAAGGGACTTGGTAAAGCTTTTTAATTTTATTTATTTTTGCTTTTGATAATACTTTAAATAGAGTTGACGTTTGTTTCCTAAGTATTTCATAAGGCACGATTAAGAGTTCCAATGTGTTCTTGATGTTACCAAAGGGCTTGTATCATGCTCACTATTGTATCCCACTGAAGTGAAACCCCCAGTGAAGAGGGTTTTGCTCTATTTTTTTTTTTTTTTTTTAAGAAAAGGGATGTAATTTTAAAAATTCTACAGGTTCAGAAATTCTTCTGAGAATTTTTATGTACATTTGCTTTGTGGTTCATTTTTTAGCTGTCTCCTAATACTAAAAGGTTCCAGCCTATTTTTCTCATCAGCATATGCAGATTGCCAGAATGCAGGCTTTCATTTATAAAGATCTTGTTCACTATAATGAATGTAGCTCTCTTCAGTAGGAAACTACACACTGTTTTCTTAAGCCCTGATTTTGCATAGACCTCAGTAATCATGTCTGTAGATATACTTAGAGTGCATTCAGATTAAGTGTGTGCATCCATCATTTCCAGCTGAGGCCTTAGGCATCCTGAAGTGCCTGAGATCTTAATTTCTATCATTCATGTCATCAGGGTCTTAACACTGAAATGTGTTATTACTTAACCATGGCCTAAAGCTTCAAATGTGATTAGTACTTCTGGATGCCCAGCCTAAGAGATTGTAAAGGAGTCTGAGCTTTAGAAAATGGATATCTTTACCAAGTATTAAATCACTGAAACTGTGTGGAATTTATTAATCAGATGGTGGTGGTGACCATGGGGTTTATAGTTCTTAATTTGTGTAAGTGCAGTGCCATTGAGGGGTGAATATGTATAGCTGCCTTTCCCCGAAAGGCTGCGAAAAGATCAGAAGCAGCACCAATTTCAAATATATCCCAAATTCTTTTCATAATTTATAATTGTTCTCCAGCATAAAAATAAGCATGGATAATTGCTTTGTGAAGTCTTGCTTGGAATGTGTTTATGCCAGTTTAGTGAGATGTGCATGCTCAGGGTTTTGGAAAAGTCAATACAAAATTCTAATTCAACTTAAACCTGAGTTATGCTTTTCTAATTGTCATGAAAAGATTTGGTGAAAGGTGAAGTAACAAGTAAGATGACACATTTTAAGCTCACTTGAGTAGGTATATGGAAGTCAGTCTTAAAGAAGTGTTGCAGCTATTCTGGCAATATTGTGCTTTTATTTGGGACTGTGTAGTTCATGGAATGTGGATTCATTCTTTTTACAGGAGCTTTAACTTTACCCAAAGCATAGCAACCAGTATAGAGGTATAGGGGGTTGTATATTATGATTTCCCTGCCAGTAATGGTCCCTTAGCCTAAGAACTAAAGTGTATGCTTATGAAATCTATGTCCTCATCTGAGGAAGGACAAGTTTTCTAGTAATTGCATCGTAATACTCATGGGACATCTGGAATCTTTTTCCTACTCTTGAGGAATTCCTCTGTCCCTGGCTCCCCCCACTACTTCTTACAGAGATTTGACCTGTACCTTGAGAATGGTTGGGGATTGTCTCCATTGCCTCACACACCTTAGGATTTCTGATGTTGTCATAACATGGCTTCTATGATCTTAAATTTTGCACATCTTTCCTCAAAAGCTGGCTTCTTCTTTGTGGAGCTTTTCTATGTGCTGCCAGCCTTATTGCTGCCTGTGTGACTTGGATTATCAATACAAGAAGCTGGAGTGTTCAGAGTGCCTTTTATTTTACTGTAATTAAGGCAGAGTAAAAGCAGCAAGAGGGAGACTTCAGGCATGAAGATCTTATTATATCATTTTAAAATATGTTCCCAAAGGTTTGCTTTTTAAGATGTGTGTTTAGTCTTTAGATTTAGCTCTTTTTCTGATACGATTAGTTAGGTTGTCAAGTGTTGTTCCCTCCACCCCCATTTCTGTGTATTATGGCTGCATGGCCGTGGTCTGTCTCTTATGAGCCCTGAGAGATGCACACCCAGTGTGCAAGCTCTGCAGGCCCTGCAAGCTTTGTTCTACTGGCTTCTGGCCATTTTTGGACTCTGGATCCAAAGGAGAATAAGCAAATTTTTACTATTAGGTGTTTCTCCTGTAGTTAGGTGTACCTGAGTAAGACATTTGTATTGAAATTTTTAAATTAAGGATTTAGGTTTCTCTGTCTAGTCTGTGATTGCTTGCATTATGTCAGTGTGCAATGACAATGTAATATCTGACCACATTTCTTTCTTTTTGGTTTGTATGCTCTTTAAGCCAAGGAGAGATTCTCACTGTATTCTCTCTGTCAGTGGTTCCTTTTAGGGTGGCATTGTTGCCCTGGAATGCTCATTTTTGTGATTCAGAGCCATGGGACTTCCTCCAGGAGGCTGTGAGAAGAAAAGTTTCACATGTAAAAGAGGCTAAAAGTGGTCTAGAAGTCCTAGTGGCGTAACTGGTAGATGCTGGGTTGTAAGTGCAGAGTGAAGGCTGGAGCCTGTGGTATTTAGTATTTTTGCCTTTAATGGGTAATAGGTAATTTTCCTAAACTCACAACACTTTATCTGTCAGAGCAGACTTTCTGAGAAGTTGTGGGTCAGCTGTGTCTCGGGGAAGAAGCACACATATTTTCCTTCCAGACTAGTTATAACTAGTTGTAGTAAAAGGCCTTAGGTCATATGGCATCAGATGACTGCATAGAGGAGTGAAGTTCGACTGTGTTAACTTACTCTGGTATGTAATTGAAGATTGCCATTACCACTTAGTTCAGCCTTTGGTTTCCTCAACAGCTGATATTTAAGTTGGGAGTAATGTCAATATACACACAGCTGTTCTTAAACTGTGGTTCTTCTGGCCTGGCGCTCCAGATAACGTGGGACAACACAGTGTGGGGATGCCTAACTGGAGGCTGTATCAGGCCCACAGACTGTCTTTATCTTACCCCCAGAACTATTTACTGGTTATTAAGGCAACTGAATTCTGGTTATCAGTCTGTGTTTGTTACTGTGGGCCAGCAGGATTTACTGGATTGGATGTAGGGCTGTACCAACGGGGCAATACTGGGCAGGCTTGACCCTGGCAGGCACAGCCTAGTCAGGTTTACATCCGTGGCTAGAAATAATCAATCCTTGTGCTTCCTGAAGTTGGCTCTGATGTGAGTTGTAAAGACAATAAAAAAGTAAAAGCTTCTCCCTGACATTTTGGGAAGGAGGGAAGTGGGAGATTTTTAATTAAGAAAATTAAAAGCTATTTGTGAAGAAGCTTTTGCTGCCCTTAGGAAAGGCCTTTGCAGTAATTTTCATCAGTGTTAAAGGTATGCATGCATTTCAGTGGCTCAGATCAGGAGAAGTTGCCCTGGTTTATCCTGACAGAACCAAAGCTTTAGGTTGTCTAGGTACAGGCTTCCTGTTCTTGTGGGTAGTGTTAAACATCATAAAGATTGTGTTTAATGTTTCAGGCATGTTTTGAGAATGGGGATAGCAGATACTGCATTCCATCCTCTACCTTTTGTATACAGCATTATACTTCCTTCACACTGTGAAACATCACAAAATTCAGTATGACAAATGCAAAGTCTTGCTCTGTGCAGCTGTAAAAGCTGGGGAATAACCATCTAGACAGCAGCCTTACAGAAATGGATTTGTGGATCCTGGTAAACAATTAGATGAAAAAGTCAGTGGTGCATCAGTGTAGAAATGGAAGCTGCCTATGTGCAGGACTGCATCTGGAGCGTGTAGCCAGCAGGCTGAGGGAAGTGGTTGTTACTCTCTTTACACCACTCTTCTGAGGCCACTTCTCTAGTACTGTGTCTAGTTCAAGGTTTCCCAGTACAGGAAAACCACTGGGAAACTGAAGTGAGTCTAGGAGTAAACCACTGATGTGGCTGAGGGCCTGAAGTATGTGTGATGCAACAGAAGCCTGAGATGCCTGGAGAAGGGAATCTCATCATTATCCTCAACTGCCATACGTGTGTGGTTAGGGAGAACAAAAAGGCATCTGCCGAGAAGGGCAAACAGTGCACACAGGCTGTGGCAAGGAGGATTGTGACTTTGTGAGAGAAAAATAAAAGTACTTCTCCTGAGGATGGTCTTGCACTGGAAGAGTCACCCAGAAAGGTGAGAGGCTCTTCATCCTGGCAGCAAACCTCAGGTGGACAAGGCCTTTGTCACCTGATTGAACTTTGATGTTATCTCAGTTTTGAGTAATTTGAGTGGATTCTGATGTCTAGAAGTCTCTTCCAACCTAAGTTTACTCTGTGGTTCAGTATATTTTTTTTTTCCTGTGTTAACAGATGTATTTAACATCATGGCTTCTCTAATAGAAAATAGTTGTTCTTCATACTTCTCAGAATGAAAAGCAATATATGAAGTAGCATATTCTTGCTGTAAAGTAGTTCACATATCTTGGTTTTTTGATACTATTAGGTAGTTACCTTGGCTGGCTGGCATTTGACCACAGTCTGAATGTAAGTATTGACAAGCTTGTAACTAGGCTTGTAAATGAAGGGAAGCAAAATTTTGTTGCTGTTTTCTTCCGTGTGTCGAAAGAAAGCACCAGTTTCCTTGTTCCTCGCAGTGAATTGCCAGGCTTTAAGAACTTTGAAAATATATTTTATGTTTAGTGCTGTTTTTCAAGTGTGGCTTCCTTATGTCTAGTTTGATAGCACTTGGATATTTTAAAGCATTCCTCTGTGAGCTGTCAGAAGAGCCTGCCATCCCTGCACGACTGCAAGCCTGAATCATCCTTTATGAAAAAGACAGGTTTAGTTGTTGTACTGGGTATGTTCCCACATCACAAAGGATCTCTATCTAGTAGGGCTCCTAATATGCATATATCTGACACTGTGAGGAGTCTGGCTAAGCAGTTGCTAACAACAGGGTGAAATAAATCTTCCTCATAAGAGGAAGATTTAATGGGAGATAATAGCTGGGGTTTTTTGTTTCCTCTGTAAACTAAGAACTCATATGACTTACATGAAGTTGGATTTGCAACATGGTTTTAATGCTCATATTCTTGATTGATGATAGTGGACTCAGCTGACCAAAATGCACAACAAATTCAGTTTCAAAACCATATTGGTATATGGAAGTGCTATCAATTATGAGGGTAACAATGTACAAATGGGACAAAACCTAAGGAATTAATCCCTTATTAGTGGTGTTTTGTACTTAGAAGGTATCTGAAATGGCACTTGACTTTCCTTGCAGTGAATTTATATCTGTGTCTTTGAGTATTTTGCTTACAGCAAAATCCTTGAAAAAAAAATAACGTTCTTCAAAATTCTTATATTTCTAAATGCTTGGCAGTCTGGTAGATACTCTTCTCAGAGAACATATATTGTCAGCTATGTCATGAAGGCATTCATTGACAGCACCATATAATGTAATGGTCCACTGCCCTTCTGGGGCAAGGGCTGTGTCTGTGAGCAGTTTATAATGTGTTCATTTTTCAGAATAAACTTTTCTTAAAGTGTTATGTACTTCTTTCAGATGCTCTGGTACCTGCACACTGTGCAGCTACCTTGGGGAAGAAGCAGATAGTGAAGTAATAGCAATAACTTTTTTGTGGACTGAGACTTGCTGCTTAAAACTACCAAGAAATATCATCCCCCTCCTCTTATGTCCTTATTTCCTCTTTCATTAAATTGTTCAGACTCTTCACTTGTCATTTCTTACTTGTATTTAGAGAAGGCTCTTTGCAGTGATGCATACTTGTGCAAGCCTGGCAGCGATGACCTTTTGTGTCAGTGGCTGTAATATGTCATTGTGCACATTGATAAGGATAGCTCTTTCTTCAAGTATATGCTTAATAACTGCAGAATAAATAATACAGACCTCACTGGAAAATGTGCTCCAGTAATTCACCTTCAGAGCTCTGTGGGTGACAGCTGGTGAAAGATAATGGATTATCTTCCTGCAAGAGGAAAGCATGGGCAAGACCTAGTTCTTACTTCAATCTCCTTGCCCTCATCTCTTCCTCCCCCCTCATGTCCCATATAACACTGAAGAACCTGCCCTCTCCATTTTCTGAGGGACTTGGGTGGAGATTGCTTGTTATCACTTTTGTGTTTAAAAAAATAAAATAAAAAAAATTAATTGGCAAGGAAATAAATTTAGCTGTGCATAACAATTCATGGAAGAGGAAATCACCACTGTCTGCTTGTAATCTTTTAACAGATACCCAGAATTAGATTGTTTGAGAGTCTTAGTATTTGTTTTAAAATCTGTAGTATTGGAATAGAAAATAAGCAGGTATGTGAATTAGACAGGAGTGGAAAAAAAACATTATTTAAAGTCCAAAATATTGGTAAATATGCTACAAACATTCATCAGGCCAGATGTCTTTACCTGGTGCTTCCAGAAGTTCCTGTACTTTAAGGTAAACTTCCAAGATTTTTTACTAAAATGTCTGTTAAGAAAAATTTTGAAGGAGAGATGGAACTGATGGTACTCAAAGAAAAACTTCTCACATGAGATAACAAAGATTCTTACTAGACTTGGTTATTTTGATCTGCTCAAATATATTCACATAAGAAAGGTGAGACTCCAAAGTGACTTCTTGGTTCCTTAGAAATGCATTCCTTAGAGAGTGGCTCTTCAGAAGAGTAATTCCTTAAATTTTGATTTCATGTAATACAGTTGTAAGCGCTCCTGTTTTCTTTCCTTCCTTTAAAATCCAGCTGAATAGTCAGTCAGGAGTGAGTTTTTGCCAACAAGTGACCCTTGCTGCTCATGCAGATAATACAGTGGAGTAGTTTAACACGTGACTGTTCCTTCTTTTTTATCATGACTGATACTTGTTTTGAAAGATTTTATGGATCTAGATTTTTTAAATCGTGCTTCTGTTTTTTGTTTTAAAATTCAAATTATATAGGTAACAAGAGTTGAGCTTCAAGAAGTTTTATAAGGGGAAATTTGAGGCTGTTAAGATATAAACAGTAGGACAGTTGCCAGAAGTATAGTCTTCAAGGCTTCTAACTCCTTTACAGACAATTTGATAACAAAAAAAGCAAGTTTTATAAGCAGAATCATCTTTCCCCCCATTGCTGTGGGGTATTTGTGTCCTGCACGCCATTGCCACAGACCTGTGTTGTGTGTCTACCTGCTCAGGAGGACCAGAGGGAAGCTGTATGTTAAAGACCGTGAAACTACCAAGACATTAAAAACATTTCTGGTAAATGTCACGTCCTTGCTTGATTCACAGTGGCAATCCAAAGATGGAATGATGTATTACTGAACAAGCAGTACTGAGCGGGTTTTCATGAGGCTGAAAAAAAGAAAAATAAAAAAGAGCCTTAAGTGACATGTATATTAACTGTCTTATGTAAAGTAAAGGAAAAAAATATACAGCTCTTCCAGACTTTTATGTTAGAGAATTCCAAAGAAGTTTATGGAAGAAAAGGATTACATAGCATCAGCTCCACAATACTAGTATCAAAAATGAACCTAGTTTGTCTGAACTACAGTATCAAGGATGAAGAGTTTGACAGTCTTTATAAGATTGTGGTTTGAGACTAAATGTGTTTTTAAAGTGAGTCAATGCTAGTGGAAAATATTACTGAAGAGCTAAATCATGAAATGGGCAAACTACCCAAGGTTTACTTAGATGACACTGGAGACAAATTAGCAAAGGAAAATATTAAATTCCGTATGGAAAAAGAAAAAGGGATGGGGTATAACTAATATGATGCATAAGAAAGTAGAAGGGCAACCATTTGGCTTTTCTCTGTGTAAATATTGGCTCAATGTCTATAGTAGTTTGCAGTAGATTAAAATATTTTGTAGATTGAGTGAAATTTCTTGGTTTTCTGTTTGTGGTCACCTCTTCTGCTTGTGGTCTCCTCAGAGGCCGAGTACTACGTCTGAAGATTTCTGGAAAGAATTTAATGCGTCTTTACTGGTTCTTACTCTGGCAATGGGAACTTGTAAAAGCACATCTACACCAGTAGGGTTTTCCAGCTGCATCTGTACTGGCAAGCAGGTGCTCACCCTGGTATTGCACAGGAGCTTCCAAATGTTTGGTTGTTTTTTCCAAGTATGAGTAAAGAAAAAGGTTGGAAGCCAACAGAATGGAGCCTGAGGTACAGATGAAGATTTGAGATTGCCAGCCTACTACAAGCTTGTTCTGAATGTCTTTAATACTTAATTTTCTGTTTTGAAATCAACACACCTGTCTAGATGGGCTGTAAATGAGGAAGAAAAAAAGGAATTCTCTGCTTAAATGTGTGGAAATAAATCTTAAAGCAAAAGGATCGTGGATGTAGTGTTTATTAAACATTGATGGCACATGGATAATATTACACTTCAAGTAGGAGTGTACAAAACTGAAAACTTAAGTTTAAAACTGCAAGATTAAAAGCAGAATGCTTTAAGATACTCCACCTGTGTAAAAACTTTCTGGGATTATCCTCTCTTGATATGCCTATTTTAAAAAGCTGAGGACCATGACTTAGAGGTGAGACGTGGTATTTGCAATTGTGAGTACAGTGATTGAAGAAGTTTTTGTTCCCTGCTGTCTTTAAGGATATGTAAGAAAGAGGGAGCAGATAGAACCTTGGGACCTTGGCCTGCTGCTGATCATGGTGGAGTGTGCAGGAATGGGAGGTATGATCTGGATTGGAATGGTAATGTGGAGGATGTGAGATTCCAGGAGCCTATAAGAGGTTTGGGAATGCCTAGAAGCAGGTCCATTAAACAGCATGTCATGTGGGCTGGCAGTATGTTGAGAGCTTTCCTAAAATCATGATCCAGAAACTGGATTTAAGAATTTCTGAAAGATACTACAGTGAAGATGCTAGGAAAAGATGGGCTATAAATACTAAACAAAACCAAAACCATTCTTTGATGCACAAAATACTGAGATAAGGGGAAAAAGCTTATTCAGTGTACTGTACATAAATTACCAAAAATTTGGATAGGAAGGCACGATAAAAATACAGAATGAGGGGGAGAGAAGAAGGAAGAACTTCATCCTGCCTGTACTAGAGAAAGCTGAATTTATAATGCTTGGAGACTTGGAAATGTCTCTAGGAAGAGGCTTGGGGTTCTATTTTTAGTTTCCTGTTCCGTATGCTTTGCATACACTTAAGATGTTAAAACTCTTTAGTCATCTTCTAATTCAATTAGATTTTAAAAATTTGCTCTTAACTGTTCCAAGATTTGCCTTCCCTAACAATGACTTTTTGATTTGAAGGATAGTTTAAAAATTTGAGCCTGTATAAGCTGTCATATGTCTACAATTCTAGATTAACCTTTATCCAGAATGTTTGTTTCGTGGGTATTCACTGTGTGTTAAAAAACCAAACTCTGCTTTAAATGGATTTCTTTTCTTGTTTAATATCAGATTTAATGGTCCTGCTCAGTTTGACATTTCAGAATAATTAACTGATGCTAGCAAGCTGATAATGTAAATAGACAATATTCTAAAACAGAATTCTTTAGGCTTCTTGGTTTATTTCATTGGTAATTAAAATTTTTTCAGCTATGAGCACTTAAAAAAAATCTGTACTGCTAATGATCCATTATCATACAGTTTGACTCCATTTTTTTGAAAGCTACATCTAAGGCTCTGGGGTAGGATTTTCACAGTTTTCCAGTAGATTGTCCCCACCCCCCACTCTTGGTAAAAATTTAGATCTTTCTTATCCATTTTAAATTTTAACTGTATTATGTGGAAAGCCTGGGAATAGATACAGAAAATTTTTGAAATATGCTGTGTCAGACATTAAGGAAAAGTTGCATAGAGAAATTAGAAGCATGTTGCCTTATCTGGGTAAAGTGTTCATCACACACTGGAAGGCTGAGAGATGTATTTCTATTCATTTTTGACTCTCTTTACATCCTGTCTGAGCAAGTAACTTGTCAGGAAGCATCCTGATAGGCCCTCTGGAGATGTACTTACCTTCTGAGTACCCAAACCCCAGTGATTTTTCTGTTACCGGCAGCTGGCCATGCTCCTGATGCCCTGCTTGCCCTGAGTTTTGGTGGTAGTGACCTTTGGCACTTGAAGGCAGCAAAAACAGCCCTGCTGTAAATGGTCTTCCTCTTGCTCGTTGCCAGCCAGTGGTATTGGAATGAGTAACACAAGACAGAATAGCTTTGGCTCTAGATTCCTGGTCTAGAGGGGAAACTGTAGAAGTGAGAATATTTATAATAATAAAAAAGCCACTCTAAGCCATCCACTATAATGTGTAGCAAATCTTAGCATGGGACTTGTTAATATTCTCTACAGATTTAAAGACAGTTCCCCTCTTCTCTGCTTCTGAGTAACTTGAGCTACTCCAAAGATTCTTGTGCCTGGTTACAGCAATTGCTTGTCGCATGTGTCGTGGCCTTTTCCTCCGGCAAAGATCTGACTTTCGGTGACCTTTTAATTAGATCTCAAGCTCCAGGCAAGTTTTGAAACAAGGTGAGTAATGTCTGAGAAAATGTCCTCCTGCCCGCTGTGATTTAGAAGGAAGTGGAGTGAAGAGAAAGATGTGCCACACCTGTTCTTAAAGTAGCTGTTAACTACCCGAACTCTTGAAATTGAAAAAACCAGCTCAGGGTATTTATATGTGTAGTGTTGCAGCCTTGAGCTGCCAAAAAAAAATCAGGTGCAGTTCTGTAGCACTGTAAGCTAATTGGGACCTAATTGTCCCATCCCCTTAGTCTTGTATTTATTTCCTAGTTTATGGTGTTGGTCTGGTTGGGAACTGGAGTGTCAGGCAAGAGGTAATTGTCATGTGGCTGTGCTTCCTTGCCCAGCTTTCCGTGGAGCTCCCGTGTTAGCAGCAAGGCAGGCGTGGGCGGCTCCTCACACCCTGTGCCACTTCACACCGTGGCTTCTGAGGAAACGCTCTGCCGCCTTACCCTCCTTGCCTGTGCTGGCATAGCAGCCTCTCCCGACCCTTCAGCGATGATGATTCAATTTCTTCAACTGCAGGGTGGTAGTTGTGTTACGGCTCTTGGTAGCTTGGGATCCTGCTGGGTTAGTGAGTACAGTCAGGTAGGTGAGGTGAGACCAGCTGGATTTGTTTGAGCTGATGGAAGGAGGAGAACCGATCCGTGGAACCGCCGCTCTTGTCGCAGCGATCCGCTGCAGTTGTGTCACTGAACTACTTCAAATTTATAAGCAGAGAAAAGGGATGCATCACAAGGTGGCTTTCACTCCTGTCACTGTAAGTGTGTAGGGTGCTTTGGCAAGAACTTGCTGGAACCCTCTAAGCTCTAAGAATAAAGGAGGTGGCACGTGGTAAATACAGCACCAGTGTAAAGTGTAAATTGTTTTATTACGTAATGCACATATTGTGTTTATAGTAGCTTGAGAGAAAAACTTGTGTATATCTGGAGGAAAAAAACACATGCTTTTACTGTAAGTGATTGATAAAACAGCTTTGCTGCTTTCTTGTAAAGTTTTACTTCTAAGATGAAATAAAGCATGTAGTCAGGAACTAGAACTTTGCTAATACATTGATGATGTAAGTGGTGGCTTAATTAGTGTATGTATGCTTATATCAGCACAATGTGGTCATCAGACTGGAATTGTTTTATTTCTTAGGATGTGCAAGAGGTGCTGTGTCTGATGAAATTTAGTTTCATCCTACGTTATTGAAATTTGGATGAGCTCAAATTTGAGATTTTCTTAATCTCTACTTTGAAACCATCTGAAAAATACCAAGATTTTTTTTCTGAGCAGTCGTAATTCTCAAGCTGTTCTACAAAAAGATTATTAACAATGTTTTTAAGATTGTTCATCATGCAGTAAAATAAGTAGATTTTAGCAATATTTACAATGTTGTTATGGAATAAAAGAAACGGAATAATTGAAATTTTACTGTTGGGAACTAGTGATTCATGTAAACCCCCTGAAACAATTTTTCCATTACTGATGTGCTTCAATATGTGATTGCCATTTGCTGTGGCTTAAATGGCCTCTCCAACATCTGCAAAATCTGGCCCTGAACTAGGAGTACAGGAAAGTTGAGGCACGAATAAAGCTAAATTAAACAGATACTGCATTCTGTGGTGTTTCTTACAGAGTTTTAACATGTGTTTTGGAAGAGCCTGTCCTAATGTGGTACAGGTTAACTAGAAGCAGGTTCTGTGTAGCCTCTTCTTTGATTACTGTGCTCCACTCCACATTCACCTCAATTCTGAAAGCCATTTTGCCTTTCTGCAGCCTCATTCTGCTCCCTGCCTTAGGCTGGGGCTCCAGTGTCACAGCTGTATGGGAGTCACACTGGGTGGATGGTTTGGTGGGAGGGGGTGGAATGGGATAGACAAATTAGTTTTTGCCTGGAAATGTTCCTTGTTTGACATAGCACATGAATTCATGATGATGATCCAAACAATGGACTGGAGCATGGTGAGAAGGAGCAAGGAGTAACTCTTTCAGGAGTACAATAAATTCCCTGGATTGAAGTGGTCTTGTAGCTCCCTATTCAGTTGTCTCAAATGTCTGGGATGTCAGACAGTCCCAAGGAAAATCTTTATAGGGCTTGATGTACATGTGTCTTCCAGGCTTGGTACTATCACCTTGAGGAAAATAAAAGGAGTGAAGATAAAGCTTATGAAGGCATTGGATATCAACAGTTAAATAAGAGCAGAAAAGTTCCTTTATTGTGGAATGGTAATCTTTCCTTTGCACTTTTTTAGCAAGACTTAAGAGGAAGGAAAGTACCATCTTTGAAAACCTTGTGAAATTTGAATAGAAGCAAGATCCATTTGTTTTGGTCTCTGCAGAAAGTGCCAATTTGCAGACGTTGTTGGACTTCTGCTCAGTGTTTCAGTCAGTGGTGGTTCTAAGGCTGAAGAGGCTGATGGACTGCCAGGGAATCCATGGTTGGTATGTAGTCTGGTGAAAGAGCTGGGAACCTTAGGGAAAAGCTTAGAGAAGCATGGCAGCTCTTCCTCTCCCAAACAAATATGGCAAGTTGGAAAGAGGTATGAAAAACTGGACTACCACATGCAGTCAGGAGCACTGTTTCTGTAGGGGCTTTCTTCATTCTCCCATGAGAGAGAATTTATTCTCAAACTGCTAAATGTTTTCTGAAATGCCTTTATGAGTACTTCTAAAGGTGCAAGATTTCTTTTCCAGTCTTTATTCCTGCTTTAAAAAGCCTGTGTCCTGGCAGCAGTATCCCAAAATAATACATTTTGTGAAGCTTCACCAGGTTTGTGGACATAGTAAGTCACTTTTGCCTTTCCTGAAGTCAATGCTACTTACAGTCACATTCTTCTTCAGTGTTAGTACTAACAGTTTCATCTTCCAAGATCAACTTCAATATTAATAAATAAAACAAACCCTGCCTGAATTTGTTCTAGAAACAAAGGTGTAATTCCCTAAATTTGGATCATTCCATGACAGTAACATGAATAAAATGAGAAATTGGGTCTTGAAAGGTCTTGCATATATATGAGGATAATTTGGTGTGATTCTTTGGATGTGTGAGCTGACCCCTACTTCCTCTCACCTGCTAGAACTCTGTTTCTGTTTAGTTCTCGAAGACATGCAGTGGCCTTGGCAGGAGTTAAACTGGCAACGTGTTTTGTCACTTGGAGTACTGGAAACCATCTGTGTGTTCCTCAGTACTTGTCTGTACAAACCTTGAGTAGTATTATCTTTGGTGTCCTTTCATTGTAAGCATGGAAAGCAGTGAATGGGCCAGGCAGGCAGATAGCCAGCTATTAAGTGTTTGTGGTAACATTCATCAGGGAGCTGGCATATTGCTGCTGATTGAGTCCTTCTGTGTGACTCTTGCTTTTGGGGCTTGCCTCGCGAAAAGAATAACAGTGAACGCAGATGACGTTTCAAGTTAAATACCTTGCTCTTCTGCTGGCAAATTTAGCAAGACTAATAGGATCAACATCAGAACTACCACATGATATTTTTCTTGAAAGCATTTCCCAATACCATTAGCCTTTAGCTTGGTGATAAAACGCTCATACAGTTGTCGCAGACTAGTGTACAAATTCCAAATGCCAGAATCAGTTCTTCTGTAACTGATAAAGCCAGTTATGGGGCAAGATGCAGAAGCTACAAACACTCGGTTTATGCCTAAAATTAATGATGTTTTTATCCTTTTAAACCTTGGAGGGGTTTTGCATGTAGTTATCAAATCCAAATGTTATTCAGAGTTCTGTTCAATGCCAGCAAGGTATCTGATTGAAAGTGCTCAAATGCTCTTTTATGTAGGTCAGAAAACTTTCCTAAAATGAAGCAAAATCTGTAACTGGCTGCAAATGGATACCTTTGTGCAATAGTTCTTCAGAAAGCTTGAAGGCTTTTTAAGCATGTATATATCAAATAAAGACTGACAATTTGATTTAACTTAATAATTGGTTACCGCCTTCTGTCTTGAAAAATCAGCCTCAAGAAGACTCAGACTTTCTTGCTATTGTGTTCATGTATGTCTGTTTCTACTGATATTTTAGTAGATGCCAGTAATACTGTTATAAGTTCCAGCTACTGTAAAACTGGGTGGCCTTGTTTGGGGAGTAAAGAGGACTCTGATGGCATGCGAAGCAGTTTGTAGCAACAGGCTGTTCTGCAAGGTTTGCAGGCGCTGTAAGAGGTAACCAGGTTGTGTTTCTCTGGTTTTAAAGCCAGTGGAGTTTGTGTCAGTGTAGTGATAACCAAGAGTCTTGCACCACTGCATTGGTCCAATGGATGTTGATGAATGGTGAAGAATTGGATCGTTGGGCAAGAGGCAGGCAGAGTAAGTGAAGTTTATGTATGTCATAAAAACAGGAGGGAGGGCATGGCAGAAGTCAAAGGCACAGCAGAAAATGTGTCATAGAACACAGAATATGTCACCTTTGACTTGTAAGCAGCAGAACTTTGGTGAAGTTTGTCTTCCTGTAAATTTGTATTTATGAACTCTACTAGGCTCAGTGGAATAACTGCCTGCCCTTCCCACTTCATGACTTTCTCTTTTCTGCTGCACCCTTCCTTTCTTCCCTCTTCTGTGCAGTATTCTCCCACTGTCCCTGCATGACTGTGGACAGTGATTTATGTCTGCTTTGCACCTGGGTGTGTGCTGGCTGCCAGCTAGCAGGTGACTGCTCTTTTCCTGCTCCCACCTTTCCCTTAGTGGAGGTGATACTGAGGATGTCTCCTATTCACTGCCATTTTTTTAATACAATTTGTAGCAACTTGGTATCTTTGGACAACTTCACTGAAATTTGGTAAAGCGGATATGAAGGGTCTTTATTGGGATCAAAAGGTACTGGGTGAGAGGACTGGCCTCAGAATGCCCAACAGTGTGATCACACATACCTTATTTCCTTAGGAAACCAGACTGAAAAAAAGCATTCACTGAGGTAGACAGTAAGAGGAAACAGGCTAGCACAGGAAAAGGGAAGCAAGAATCTATATTTGGAAAAATTAAAACTGGAGTCAGCATAGGATGGAAGAATAAAAAAAAATTTGCATTTCTAAAATACAGGGGAAATTTCACAATCTGATACAGGAGGATTGTACTTCTTTAAAACTCAAGTGTGGGTTGTAACAGGTATTTATCACCTTAGTAAGCAGGTTGGGGCTACCTGGGTGTGGGTATCTCCCAAGACATGAGTACAAGCACTAACTTGTTAAACCTGCCAGCCTACTGCTTTAGTAGCAATATCATAGGAGCGCTGTTTCTTTGAAAAGGGTGCGCAAAGGGCACACAAGTTACTTGATTTCTACAGTGTAAGTTAAGAGGGATGGCTGAGGGAAATGGCAAAATTTGCTCTTCTTTCATGTTCTTCCTCCACAGAAAACATCTTAAATAGAGTACTGGATCTGCCCGGTGGGAGTATGGCTCCACAGACAGTTATCTGCGTCATTTTGTTTTTCCCTGACATTAATATTTTGCAATTCACATCGTTTCCTACCACAGTGTTTTGTAGAGGGGATGAGGAGATAAAGGGAGCGTGGTGGCAGATGAATTTCTGTCTGACCAGACAGTTTGGACATACCTTCAGGGTAGATCCACCTGAATGTTGTTATCGTGTTATATAATGACTTAAACCCCAAATCGCTTTCAGGATCAGTTCCAAAGTGTGAAACTATCTGGTGTAGGCAGTCTGTTACATGAATAGGTTGTCCACAGAGCCCATGGAGTCCCCATCCTTGGAAGTTTTTGAAACCTGATCAGGCAGAACCATGAGTAATCTGGTCTGAAATCAATATTAATTTGAGCAGGAGATTGGGTTAGAGATCAGCTAGTCCCTTTCAACCTGAATTGTGAGGCTGTGTCTTATTTTCTTGCAGTTGTCACATTTATTTAAAACTTGGAGCAGCCAATGATACGAAACATCAGGTGTTCTTGAGCATTTGGCAACTTCAGCTGAGTGGTTTTTGTGAATTTCTGGAAATTTGTACTGCCTAACAGAATTTGGAGGAGTTCTCAAACAAGAGCCCTGCGGTAACTCCACCACTGAAGCAGCAGTGATCATAATCCAGTGGGTTGTCTTTTGCCCATTGCAATGTAAGGGTGTTAGCTTTTGTGATTCCAGATGGTAAATTATTGACATAAATTGAATGATGCAGAATGTGAACAGAAAGTAGAAATTCAAAACAATCCGTGACACTTCTCATTTTTAACCACATTGTAGGTAGGAAGAGTTGACCTATTATTTTTTGAGGGTGGTGTTGACTACACTGCCACCCTTCCCTGACCTGCTTTCAGAAATTAGAGGAAATTTGACATATGAGGCCAGCATGCACCCATTCCTTGGGTAGCAGTGCAGAGTGCCCAGTCTGCTGTGTCAGATCATCTCCACTGGCATTTCCTGCAGCCTTCAGTCACTCTGAAACTGCCTCCAAATATTTTCTATTAGGTGGCATAATACAGATTGACTGCAGTGTAGATGCACCAGCTCTCAAACCTAAATCACAAACCTATTTACCTGTGAGTGAAACATTTAAATTATGTTTTCAAATTATTAAAATTGATGTTTTCTTTTTGTGTGAACAAAATATCCTAATCCCATCAATCAGTGGAAGAGGAGAATATGATCAGAACAGAATTTGTGTGTGGAGAATTATGTCTTTCATATGTACCCTGGTTTTCAATGAGGAAATAAATGCTGCCATTTCATTTCTCATTACAAATCAAAACATCAACTGTTACTGTTTTGTATTATTTTCTTGAGAGCATACATTACTTGGCTTCTGAAAATTATTTGTTTGGGTTTGTTTTTTTCCCTTGCCTGGCGTTATAGAAAACACCCTTCTTCCAAACAAGAATAAGTACAATAATGCAAAATCAGCTTGAGAGAAAGGCAGTGGTGCATACAAAGATACTGCACATAGAATGTCTATCCCAAATTCTTATTACATCCTCACAGTCATGAATAAACAAACTCTTGCAATTACTTGCAGCTAATGTTACCCTGACAACAGTGTGTATATATAACAAAATTCAGTAATCACTGCCAACAAAACCCCCAGTACAGCGAACGCTTCTGTTTGCCAGGATGAAATACTTTCATTAAGGATTAAATCAACTCCAGATCATAAGTTCTGCTTTCAGTATTAGGATCAAAAGTAATTATTCATTCCAGTATATGGAGATAAATTTGGTTTGAGTTCTTTCCCTGTTTATTAAATAGTGATATGTAAAGGGAGAAGCTGTATCTCTTTTTACCAGTTAGGTAGTGATAAATCACTTGGCATTGTTCTGGCAAGCACAGTGGATACAGTCTGTCTCTGATGCTTTTGGGTGCAAGTTTCTCCTCACTCAATTTTGCCAATTCTCTGCATGCTACTGATCTGCATATTTGCAGCTGAGGAACAGCAGCACAATTGCAGAAATAAAAATTGGAAATATTTTTTTTATTTAACTTACTAAGAGATAGAAATTGTGGAATCCAATACTTAAATGCAGCAGGTCATATCCTGGTGTGGGTTCTACTTCTAAATGCCGAAAAGTATATATCAATTTAAATAAATTACTGGTCTGTTGCCTCCTCTGAACTCTGATCTGTTCTGTTAGATTCTGTTGACACTCAGTTTTATTTTCAAGTTATAGTTACTTTTAAGGAATCATAGATGCCTTGACAAAGATGAAGAATTTTTCCAGTTCAGGGGAAGTTCTGCCAAGTTTAAAATTTTTCTGTACATTCAAATGTTCACCTTTGGTGCTTTCTAAGACAGAGACCACTGAAGCTGCAGTATTTCTGAACACCAACGCTTGCTAAGTACTAAAAGCAAACATTAATTAACTGCACAAATGGCTTGTAAAAATAGTAACTGCCTTCTAGGAGTGAATATTTCTTTTAATTTACATATGTCAAACCAGTTGATTTTATTAACTAGTACTTCAGTTGACCAGTTGAGATGGTCAACTCAGTTGGTCAACTGAAGCTGGAAAAAACAGGACCAACTTAGGATTCTTGTAGATTTTGTCAGAAATGGTGGTCAAGAAAATGAAGGCTGCTTATCCTTCCTTCTTCAAGGATACAATTTCTAGAAAGATGGCAATAATGCCCTTCCCTGCAGACTCTATTTCTTCTGTTTACTGTAACTTAAGTATGTGCTCTGCTCAATACATAATGTTTATTAATATTAAAATACAAAAAAAATCAAATTAACTTGCTCTTATACAACTTTATGCATTTCTAAACTGAATTCCAGTTTTAGTGGTGTGAAGTGTGATGCACTTCCAAGTGGGGAAATTAGTATATGAAATAATAAAATATTTTGTCACCAGTCAACAGAAATGTAAGATATAAGGGGGTTTTTTTGAGTGTACAAGACATCTTCAACTTTATTAGGTTTGTGTCTCCTGGCTTTGAAAGTTGTTATCAATTTACAGCAGCAGGGCTTTTTATACTTATACCAGTTATTGTATTGCCCAGAGGAGTTGTGGATGCTCCCTCCCTGGAAGTCTTTGAGGCCAGGCTGGATGGGACTCTGAACAGCCTGGTCTAGTGGAAGGTGTGCTTGCCCATGGCAGAGGGCTTGGAACTAGATGATCTTAAAGATCCCTTCCTGCCCAAATCATTCAGTGATTCTCTGATTTTGATATTCTGTTTACTTAGTAGAACTATTGCTAAAATTTTCTATTTATTTAAAACAAAAGTTATTACTGGGTTAGTGTCCTCCAGAAATAAATCTTAGGTTTCATTTCCCCTTGAAGTTTAGTAACAGAAGCTGTTGTTCTGCAAAGTTAGTTCAATGACCAGCATTCTGCAGTAGCAAACCCGTAATTAATAAGGGAACTTTAATGTTTATTTCTTGTCTGCAGCTGTGTTTCCTCCATCTGTGTTCATTTGATGGGAAGGAGGTGAGAGAACCTTGCAAAACCATTGAAAATACCACTGCTGACAGCTGTGGTGTATTACTTGTACACGTGTCTGATTGGACTGGTATAGGTCTCTGACTGGTTTGAGGTGTGCTGGTGAAGTTTGGTGGAAATTATTTTGGTTTGAGGTGATAATCTCAGTGACCTTGTGGTGAGGGAAAGTATGATTGGCATTTCTGCCCAGCTCGAATAGGGAGTCTAGCAGAAAATCTAGCAGTGTCTCATTCTTTAAATTCATACTTTAGATAGACAAGAAACTCTCAGTGAAAGGGGTATTAGTTCTGGAGGAAGCCTTTTCAGAAACAGCCTCCTAAATACAAAGCAGCAGCATGACTGTTCTTCAGTACAGCTGTTTCTTCATCATTTAGCAGTTAATGGGTTTTTGCTGAGAGGTTTTCAGGCATTCTTGGTTAGACTTCATAATGAAATTTTCAGTCTCCAGTTCAAACTTCTGTACCTCTGTGTGATTGTAAGGTTTGATTTGTTTGTGTTAAGCATCTGAAATACCCCATCAAGTCAGTGACCCCTCTTGTCGGAATTCTGTTTGGCTTATAACTTACTAGCTTAATCGTAATGTTAGGTGAGGTAAAACAAGAGTGTGGGCTGAAATACAACTAGCAGTTCTGTGATGTTTTATTCAGTTGCAGATAGGAAAAAATACATGTGTTGGAAAACTTTGGTCTTTTTAGTCTAAAAGTGTTTGTGATGAGGTGAAGAGCAGCAAACTTTTTGTGCTTAGTTTGAAGAGTAAACTGCCGCTGTGCTTTTGCAAACTTGTCCTTGTGCAGTTTGCTTGCACTTGCACTGCTGTTTTTCTATGTTGACCTGGTCTTCAGAGTAGTAACTTGTAACAAATGTTCTACCTAAACAGTGATCCACATTCTGTGATATGCTAGAAATAAAGTATTCTGAATGGGGTCTGGAGAGGAGAAAACTGATGGATCTGCAGGTATAGTGGAATTTATCCTCCAGATATCTTGAGAAGTGTGGGACCACAAATAATAACAAAATAAGTTTGTTAATCACTGGACATCTTTTTAGACTGCACCCTTCAGTACTTGGTGTAATTGAGATCTGGTGAATGTTGCTTAGCAGAAAAGATAGTTCAGAGTAAAAACCTTAAATTAGCTACAGATCTTGTGGGAAATGGTTTCGCTGCTGTTGAGTAGAGACAGCTATCTCTCGAGACTGAGTTGTTAAAGCCTTAGCTGGTACTAGCTGAAATAATAAAAAGTAAAGCTGCCCTCCACTTGAGAATTAATCTAGTGCCTGCAGGGTAGGACAGATTGTCCGTAGGGTTTACCAGTAATGAATGAGCTCTCCCTTTCACATGGTCCTTCACTGATTCACAAAACCTAAAGAAAGAGGGGGAAATCCTTCTGAAAGACCACTTTGCTCTATATTCTTACTACTAGCAATGCAGAATCATTCATGTGATCAAACTTCTAAGAAAGTTTTAATTGTTAATTAAATAGTGTAATTATCTTCTTTTTCCTCTGTAGTTTTAATAGTTTAAAATCTGCTATTGCTCTGGGTATGCAATGAGTACTTTTGACCCTCAGTTTTTGGATTGGCTTGCAATGTTTCTCTTTGTAACTGAATTTTCTTTTTTTGTTTTCTTTTTTGTTTTTGTTAAACAGCAAAACCATTTACAAAATTGGTAAAGGAAATGCAACTGCATCGAGATGACTTTGAAATTATAAAAGTGATCGGAAGAGGTGCATTTGGAGAGGTAAGAGTTTTTAACTTTCAGTTGTAGTAATAAAACTTTCATCATTTCTGCATCTGATTTCTTATTAAAGTTGACCTGAGGACAAAAGGTTCACAGAGATGTGCTAAAATATTTCCAAATGTGGAGTACAGTTTGGTACCTAGTGCAAGCTCCCTTTGAAGCAGGTTATTCAGTGTCCAGGTGTGCCATTTCTGTGGCTGGCTTTCTGACTTCAGTGTAGCCAAACAAGTGTCTCTTGGACCAGTGTATGAACAGGGTGGTCCCACCAACAGCTGCACAGCTGACTGTGGGATCTCTTCTCCCACTTGCCATATGTGCTGCTCAGTGCTGCTCTAATTTAACACAGAGCTGGGCTGCTTCTATGGTAGGAGCGTGGAGGCTGCTCCACCCATCTGCCTGTCTCTGTAGCAATCTGGTAATGCAGAAAGACGCATTTGGCTGCCTCAAAGGCTGTTCCCTGTCATCTTTGAAGATCAAAGGCTGCTGGATCTGTTTTTTGGACAGCAAGTTGAGTCATGCTGGGATGATAGGAACGCCTTGTGTTTTGGGGACTCGCCAGTCCCAGGACCCTGGACTGAAGCTTTACTTCTTAATATGTTTGATGAAAGTCTCATCAATCACACAAGCTTGGTGGGGCTTGCCACTGGCAAAAGCATTCATGGGCAGCAGGCATGAATACCTGAGACTTCTGGAGAGCCTCAAAGACAACCTTTTCAGCATTTAAGAACAGGTAACTAAAGTCATAGCTGTCAGAAAAAAAGGTTATTAACTAGAGAATTTCTACAAGTAAAAAAACCCCTTATATTTCTTTCCAGAAACTTGTGTGAAGTAGTGCCACACTGAAGTGAAACGCAGAGACTGCAGAGCTCTGCTGCAGCTTTTGCTGCCAGTGGCTAAGGATAAGCTTCCTAATTCCCATGTCCCATTGTCTCCACAGAGAGCAGGGCTCTCTGCTGTGCCAGGCATTGCTCCCAAGTGTGGTGTGCTTGGGACACCTCAGACTCTTTCATGAAGGGCTTGAATGTGGGACAGGGGTAGCACAGGGCAAACAGAAACTCAGTTAAAGAAACATCAGGACCCTACTTGACCTGGGTTCAGAAAGCAACAAGGTTTCTATGTGCATATGCACTTGGTAGTGGGTGAAGTGATGACTTCATATCCACGTAATTTTAAGCTACTTCAGAAACTGCTTTTGAGAAAAGTGGACACTTAAGACAGAAATTAATGTTTCAAGAATATCTCTTAATGTGTGCCATCATCTAATGATGCCGTAACATCATTCGTAGTTTATATGTAATCATTGTGAACACAGCTGCTGAAGGAAGTGGAGCATTTTAATAAAATGTCCAGATGAGCAATATTGTCTTGCCCTGTAAGAAAAAAGTTCGCTTTCTAGTGGATGTTGAACTTGATGAGTGCAACATTTGTTCCAAAAAAAGGAATTGTTATCTGAGAGTAATGGACACATTGCATGAAAATCACTTCTTTAATTTGAGTGATTCACTTGAGTATTATTTGAACATGAATTTTAGAGAAAAACAGTTACTGTAAAAAGTTTGTCAGGAAAAAGCAATAATTGCAAAAGTATTGCTTAGTCTAAGGGAGGACTGAGAGCTACAAACTTAGTCCAGAAAAGAAGTCTAAGGAGGGAGGTTTATAAGTAGATAAAAGGCCTAAAGAATCAAGGCAATAATAGCTACCTGTCTGCCTCTCTGTTAGGGTTTTGGTTCAAAGCAGTGGCACTTTTAAAGGTGCCTCCACCTACTGCATAAGGATTTTACCCTGCATGAGCTGGGTTTCTTCTGGAGGAAACTAGCCAGAACCTCCATTCCAGGTGTGCACCAAATGGCCTTTTGGATCCAAGCAGTGCATAAGAATCAATCACTGGATTTGACTCTCCTAACAGCTTCAAAGCATGTTTGGTCCAGGAAATCAGGCTAGATACAGTCTCAAACAAAATTCCTGAGCTGCATACAGTATAGATGGGAAGGCTCAGCACAGGATACTTTGATGTTGTTCTGCTCTTGCTGTGCCAAATTACTTGCTATAGTGGCTGTGACCACTGATATCTAAAGAATTTTAGATTAGTATTTTGGCAGTTTGTCTTTTGGCAGGATTAGAAAAGGTTTCTGGATCTTTTCAGAACTAGACTTGTGATTGCTTTAGTTATCAAGAATGGGAACCCTTTATAGTGACTTGCAGATGGAGCCAGTGTTGGGAATGCCTTCCCACAATATAATATTCAAGGAAGGCCTGTTTTCCATAGTACTTGTTCTGTTTTTTTTTGAAAGATGCTCTTCTCTACTTAAGGAATTGACCAGCTGGAAATCTCAGTACAAGGGCAGATGAAGTATTTATTTAGATGCATTTCAAGAGGCTTCAGTTTATATTTGCTAGGGGGTTTAGGATGACTTTTCTTAGCTTTGGATCAAAGTCTTAAGGTGCATAAAAGATAGAAATTCTGGGTGGAAACTTGTGTTAATAGTGTTTGGAGTGCCAGAATCAACAATGTGTTTCATACTCTTTCATGTGGGAAAGCATTCCCCCCCAGTGGAAATGAAATTTCACAGAAGTGAAATGAGAAAGTATCTTAATTTTATCCTTCTGTTAGAGCTGTGAGTGCTCACAGAGTCAGTGGTGTCAGTTACCTGTCAATATCACATCGTGTTCATCTCTTACCTAGAAAAGTTTTAGTTTATAGTTGCAACATCTTGAAACTTTTGATCAATTTACATTATACAGGAATCATTGATTTTAAGTTCATAATACTTTAATCCCTCTTGCCACAGAATATTTGTGCTTTTTGCTTAGGGAAGAATCCTTTGGCCCTTGTGTATACCACACTGCTATAACTGCCAGATTTTATAGGTATTATAAAATAGTAATTATGTTAAGGTTGACATTCCATAGTAAGGAAATGAAATACAGTTTCTTGAAAGGAACTGGTGGCATCTGACTTGTATAAAACAACATTTGAGAAAACTGAATGGAGGAACTGTAATTTTTCCATAGTACTTTCATACATACATGGGAACTATGCTGGAAATGACTTGATGGGCTTTATGTGCTAAAAATACATTTTAAGAATACCTGTAAAATGTTTGTTTAACTGTATAAAGAAATTATTCAGAATTAAACTAAACATACTCCTTTTAGAATGAAGTAATTTAATTTAAATACTGAACAGCTAAACAAGGTAGACTTCAAAAAGGATGAAAATTACATTCCATTCTTCTCGGTTTAACTTCTTTGGATTTTTTGGAGAACGCCAGGGGCTTTATTCTTCCCAAAGAACTTTTGCATAAATCAGTATCTTTGAAGAAATATAGTTTAAACAAAAGAAAAGCATGATATTAATATTAGTCAGGATCAGTGGTCAATTTTTGCCAGAAAATATGTAAGCCAAGGAAGGAAACGGGGTGTTTGACCAAAGAGAGGATTGGGAGCACATGTGAGCTTATCCCTGTGAGCATAATTGCAAAATCAGTATCTAAGGCAGATTGATACAATCACCAGAACACATCTGTACTGCCATGTCAGTACCTCTTCCTTTCTTCCTTTCTTCCTTTCTTTTCTTCCTTTCTTCGTTCCTTCCTTCCTTTCTTCCTTTCTTTCCCCGTTGCAGAACTCAACTTGGTTCTTTACACTTTTTCCAATATGAGAACAAAACCCAGTGCAAAACCACCTGAATGAATGTTCTTGTAGCATGGCATGTCTGAGAAAGCAAGAGGAAAAATGTTTCTTAAATTCTCATTATTATGCTAGAAGAGAAACAGCCTAGCTTAGAGCGTAGAGATTTCCTTTGTAGCCACCTGGACTTCTCCTTTCACATAAAGGAAGCCAGCCAGTTTGAAATCAGGGTGAACTGAATGTCTGAATATTCCTTACAGCAGCATATAAGGCTCTGACTCAGGAAGTCACTGGCTTGAGAACATAATTTATTTTTTCAGAAGTTTCATAGTTAGGAAGAAAAGTTTGAAATGTTATCTGAGTGCATGACAGTTAGAATAGTTTATAATTTGAAATGCTAGAAGGAGGATAAACTACTCCTGGTTCTTCCTCATCTCCTAGGCTGTATTTGCCTGGGTATATACCCAGCCAGGTGGAACATTTTCATGAGTACCCCAGTGTTACTTTTAGTTTTTCATTTTCTGGGTCATACAGGCAGGTAAATCATGTACAGAGGGACAACCACCAAAAGGAACAAAACTAAGAATAAGTGAAAAGCTCCCTGAAATAAAATCAGAAGTAAAATGGTTTTCTGCTACCTTAATTCTGGTTTCTATGTATAAAAGGACTGTAGAAGTCTGTGTTTGTAGACAAGAAAGAGTATTTTGTGTAGCATGAGGTTTTTTTGTGAACTACACAGTAAAAACACAAACTATACAAGAGTGAAAATCGCTTTTGCAAGCTACAGAGAGGAAAAAATACAGTCTTTAGGAGATTGAAGGAGTATCAGCATAGAATGCAAAACTCTTAAGATTTTCAACCTTTACAAAACCACACCAAAACAACAAAGAAACCAAAAAAGCAGTTCACCTGCGGTTTGAAGTTTGCCTGTGCCTGACTGTTCCTTTCATCTGGAAACACCGTGGACCATTACTTGAAATGAAATGATGTCCTGAGAACCTGTGCTTGGTGGGATTGTGCTTACCTGGGAAACTCAGGCCAGTCTGAGAAGTGCTTTTTTGTGTGCTTGGTGTTTGGCTGCACATGCCAAAGGAGCTGGGAACAATTGTGCTTACAATACGGTGAGAGGGATAGGCAGAGGACACTAAATGGGGACTGTGGCTCTAAACACTTGTATGTGCTTCTTTGCAAGGTTCGTCTGCCCTCAGTAATGTGCTTGTATGTTTTAAGGTCGGATGTCCTCATTTTGTGTAAAATACCATTTAGGCACACTGGTGTAGATAAGTACATTCCAGTCAAAGAGCAGCTGTTGAAGGAAGAATGCATCAAAATGTACCTTGTTTGAGTACTTGGATTGTATAACGTGGCTGACACCTCCTGGAAATTTGTCAGCGTGGGGCTGAAACAATTGTCTTCCTTCCCTTGTTTGTTAGCAAGGATTTCTTGAATGAGCAATGCTTGCTGTGGTTCCAGCAGAAGGGTGGAACTGCTTAGTCTTGCTTAGCACAAAAATAACTAAAACTCTTAATGTGCCCCACCTAAGTATTGCTGCTCTGGATGGATTAGAAATACCTTTTCATGTAAATGCTGTTGTGTACAGACTTGATCTGCGTAGTGTTCAGTAACAATACGTCACCCCAACTTGGGATGCTTAGTCAGAGTCTCAGCTGGGATCAACAGACAGAAAAATGTGTTTCCAGAAGAAAATAATGGCTGAGAGAGAATAAGACTGATCCCCTGTGTACCACAGGTCCTGATCACTGATGTGGTTTCTATTGAGAGAGACATGGCTGAGGTTGCAGTGAGAGTCAGGAGTGAATGTGCAAAACCTGAGCTTCCCTGCGGTCAGTCATGCTTGGCAGCGAGAGGCAGAGCTCTTTGTGCCCTTTCCACCTCGTAATCACAGCTGTAGGGTACTGAGTTCAGTGTTTTGATGTACTTCTAGAAATTAACCTGGGGCACAGGGAGCCTATGGACTGCAATTAGGCTGTCTCACCTATTCAGAAGCTTTGGTGGTTGCTGTTAGGTGCCCAGCAGGGATTGTACCTTCCTACATTGCAGATTAACAGAATTCCGAAGTATTGCACACCACATATGACACTTTCCATTCAGCTATTCAAAGAGTCAAAGCATTTAGAATACAATGAAAAAGAAGTATTTAATTATCTCTGCTTTTCTTTAATATGCTCTTCATGAAAAAAGAAAATTAAATCAAAGCAAGCTATTTTCTGCTGTAGAAATGGATGAAGAAAGAGGCTGCTTTGTTTTGAAAATGCTTCAAAAGAGCTGGTTGCTATCTCAGTCCTCCCCAGCTCGGTGTGTGTTTATGTGGCAGCAGCAAGTAACTATGGAGACAGGCAGGTTGCAAGGAGCCGGAGAGACACACACAGTTCATTGTGGTGCTGCTGTGGGAGCAGACATTTGTCTCTGCAAACCCCCTGCTCCTGAAGAACAGCTTAGGTGCTTTATTCTTCTTCTTCAGAACCATTCTGGCTGGTACTTGTAAGAGATTTCTTACTTGTACAACATGGAGATATACACAACATGCTCAAGAAAATCTGATTTTGCTTTGGAAATCTGCACCACGGCATATGAACTCTATCAAAATACACTCTGTTTTTTAAATTTATATGTAAAATAGGCATAAAAAAAGTGATAGAGCAGCCCAGACCAGTTTTTCCTCAAAGATGCAGTATTAAAACTATCAACTAATGAGCTCTATATCAAAGACTTTTTCCTATGTGAAAGTGTCAGGAGGATAAAGTAGTTTCTGCAGTATTTTTGCAGTAGCTGGTGTGCAAGGTATCAACAGCATGAGACAGAAATAGTAGAGTAAAAGTGGCATAAGCAAGCTTTAACCAAAGGAAATTAATGTAATATTCAATTATAAATCTGGTAATAAGACATTATGGGTAAATTGTTTACATCTGAAATGACATTTTGTCTCTTCTCCCAGTTGAAAGGCTTGTCTAAAATCTCTCCTCAAATGTCTAAAGCCTTTCCAAGTTCCTGTCAAAGGTTAATTCATGGTATTTTACACAGTTTTATCCGTGTAATTTTATTGTCCATTAGACTAAGGAAATCTTTTGTCATCCTTTTTTATTGAGGCCCTTCCTTCCAATTTTATTTTTAGATAGAATCATAGAATGGTTAAGGTTGGAAGGGGCTTTAAAGATCATCTCATTCCAAGCCCTCTGCCAGAGGCCAGGGACACCTTTTACTAAAACCAGTGTCGTCAGAACGCCATCCACCCTGGTCTTGAATAATACCAGTAATGTATGCCTTTTTTATTTTTTTGCCTTTTTTTTAAGAAGTCAGGCTTTTTCTATTCCCACAGTAGGATGAGAGGCTTTTTCTTGATCACCTGTATTGTCCTCTTTCACACCTGCTTCAGATGCAGTTTATTTTTCTGAGGTGTGGCTGTGCATGGAGTTTCCAGTGAGTTTGTATTGCAAGGCAGCAGTGTTTACCCATCCCCAGTGGTGTGTATCTGCCTGTGAATTCCAGACTCAGTTTGCCTTTTTTCTTAACTACCTGCCATTATGAGCACAAGTATTATCACCTGTCTATGTTCCTCTCCTTTTCGGCTGAGAACATTTTGTAGTCACGTTTCACCTTTTTCCTGGAAGTCCAGTCCTTAAAGATAAGTTTTACCTCAAAGTTGATGATGCCATGAGCATGAATAATGTCCTAGTGAGTTTTTTTGTCTTTGCTTCCAAATTAATGCCAGCATGATTTTTAAGAAGTATTTGTTAGCTGTCTTGTTTTCTAGAAAGCCAGTCTTAGATTTGAGTGATTTCTGCACTTCATTGCACCATACTTACTATTTACATAAAAGAAAATTTGTAACTTGGTGCTGCTTACTAATGCTGATCGTGTCACTCAAAGGGCAGAGTACAATGTGGGAAGTTCTGTCATGTCTGTAGAGGATGATTTGGCTAAGATTCGCACCCTGTAGATTTCATTGAAACATTGGGAAAGGTGGAACTTGACCTGGGATGGCTTTGCACAGTGCAGCCCTAAGTGTCAGTATTGAGTGGGTTTTGAAGATCAAAACATAGCAAAATACTCCTATAACACAATTCAAGAAGCAAAATACTAACTCTTGCTGAAGTCTGGAAAAACTGCTTTAGCTATATTGGTTCTTTATTTTATTTTATTACACTACAAGTGAAACAGAGCTTTGAGACACAAAATATGGGGAGGAAATGGATGGCAGAAGCAATACAAGTCTGATAGGGTGTTGTGGCCTGTACTTAACCATAGATGGATCTCAGTTATGCTTTAGCCCCATTTGTCATACATTTTTTTGACATGTCTAAAGTTGGTGGAAGTATAGGCACTAGGATTCATTAGGCTTTCTGAAGTCCCTGGGGAAACATACTTGAGCTTTATTGCAGTTTTCCTGTTGCCTCAGTCTTGAGCATGACAAGTCACAGTGATGCTAATCAAATCAGATACTAATCAATCCATACAGACTGGAACTGGGGTTGCAGCAGTGGGGGAACCCTTGCATCCTCAGTTTTTTCTTGTCACATTTTTAAGATTAATAAAATAGAATCACTGAAATATCTACCAGACTGCTCCATGATTGTTGAGCATTTGTTCCCCCCTGTTTCTGCATTCCAGGCTGGCATAATGAATTCCCTTTGTTTTACACAGGTATTAAAGGTAGAAATTCTGGGCCAGAGGTGTGTGAATTGGTTACCCATGTCCCACCCCTTTGGCCAGGTAGAGAGGTGTAGGAGAAAAATCCAGGAACAGAACAGAGCTGAATCCTCACAGTTTCCAGTGGCTGAGGGTTCAGGGACTCCCCAGCCCACCCGTCTACTCAGTGGTCAGTAGTCACTGAGGCCCACACTGCATGTCTGTATTTAAATACTTTCTGAGTACTTAGATGGCCACAGCAGCCTGTGGCTGAGTTCCAGAATTTTTGTGTGACAATAATACTTCCTTAATATTACCTTTTTTTTTTATTTGATTCTTTTCAATGTCTGTGTTATGAGAAACAGCAAATTATTGTTCTCTGTTCATCCTCTCCATGACATTCATGGTTTCCTGTGTCTGTCATAGATCTCACCTCTTCCAGGCCTGGAATATTTTAGGTTATTAAATCTTCTTGAGAAGCTGTTTTATCATACCTCTGCTTGTACATTTTTTTTCCTTTCATTATCCTTAGCATACTTTTTTTTTTTTTTTTTAACTTCTAGTACAGTGTAAATTGTATTAGGCTTGGAAATGGAGAGTGATCACCAATATTAAATCCTGGTCTGTGCATAACATGAGCACTTGTATAGCCAGTAGACTTTTAAACTCTGAAGATAAAAACAATGTTTTTGTTCTTAAAGCAGTCATTTGTAGCCGTGTACAAATCTATGGAATACCTTTGAACACCAACTGAATGTTTTTTCCTTATGTTAGTAGAAGTGGTGGATTGGTATGTAGGATAAAAACCATCATATTTAAAACCAGACATCTTGCATGGTTAGCACAACTGCAATATAAGATGCCTCTATTTGATCTCACAAAGTGGTCAGTGTGGTTATTGTAACTGAATTTGAGGTATGCCAGAGAAGGAAGAATTAATATAAGAAAAAACAACTCCACTGCAACGTCTCAGGAGGAGACAAAGCATTATATGAATAAACTAAACTTAGAAATGCTGCCACTTGATGAAGAAAGTAAAAGAAAAGTAGCTTGAGGAAACTCTGAGGTATTTTATGCATGAAAGGATCTTTTCCAATATTGTAACAGTATTCTCCCTTATAATAGCACTGAGTTTATCAGGGCATAATTTTATTTGTGCTTCCCCATTTCAGTTCAGACATTAATAAAGTTTGAGTTACGCTTTTCTGTTTGTTATCTTAAAAAAAAATCCTAAATATTTTAATTGGTTGAGGGGTCAGACAAAAATTCTGTCATTTCTGTGAGATATCTTTAGCAACCCTAAGATTTCTCTCCAGAGATAAATTTCATGGGGAATTACCTAATTTGCTGTGTGGTTCAATGACTTTTTCTGCTGACATGAGAAGCTGTCCCACTGTCACCCTTATAACTAAAGCAGCAGTGTTTACTAGTGCCATAACTTGATAACCACTTAATGTGAAAATATGAGTCAGCTTTCCTTTTATGAACTATACCCTTTCTTCCACAGAAGACAATTATCTTCTTCCAGAAAGTTTAAATTGGTCTTTTTAAAGCAGTCTTTTCAGTTGAAAATAAATAGCACCAATATAGTTAGTGACTGGGGAACCGCTAAGTAAGTCCTGCAGATTTGGCATGCTTTCTTCTTTTTCTTTCTTCTTTTTCCAGGCCTGTTTCATTTGCCACTTTGTTCTGACATTTGCACAGCTCCTCAGCTGTGCCTGCCCTCCATGATGCCAGGCTTCCATCTCTCCTCAGCAGTTGAGCACACTCCAAACTTGTGATATCCTGCAATGCTTTTGGACAGTGATGGCCTTAGAAGTGCAGTAGATGCCTATCTGGGTTCTGATTTGTGCACTGTCTTTGTACTCAAATGGCAGTTCTAGTCTTGTGGTGTTATGAAACTTGAATGTTGCTGCACTGGGGCTCACAGAGCTACACTTGCAAATTGCATCAGCCCCAGAGCGTTGGTTCATTCCTCTGCAGTAGGTAACCTCTCCTCTGCAGCAGGTAACCTTGGTGTTGCTATGTCCCTGTCCCTGCGGTGGAGCAGTTTCCTGAGTCACCATGTTCTGTCTGTAACAGTTTAAAAAGTGTAGTGGGTAATGTCAGCATCTTGCAGTTTCTCAGAGGCTTTTAATGCGCTGTTTGACTTAGAGTGTGCCTTCAGCTGGATCAGGGTAATGACCCAGTTAAGTGTATGGAGAGAGGTTTTTACAATGACTTTTAAGTGTGATGAGGAGAGGAGCAAGGCTCTCTTTATATTTAAGGCCATTACTGAAGGTCAGTTGAACGGTTTCATATGTGCCAAGGAACCTCGTGTGTTTGGTTGAGACTTTCTTGTCTTGCTCATCCTTCCCCCGCAGTGTGAGCAGTGTCTGTGGGAGGTGTTTGTAAGCCAGGAGACACTGGGATTGTAATGTAGCTCTGGATATTCTACTTCACTTAGAGAAGCTGCTGCTTAGTGCTGTGCCTTTCCCAGCTGTGTCCAGAGCCAGATTCCCATGTCTTTCCTGCAGTGGTACCTTTTTTCAGAGCTGTGTGTCTGTTACATGACTGTACAGGTATGCAAGTATGTACAATGTGCTGTTGCCCATTACGTGACCTGGTGAGTGGGTCTTCACTCACTGAGGGGTGGAGGGCTGAGCTATGTACCTGCAGGGTGAGATGTCTGTGTAAATGTGAATATCCTGTTCTTGTGATACTGGAGAAGCTGTAGTTTCCTTGCCCCTTACTTGGAACTTCTTTACTGGTAAGGTGCAGGGTGATACTACATTTCCCTCTTCCCTCCTCAAGACTTAAGACTTTTTATAATGTTGCTCTGCTTGATGCACTATTCCAGCCTTCTTTTACAGTCAGCAGCTTCTTAAAGCTGCTGTAGGTGAATCCTTTCTAGATAAGAGTTTTTAAGCAACAGAAGAGGCAAGGTGATGTCATTCCTTTTCACATGGCTATCAGAGCTCTGTTGGAAGCAATGAAAGCTTGTTGGTTTTCTGATTCTGAAATAGAGATGAGCTGAGAAAAAGCAGAAATAGCAGTAGAAATATTCAAGCAGTCCATGTATAGTCATTTGAAAATGTTGCTGTGTTAGTCATGATGCCTGTTTTTCTTTTGCCAACTGGAAGAATTTTGTGGAAATGATGGCATTACCACAAGAAGAATTAGTTTTGGTCTTTGTGAATACAAATCTTGGTCAAAATAAAGTCTTTGCATTCCTAAGCCTTGAAGTTTTTGTATTCATGTATTTTTCTTCCACTTACAGCTGTGTGCAGAGCTACTGTTCATAACAGATGAGTGTAAGCAAGTCTAATACATAAGATGCATAGTAAAACGCTGTAAGCAAAATGATGAATAAATGTATGAATATCTTTTTCTTTTAAAATACCTGTATACGGTACACAAAAGCATGCTAATTTGCAAATATCTTTCAAGTTTCTGAGACCTGAAATGTGAAAACAAATTAGTCAAATGTAGTGTATTTCTATTGACAGCAGCCTTTCTTGTTTTCTCAGGCTGCCCTTTTAAATGTTGCCCCACTGGCTGCAGGCATGACTACAAGCCCCACTTGTTCTTGGGAAACAATGCAGCTTTACTACACATCTTCATATGAAAAGCTTCATGCTCCTCCTGTATCATCCCCCGTGTACTTCATCATGAGCCCTTGACCACACATGGTGCATCAGGCACGTAGTGGTAATGTTGGAGGAATACAGAAGGAGCAAAGACTCAGAGTGTAGTTTATCAATGTGTCAGTTGGTCACCGATGACTCCTTAGTAATATATTTTATGGATTTGTGAACATTAAGCTGTTTGAAAACTGTATTTCCCTCACCATGCTTTTGCGTGAGTATTGATCTCTTTAAATATTGTATTTTTCTGACCATGCTCCTGTTAAATAAAGATATCTTATTATTTCAGGTTGCAGTTGTTAAAATGAAGTGTACGGAGCGCATTTATGCAATGAAAATTCTAAATAAATGGGAAATGCTTAAAAGGGCAGAGGTAAGTAATATGGTTTTTTAACACAGAGAATTTTTAAAATAACATTAGGAAGATTACATTGAAGCTCTTCCAGATTAGGAAGAATTATTTCATGAGCATAGGAGCTTCGTTCTTTTCTCTTTCNTTTTTTTTTTTTTTTTTTCCTTAAGCTGTTTTAATGCAATCAAGTCTGACAGTCCCTTCCAGGCATCTGTTGTTCTCAGCATCACTGTGTATTCATTTACCAGACAGTCTGCCCTAGTTCTTACCCTGAATTTATTGGCCAGATTTCTGTTTACAGTAAAGGCAAGTTAAAGACTACATGAAAGCTGAGATTGGTGCTACTATGGCATTTACAGCTGTATACAAAAATGTTATGAAAAAGGTCTTTCTTCCATTCAGAAAGCATGCATTAAGGAGCTTTGCATTCTACAGTTTATAACAGGATTTATATAGCTAGTAAAGATATAACTAAATATTTTGGAATCAGATTCAAATTGTAAAACAAAATATGTTAAGGTAAATCTTTTTAAGAAGGGTTTTTTGGCAAAAGGAGGTGTACACTGTCACAACAAATTGTGTAAATGTAAAGGCGAATGGCTTCACACATTAAGAAAAGAATACTAAGAATACACAGTGGGAAGCAGCTTTCTAGGACAGATATTTCTAGGATACATATTCCTCCATGGTAGAGGAAAACCTTATGGCACATATATATTATGTAAGTTAGCAGATAAATGAGCAATGGGTTTGAAGAGAAAAGACATGTAGTGCATCAGGACTTGCAGCAGTTCTCTTTAGGGGCAAGCAAGAGCAGTTGTGCTGAGGTCTGAGCTTGCTGACATTTCCCTGTCCCATTCTTCTGTTCCTTTCCTGACACCTCCTCCCCCCAGCCTGCCCTTCCTAGTCCCTCCCTTCCTTTCAGTGAGTCAGTGCCAGGCCTTTTCCTGTGACAAAATCTCCTCCCTCTTGTTAAGCCCTCTTCACCACTGTCTTTGCCTGATTTAGTCACAGTCTGTCCATCCATCCATCCATCCATGCACTTCTTTAGAGGCAGCAGCAGCCGCTGCCACCCAGCTCTCCTTTGAGCTGTCAGGAGATTTCACACCCTGGGCTGTGCTGCATCAGCGGTTCTGCATTAAGCCTTTCCCTGGAGGAGGGAAATTTGCTGCCCTTTCTATGCAGATTTCAGCTGCATAGAAATTCATTGATCAGTACAGAATTATTTTAAATACAAATATTAGCAGGGCTCTCCCAAACTCTAATGGAAATACAGCTATGCTGCCTTACTTCAGTCATTTTTAAAGTGATTTCATTAAGTGGCCTTAGTAGATGCAGCTTTTGCATGTAGAGAAGACAGCTGTTTACAAATTGTATTCTGATCATGGAACTAACTCGTCTTATCCTCTCAGGCAGGCATGAAGGATGTATAATGAGCAATAGTCTCCCAATACAAACTTAGGAAAAGAAACAGTCAAAAAAAGTTTCCTTTCTGCTGATTTTCCCCATCTACAAAGGACAATAAAGGAACTGTCTTCTCTGTGGGGCAGCTTTGTCTTTTCCTGATCAGTTTGCTCACTTGATTTGGCTTTTCTGGATAAGCAGGATGTCACAACCTGCATATCAAGTTCATGTAACATCTGGGTGTTAAAAATGTCCCAAATGTGCTAAAACCTGTTTAAAATGCAGCCTGCAAGAATACAGTAGACTCTTAAAAGGAAAGTTCCACTGAAAAAACAGACTTTAAGTATTTTATTAATCCACCTCATCTATTATTGTATAGAAATATTATCATTACTATTAAGAGTGGATTAAGAAGCATTTTACACTAGTTTGTTTGTTGTGCATGACATAAAACGTAGCAAGAACTTAGCAAAATACTGCTTATTCATGTACTAGCTGCAAGAAAAAAAACCCATATGGTTGAAAGCCACTAAAATAAAGGAAAGGTTAGTGAGTATCACCTGACATTCAATATTGGATTGGAAGCAAAAATAGGCATGCCTTTTATGTTGATAAGGACCGTTTGTACTCGTTGTTCTCACAGCAAATACATAGTCATTAGTGCATTACTGTTGACAGTTCCAAATAAGTCCTGACTGGCTGATTAGGTAGCCTGTCATGCTTTTTCAAGTCACGTCTCAAGGCCCTTTAAGCTAGTGTAAGCAGAGAAGGAGAATTTTATGCTCTGAATTCATGATGCAGTGTTCAGCAGCATTACTGGGTTTTCAGTGTTCATAACATTCCCTTGCTATTTGAGGTTGCACAGTGAACTGGATCAAGGGACTGATGTCTTCGAAAATAAACAAACTAGTTTTCTGTGCTGGCAGCTTCCTCACATCATGGTGCCAGGAGAGCTGAGAAGTGCTATGCTCTGGTGCTGTGGGAAGGGGATAGGATTACTTGGAGCTGCTGTAGCTGCCAGCCTTTTTTGCAGAGCACTACTTTGGCCTTGCATTCATTAACCGTTAAACCACTCAGTTGGCATTTAATTGCCATTTACCTCTCTTGGCACCAGTGATTACTCATTTACAACGTGACCACACCATGGTCCTCTTCAGTAAAAATACAGAATGAATTTTGCTTCCTTTGAGGGGAAAATAGTTGGAAATACATTTGTAAGGTGCAGTCAGTATATGGTAAGGCTTGGGTTTCTCAGGCACATTTTTTAAGACATCTGAAGAAGTGGCAACAACCAAAAAAACCCACCAGTTCTTTTCTAGAATTCAAACACTTCAATCTGTAGCTATCAAATATCCTGATAATGTCTCTCTGGACTGAGAGTAGCAGAAGAGTCCCAAGGTCTGTTTCATTATAGTTCTGATCCAATAAAAACATTGATATATTTTTACTGGGGAGGACTCGCTTGAAGTTTATGAAAGTTGGTTTTATGTAAAGATGCTGAGAAAACCTGTTACACAGAGCTTGCTTCTCTGAAGTGTTGCCGTGTGCTGTTTGAAGTAGAGGAAAGATTACTGAAAATAGTAAAATCTGCTTATTTCCCGTAGTGTGTTAGCACTGTTGGAACTGGGACTGTAATGTAATAAAAGTATATGTGAAACTGTTTTCATAAAGATTTTCTTCAGAAGAATTAGAACTTACTTTCCTAGAGTCATTATCTTTCTGCTACAGATGGTAATGACAGGTTGACTTTTAAAAATGTTTTGTAAAATAAAGATTTAGCTTTGACTTGAATTGGCTTGTGGGCTTTTTGGTGTTGGGGTGTATTGGTGTGGAGTGTTTTGGGATTTGGGGGAAGGGAGGGGAGGTTGGTGGGGTTTTTTTAATTTGATTTGGGGATTTTTTGTTTGGTTTGGTTTTGTTTTTTAAAGTTGCAGTCAGGATTAGAGTGACTGAATGCCTGACTAAAACTTGCAGAGATTCCCTGGCACGTCACTTGTGTAGACTGAATTTCAGTGACTAGAGACCTCTGTTCAGTAATTTGAAATAATCCTATAAAACATCCATATATATTCATTCTGTGATTGCTGCTTGTTGATGTTGACAACGGCTTCTCTCCCCTTCTCTTCCTTTAGACAGCTTGCTTCCGAGAGGAGAGAAATGTCTTGGTGAATGGAGATTGTCAGTGGATTACTACATTGCACTATGCCTTTCAAGATGAGAACTATTTGGTATGTTTGATTCATCAGTAAATAAAAGCTCTGGGTTGTGAAAAAATTTTATTTTTGGTGTATTTAAAAAATATTAGCGCATTAAATCAGTCCACCTCATGCCTCACAGCAGTGTTTCAACATTCTTCTTTTCTCCTTGAAGCAAAACTTCAAAGGGACTGCCTGTAACTCCAGGAGAATGAGAAAGCTGTGTAGGACTGCAGTATATAGAGATTTAGTTAAACATCTTAAATTAACTAATTTCCCCTTGCATAAAAAATACCATGTTCAAATTTAGTATTTTGGATAAGGTTGCAATTAAGTAATCTGAGATGTGTTAACTCTGTGTAAGTAAGAAATATTTTATTTTAAACTTTCATAATGTCTTTTAAAGCAAGATTTTGTTTTAAACTGGCAAAAGTAATTTTAAATTTTAATTTTAAATTTTTGATACTTTAAAATCCTTAGGGGGGAAAAGAGACTATTCCTTTAAAGTATTTCTATAAAGTATGGTTTTAAATCAGCAGATTGGTCATCTCAGTAATTTGAGAGACTTTGGCAAATATTTATAAAGAAAATCTGTACTCCTATGACATTTCTTTATGATTGGTTGCTAGAACAGTGACATACAAGCCCTGTTTACTTAAGTCACAGAATACAGCAGAGTACTGGTTAGGAGCAAAGTCAGTAAAGCCCCAATATTCTGCAATATACTGAGCCATACAGCTTCCCCGTGGCTACTTCAGGCTGGATTTGCAAACCTGCTGTTTCTGAAACATCTGACATAGCTGTAGTGTAAAAGTTTTCACCTTCTTAACACTTCAGTAGCATAGTAGTCACGAATATAAGTAAGAAAAAATGTGTTGATGAAAGGCTGCTAAAGAGTTCAGAAATTAAGAGTTAGTAAATACTCAAACATTTCCACAGATGCTGAGACAAAACATGTTACTTTGTCATGTTTGGAGTATTTTTAGAATAACAAACACATAGTAGGAAAATGAGTAGTCACATGTTAGGCCCTCATTTACAGGCTGTTTCCATTGAGTGGTTTGTTATAGGTCCAGATTTTCAATCTCTCACAATTTAGTTATCTCTGGCACTGCCTCATGATTTCAAATCAGCTTGTAGTTTCAAATTCCCACAGAACCAACCTTCAGACATGCAGAAAAAGAAAGCCTGTTTTGTACTTCCAAGTAGCTTGTAAAGAATGGAGCTACCTAAGGAAAAATTGTTAGCTGTGTGAGATAAAAAGCAATAGCAAAGACAGCACAGAGGGGGAATCTTTTCACAAAGGTGTTTAGATATTGAAGTTTCACTTGACAGCAGAATGTAGACATCTAATTTAAGATTCAGTATCTAAGAAGACAACGGTTCTACCCAGCAGCCAAAGTCAGCAGATTCCCAGCTTGCCTGAGGTCTGCCTCTGCATGTGCTGAGATGCTGCCTTCCAATTTGGTCTGTTACTCAGAAACCATCTCCTGTAAATATCTGGTGCTCACAGATGGAGTGGATCCGCATCTCAGTCACTGTTGTAAGTGATGCAGGAAGAAAGGGTGAAACATCAAGAAATCAATTCATCCAAAACCCTGGACAGAAGGTTCTTGTCCCTACCATGTAGTACTTGTCCAGGGGCTGAGAGATCTCTGTTCAATTCTCTTTGGAGCTTGAAGAAGTTTGTAGCTACATTTTTCCTCATCCTGAAGAGTGCTGTCTTGTTACACAGCCTGGGCAGCTTTGGTTTACTTTTTAGCTGTGCTGTTCATCAGTGGTCTGTGTAGAATGGAATGCAAAGCTGAGAACAAATCAAGAACAGACAACGGAGCTTGGTTTTCCAGCCTGGTCCTCTGCACGAGAAGTCTCTAGGTTCCAGTATTTCCTCCCAGTGATGTTTGTGCATTAGATCTAGTGATTCTTAAATGCAAAACCATTTAAGCTACCCCTGAGCAGAGGGAGAGCCTCGTGTCTGTGTCTTCCCCCACCTAGTGCTCTGCCTCCTCTGGCTGTATGAGAAGGGGTTCAGAACGAGACAAAGTATGATACTAACACAGAAAAGTAGTAGCTGCCTTTGGAGAGACAAAAATTACTTTGGGTTTTATTCTCTCCCTTTAGTATTAACAGAGCATTTGATAATGCAGAACTGACATTTCAGCAATAAATACAAAATTCTATGAAATATATATGTTCTGAGTTAATTTTCTGGTTTTGGACTTGTAGTTTTAAAACCTATCAAGTAAATACACCATGCATTATTGTTTTCTAAACATCCAGTTCTTACATGACATTACATGGAAGTGCTGCATGACTTTTTTCTGGTTTTTTAAAAGCTTTCAGAAGAGACAGCCTATGTCAAGCTGGGTTAAATAAGCCTTTGGTGATTTAGCTTAAGCAGATACAATGTAAGTGAAACAGTCCATAAATATTGAAAACTTGTATGGAACTTGAAGTTTTCCATCTCTTACAGAATCAGATCTCTTAATTTTCTTTCCCAGTCTCATCCGTGAAAAAGGGCATGTGTGTATTTGACTGCTGTCAGCCCTTCAAAGGCTTCTGGGTACTCATGAGACTACTTAGATATCCTTTTTTCCTTTGATTTGTAACTACTCTCACCATTTGATGTAGTCACTTCACTGGAAGAAATGCACCACTGCTGGATTTCAGCATCAGAACAGCTTTTATTTTAACCCCAATAGAAGGGAGAAGCACCTTCTGGCAAGCAAGTAATTTTGAATTGAAAGATTAATAAAGTTCTGCTTCCTCATAGAAGAGATCTCACCATCTTTCTGTGATCCAAGTGCTTTCCTTCATGGGTCACCTGAGTTCTTGTTGAGTTATAAATGCCTTGGGAGCTGACAGAAGTGCATTACCTTGTCTCTGACAGGGAGGATGTTTCACTTCCCACAGAAAGTTCTATAAAGTCCCTTTGCCTTGAATTTGAAAAAAAATACTTCAAGATAATATCCCGTATAAAAGATCAATGGTTTCTGTCTGTAGTATTTTGTTTTCAAATGTAAGTGTTGTGTGTGTTCAGTGCATGTTTCAAGTTCCTTGAACCAATACCCACAGATTGATTTCAACATAAGTGATGCAATTTGCCTATCAGATTAAGTGGTAATTTGAATAAAATAGATAAAAATACCAAAAATTGTGGCTTTTGGAGTCTCTCTTTTAATTTAAAAGATAATGAGGAAGTGGCTTGTATTGGACTTCATGTTCTGTGCATTTCTATCTTCTTTCATTTGCTTCCCTTGTGGAAGATGGATCTGTGGCAGGGACAGTGGATTTCAGGTGGCTTTGCTTAGAGGGAAGAAAGAAGATGATGGCTTTGGAAACTTAATTCCAGAATAAGCTAAGTTAGTCCTACAACCACATATTGAGTGATCTTGGGAAGCATGGAACAAAATGGCTCAAGACCAGTAATACTAGATGAAGTCATTATACTTGAAGTGATGGTCTGGATTTAGGTGGATATTGCTAGGAGATACCTGAAACATAATCCTTGTTTTGTGGTGTGAGAAACAAATAGCATGCCCGAGTCCTTTTCTTTTCAGTACTGGTCCTTTCCATGGATAGGGTGGTTTCTGATTGACCTAGGAGGCTGTTCACTTTTTCACTGAAATATATTCAAAAGGACGTTAATCTTTGACTTTTAAATTTCCCACTGTGGTGCCTCTGGCTTGTCATGGGCATCCATGTATAGTATAGTAATGTAGTGTATGGTTCCTGCCAGCTGTGCTATGTGTCCATGATGTGGAACATGTCAAGATGAGTATTTGAAGATGTTGATGTGATAAGTGCCACTTCAGGAGCAACGAGTAGTATGGAAATGGTACCAAAACTAAAAGTAGTAATGAAACGTGTATTTTAGACTAAGGTGCATCAAATAATGATTTTAATGACACTTTTTGTTTTCTTTCATCATCCTCCGGAAGTTTTCAGTTGATGGATCAGTAACATACATTAGTTTTGGTGATATTAGATAATTTTCTTTGTGATACTAGTTAAGATAAAAGTGCAGTCATCCTAATTTACTTCTTTGTTGTTGCCATATTTTGTTTAGGGTTTTTTTTATCATAGGAACTAAATGCTGCTGTGCCATACTTACTGTGATTATTAAAGGACTATGATACCTTTTTATACTAAGTAAGTAATTAAAACAGGAGACCACCAATTTTGACTACCTTCCACAGGCAGAGAAAAAAATAGTGAAAAGGTTTTTTTCAGGGGTTAACTGATGAACTTCAATATTTGTTTTTTGCCAGCTGTCTCTCAGTACTTGATTGTTTTATTTCTCCATTTTCAGTATCTAGTGATGGACTACTATGTTGGTGGTGACTTGCTGACACTTCTCAGTAAGTTTGAAGACAAGCTTCCTGAAGATATGGCCAGGTTCTACATTGGTGAAATGGTGCTTGCTATACATTCCATACACGAGCTGCATTATGTGCACAGGTAACGCACCTTCTTATTTGGCAAAAAATACATGTACAGTTACATGAAGTTAATCCCAAATTTTCTGCTATGTATACAAATGCACACAGTAGCCAAAGGCAAACTGCTGTAGATACATGCTTACTTTGTGCTATATAATAGCTTATCAGCCAATTTATTTTAAATATCAAGTTTTGATTGATTGATATCAGAGGCAGTGACATTTATCTGACTAACCTTTTAAAGTCTGTTCTATTTTTAGTCAGGGCTCTTGACTTATTCTCAATTCACTCAATAAATATTTATGTGCCTTTGTCCAAGCAACCTAGAAGTTTTGAAGCAGTTTGAAATGGGTTGAACTTTCTACAGATGTTTAGACATTCTGCAAAATGGAGGCACAGTAAGCCCATGATAGCATCAGTGCATCTGCTTACCTGAGGTCATTCTTGAACAGGTTTTATAATCAGTGGGCACATGCTGGTCTAATTGTTTTTGCACACAAGATGTGTATCCCAAATCACTGGCTACCATCAAGTAAATTTAGGTTGTGGTTGGTAGTAGCTATACAGTTAAAGTTTAAAAAGCATAGGGAATTCTCAACTATAATTCTTTGAACTCTTCTATTTGCACTTTGATTGCTGTTCTAAAAATTGAGAAGATTTTTAAACGCTAAAACTCCTGTGATTAAATGTGGACAATATTTGGGGATTTAAAACTGTTACAGCCTCAGAGAAGTTCACCAGAGGCACCATTGCACCAATTTCCAAGGAAGTTGGCCTGACTTACTGAGCAGCTGCATCTTTTTCACAGGGCTGAATGAAAGTGTTGTGGCAATAGGAGTGTGGGGCTCCGTGGCCAAAACATGTGCTTTGAACAGGACATGTGCCAATGCCCAAGAAATTACTGCTTGGCAACTGGCATGGATTAGGAGGAAGCATGATTGGTCTGGAGAGGGTTTCAAGGACCCTTTAAGGGCTTAAATGACCTGTTAGCTGTAGAGAGGAGACAGTGGAGCTCAGAGAGAAGGCATTAAGCCTTTCTGAACAGCAGTACTGGTCCCTGAGGCGAGTGAGAGCTGCGTGCCAAGCAGGGATTGGCTCATGCAGCGAGTGCCATTATGAGCAGTGTTTTTTTAAAAAACAAACAAACAAATTAGTATATAGTTGTATATTAGTTTTCATAGTCCCCTGCAACTACTGAGCTTGACTTGTGGAACATTGACAATATCTGGAACTGAAATGTATGGAATAAATTTAGCAATGCAGAATTACTAATTAACTTATTGGGGAAGCATAGTGACATAGTCCAATTTTCTTTGCACATATTTTTGTGTATTATTACAAGTAAATATGCATTTAAATTTATGTAGACAGGCATAGATTAGCATTTATTATTTTGTATTAATACTGCTAATGAGCAGCAGTATTAGTGACATTTCAGTAATTAATTTCAGAGCATTAGCCTTTGGTTAAAAAAGGTTAATTCAAGTTTGTGTTGGAAAAATGTATAAAGCTGGCAGGATTTTTACACATTTGAGGACCCTTTGTTAAATCTGTCACCATTTTTCTCACAAATGTCAAGTGTGAAACTGGAATTCAGCATCTTAAAAATCAGCCATTGTCAGTTTCCACATCTATGTTACAAGGTATATCAGAGAACCTTATTTTTGTTTACTCCTAGTAATTATAGTCTCCTTCTCAAAGATTAAACTGAAAGTTTTGTACAGTTTTTAAGTTGTCCAACACATGTAGTGGCATTTGACACTTCACATTAGAAAAGAAATGCAGATCTTGCGGTGCAGCAAAACTGGTGAGTATAAGGTTGGTCAGGAGGAGAGAGTCATAAATAGTACCATAAAAAGAGTTTACGTGAGTGGGTAAAAATCTGTGTTATTTTGATGCAAGATTAATGTTTACTAGCAGAGCTAATACTGTATGTTTAAATATTTTCACTTCTATCTATTCTAACAGGGACATAAAGCCAGATAATGTTCTTTTGGACATGAACGGCCACATACGACTGGCAGACTTTGGGTCCTGTCTGAAAATGAGTGAAGATGGCACAGTATGTATGAAGCAAAATTTATTTGGGTTGCTAATAGTGGGACCTTCTAATTGAGTTGCTAGTTTTAAAGAGATTAGATATCATCAGTGTGCATCAGGGATGTGATAGATTGTGAACTTTCTAACACACTAAAAATTGAGGGTACAGTATAACTTAACATACTTAAATGCATTTTTGAAATCTTCATCTCCTTGTTTTACAGGCTGCTAACTTTTTATGTTATCCTTTGCTATACTGTTTTGGTTTTTACTTTTTCTTCTAATGACCATTTGAGTCCAAGGGGGAAGGGTGAGTGACCTGCTACACCAGTTAGGCACACCCAAATGTGGAGTCACCATCCCTGTATCAAAAAGATGTGTAGATGTGACACTTGGGGACATGATTTGTGTGGACTTGTCAGTGCTGAGTTAACAGCTGTACGTAATGATCTTAAAGGTCTTTTCCAACCTAAATGATTGTCTTGATTCTGTAATTAGTAAGCAGTTTGTTTTATATGCCTTTGACAAATGGAACAGCGACATGATGGTAATTGGCCATCTTGTGCAGCAGATTGGATTTACCTCTAAAAGCTGAATTGCTTGTGACACGTTTTGTTTATTTTGCCTCATTTAGGACACTTCCAGGGGTGCCAGTCCTGCCAAAATATGGCATGCAGCATCGTTTTGGTTGGCACAAACTGACATCTTGTTGATGTTCTCTAGTCATAAAATGCCTGTTAAAACTTTACCATAAAAAATGCAAAATGAACGAGCTATTAGAATTGAGAACATTTCCCTGATGGTCAGGGCTTCCCTACTACTTGTGCACGGAGTAGTTTCTCCTTATTTCTCCTTTGTACCTTATTCCTGTAGTACATCCAGTTGCACATTAGGCATAAAAATTTGACTGATTTCTGACATAATAAAACTTAGCAGGAAATTTGTTCTATGATCTTCAAATGAAACTATAAAATTCAGGAGTAGGGCCTGATCTCCCTACTTACTCATTTTTTATTTCAACTTCGGGGCAGCAAATTGCAGTTTTAAAGTTCAAACAGACACAAAGGCAAAATGTATTTTGTCTTTCTGCTTTCACAATATCTGTGATTATTATGGGTTTCTACAGTGTTCAGAATAAAATATATCAACTGATTTTATGTAGCAGTAGAATGGAACTTAATCTTTGCAGTCTTTGTTACTTTCTTAATATTTTCTTTGTCATGTTGCTGTGAATTTATGAATCTCTTCTTTCTCCAGAATCATGTTGTGGTGTCTCTGTTTGTCAGAAATACTAGTGTTTGAGTAAAACAGTTGCTGAGAGAAGCTGGAAGCTTATGAGAACTATGTTTGCCTTATTTTCAAGGTACAGTCATCAGTAGCAGTGGGTACTCCTGACTACATCTCTCCTGAGATACTGCAAGCGATGGAAGATGGAATGGGGAAATACGGGCCTGAGTGTGACTGGTGGTCACTGGGGGTGTGCATGTATGAAATGCTGTATGGTGAAACACCCTTCTATGCAGAGTCACTGGTGGAAACCTATGGCAAGATTATGAATCATGAGGTAAGAGCTGTATTAAATCTCTTGTGTTCCGAGTGTATGTTTACAGAGAAGCTTATCACTTAAAGGTATTGAAGTGATGATAGTTGTTTGCTTTTTTACAGTGTTTTAGGTTGATGTTTTGGGGGTTTGTTGGTTCAGGTTTTAGGAATGCTTGCTTCTCTGAAGTGCAGAAATTTAATTTTTTGACAAATTGAAATTTTTCTCTAAATGATGATTTTCTTATTGGAAAATCTAAGCAATCATCACAAAATCGAATTTAAAATCTACTCCATTTTCTTTTCAGTCTAGAGTAATTTCAGTTAATTGCAGTTGTTAATTTCAGTTGTTAATTACAATTTTTAGATCTTATGTTTGTTTATGATAATAGAAATATTTTCTAAATGTAGATTATATTTTCATAAGAAAAATGGGTATTTAACTTATATATTAGAAAATACATTCTTAAATATGACAACATAAAGAATTGACTAACATCAGGGGATTTTAAGAGTTGAAATTAATTCAATGTCGAGGAGTACATCTCCAGGAGATCAGTGGACCTCCGACTAAGAATACCAGTCTATCTTTACTGTATGATCTTTAATATATTGTGGTGCAAAAATCCTGGTATGTCTTAAAAAAAAGTTTGCTTTTCCTAACAGAGTTATTGTAATCACAGATCAAACAGACCTATTTTAAAGAAATTGAAAAATTATTTCTTGTACTTGCAATCCAATTGAAGACAAAAAGTCTGTCATTGAATGTATTGAATTGTGCTGTGTCATTGCTCACTGTAACTAGAACAATATTTGACTATTCCAGTTTTATTGGTGTAATTTAATGGTTTTTTTGAAGCTATAGTTGAAAGTTTTGGAATTAATTCTTTCTTTAAAAATTTCTCTGTTTTGTTTTCTAGGAACGATTTCAGTTTCCATCCCATGTTACAGATGTATCTGAAGAAGCAAAAGATCTTATTCAGCGACTCATCTGCAGCAGGGAGCGTAGACTGGGACAGAATGGAATAGAGGATTTTAAGTCTCATGCATTTTTTGAAGGACTTAATTGGGACAACATCCGAAACCTAGAAGCACCTTACATTCCAGAAGTTAGCAGTCCTTCTGACACCTCGAACTTTGATGTAGATGATGATGTACTAAGGAATCCAGTGAGTCTTTGTTTTTAGACGTACACATGCTTGCTGCACTGTAAGGTAGTAGTGGGAACTTACTTCAAAATAGAGAGATGAAAAATAAGTCACTCCAAATGTGAAAAATTCTAGTTTTTCATCTCTTTGGCCTTTTGTGTTATTAGAAATCATGAGCTGCTTTTTCAGGTGGTAGCACTTTACAGACTGCATGACTGTTACACAGTCAAAGTTAAAACATATTTAGGTAGGGAAAAGAGCCCCTTTTTTTAGTTGCCCTTTCAATTTAACTTTACAGGGAGCTAGTATTTGGATTTATGCCTTTTCAAAGGTGAAAAAAATATTCGTCTTTAGAAGTACACATACATTGTCTTGTAGCTTGCAAGCACAGCTGTCCAAGTGAGAGGACTCATCCTGCTCCTTTTCCACTCACTTAAGAAGCAGGAGGTTGTTTTTTGGAGTAGGGAACATTGGGTGCTGCACTCCTCCATTTCTGTTGTCTTGTAGTTTACAAATGGGTCAGGAGGAGTAGAGAGCTTTTGTGGTGATTTGTTCACCGGCTTGTATTCCAAGAAATTAAGAGCTTTTGGCATGCTCTTTGGTTACATGTCTGACAGTAACTAAAACACCAAGACTAACAGCATGCATTTTGGTGCCAGGTCAGTTTTAATTAGGAACTTGAAATTTTGGGTTTCCTTTTACTGGCTGCATTGTGCTTTGAACTTGTTGAAATGCTGCCCTTTCAAGTGCCAGTTCAAGAGGCTCAGAAATTCAAGTCATTCTATTAGGCGACCTAATCTGAAATAAAGCTTGTCCAGGGGCAGTGGAGCATAACTGCCAATTGTCAGTTGGTGTATTAAGAAAAATCTTTCCATTAGCTGTCTCTCTTTTAGCTGTTGAGCCTCAATGAAATGCCTTTCACTCTGTATAGGTTCTCTCTTGGGTTTTCATGCACGTTGTTTTCATGCAGGAAGTGGTGCCACCAAGTTCTCATACAGGCTTTTCTGGATTGCATTTACCATTCGTTGGGTTTACATACACAACTGACAGGTAAGCAAAGGTTATGTTTTATAAAGGAAAATTGTTTCCCAAATGCAGCTAATTTCTGGGAATTCTTACGTTTATAAACATATAGAAAGGTTGATGTCTATAGGTACACCTGTGGCCAAACTTTTATTCCTTGTTGGTTTTTTTTTTTTCAAATGTCCGAACATATTTTTATTTGTTTGCCAAGATTAGATGCTTTTTTTATTTCATATTTTATCTATTTGAAATGAAACAAAGTTAAGAGATTAGATGTGTCAATTGCAGTTCCTGCAGTTCCTAGCTGCAAGTGAGAAGAGAGAGCAAGTCTTGTCCACACTGGACATCTGCCAGGAACTGTTTGGGATTATCTCATTGCTCCACTGTCCAACATATTTTTATAGTTAACAGAGGGTTCTGAGCACGGACAAAGTGGCTCACTTTGCATATCTTTGAAATGGCCTCCATCTGACTTCAGACATCTCTCAAACATATTCTTGTCCCTGGTTTTAGGGTATTCTGGCCTGTTTGTTATTCCATTCTTTCTCTTTGCTGGGGTTTGTTACCCCATGAACTGAAAATGTGTGTCATCTTTTTCACAGTGAGATCATGGGCCTTAACTTAAATCCATCTTTGCCATGCTTTAACCTAAACTTCTGGGGTTGTGCCTTAGCTATCTCAGTGCAGTTACACCTACCTGCTTCCATTTCTGGCAGGTACCTGTAACCTTTGCCATGGGAGAGTTAGCATTTTCAATCATTTAGGTTGTGAAGTGCAAGTATATCTGCATCATTGAAGTCCTTCATGCAGGTATCTTAATTCTACAGCAGCATGCACAGTAGCTAGGGAATAATAACTTTACCTTGAGAATTGTCTCTACAGTAACAATTACTGCACTAATTGTACTTGTAAATTTAAGGTGCATATTTGGTGGAATCCCAGCATGTCCCAGCTATAGACTGCTGTGAGTATTTATTAAAATGTCCTAATTTACGTATTTCTTTTCAGCTCTTTATCTGATAGAGGCACTTTAAAGAATGTGCTGCAGTCTGACACTGTAACCAAAGATACGGATGTACAGCGAGACTTAAAGAACACTTCACAAATAGAAGGCTATGAAAAGAAAATACGGAAATTAGAGCAAGAAAAGCAGGATTTGAACAGAAAATTGCAAGGTTAGTGGTTTATATTTGTTTGGATTCTTAGTTCTGCTCATTGGAATATATTTTATTGAAAATCTTTTCCTTTCTTTTTGGGTTTCAAGAATCTACACAGACAGTGCAGAACCTCCAAGGTCCAGTGTGTGTTACAGCAAATACAAATCGTGACAAGGAGATTAAAAAATTAAATGAAGAAATTGAACGGTTGAAGAACAAATTAACAGGTAAGCCTCTGGCATGGTAATTACCGTAATGCAATTTATTTTCCAATAAGTAGAATTAATGTTCTTGAGGTATTTAAAAAACAAAGGATGTTTTAAAGCCTTGTTCAATATTAAGAGGCATTTCAGTTTTTTCCAGATGAGCGCTTAACTAGTTCTTCCACTTGCTTGGCTAGATAGCACATACTAGAATGGGAAGCCCAGAGTGTGATGAATTGTGGATGGATTTAGTTAAATATTTTGTGTGATATTTGTTTCCCTAAAAATCTCAGGAGATCCTGTTCTCTTACTCCTCCATTTGGGGAGGAGTACTGTATTGGAGAGGTTTCACTTGGAGGCAGGTGTAAGAGACAGGAGATAGGAGTCTGGTTGCTCTTTAGTAACATGAAGGAGTAGATGGGGGGATGTGTAATAGTAGTTCACATTTAAATATTTCTGAGCTTCTGCTCCCTTTGTGTTTCTGTGTTTGGTGATGCATTAATTAAGAAGCACTGAGCGTTTCAGAAAAACAAATACTGGCATCTGTCCTGAGGGAAGAGTGACTCACCCATATCACTGAAAATCTGTTGCTTGACAATTCTATTAGTTTATCCCTGCACACCTCCTGTTAGCACGTAATTTTTAAGTGGGAATCAGTGATAAACAAAGTGGTAGTTTTGAATCCTAATGACTTGGCTGAGAGTTTTACAGAGGCCTGTATAGAGTGTGAGTTCAGATGCTAAGTTGCTGACGTTGATTTTTTTAGAGTATTTTTTCGAGTATTTTTTCCCCATTTCATTTGACAATATACCCTTTTTGTAGGTGTATGCACTGCAAAAATCAGCTCTGTTCTCCTAATAGATTATCTTTCCATAAAAAGCTATTTTTGTGTATTCTGAAATTAGGTTTGAGTCACAACAGTTAGATTAAGGTTCTGCTTTTGCAGAGGGTTCAGGTTTATGTCATTCTTCAGCCAGCGATATCCTGATAAATATAAATTCTAACAGTATGTTCTTATTTAAGAAGAAGTAGCATTGGTTCATGTGGGGTGGGAAGAAGTTTTTTCTAAAGTGAGGAAAGGAATAACATTTCAAGCATTGGAAATATTCCCATATTTCCCAGTGCTTGGGATTCCTGAATACTTAGGACTGTTTTCCTATTCTGCCGCAGATATCAGTGGAACTGGAGTGAGACAGTTATTCCCTGTGAAATTTCTTACTTATTTGTTTAATAGAAGTAGTAATTAAAACCAAATAGAGAATGGCAGTTCATTTTCTTAGAACTGGTAAGAGCAGGGGTATATAAAGGTGACTATGTTGGGTTTTTTGCACTTGAAACCAATAATTTCAAATCAAATTTGTTTATTTGTCTTTGAAAGTAAAGTGAGAACAAGCTGCCAGGAGTGTGGGCAGTCGGGTCACCAGGTTGCCTTGTGCAGGATGGTATTTCCTTCCCAAACTATTCATTAGTTCTTATCTAGGAAAGAAATAGTCCTTGCCTGGCTTAGATGCACTAATGACTGTTACTTTTTGTTGCATAATGAAAACTGTTTAGGAAACAGATTATTAGAACTGGAATTGGAACATTTCAAGTTTATTTTAGTATTTTCTAGAGCTAGGAGTTGCGTTCCTCAAAAACAAAACAAAGCCTTGTGCTAAGGCTTTTCCACTTAGAGATCACAATCTTTGGGGCTGAGAAAAATAAAATTATTTTGATGTATTAATGTCCCAAAGTTACTTTAAACAGTCTAAAATGGTGGAAATAGGAAATAAGTTGATTTTCCAAGCAAAATTATGCCAATTTGCATGAGTAATGTGGCTTGTTTTATTGGTGTTAATTTGAGACCAGTTACCTTTAATATGTATTAATCTGCAGATATAAGTAAACTGGAAGCACAGCTTGCAGATGCAGTGGCTTTTCGACAAGAACATGAAGACTCTGTACACAAGTTGAAAGGACTGGAAAAGCAGTGCAGAGTACTGAGGCAAGAAAAGGAGGACCTTCATAAGGTATTGATTCATAGATACTTTTTTAAATTGTCATGTAAAGTAGTTCTAGAAGAGTTATGTTGTGATTGCAATTGTAGTGTTTTAAATGCTGCTTTTGAAAACTATACAGAGATGTTTGGGAAACTGTTCAGCAGTACAGTAGATTTCCAAAATATCACACTTTGTTTTTTTTGGAAGTGGATGGTCTTCATATTTCAAATGCTTTCTGCTAGATGAAACAAACACCTAAATAATGGTTTTAATTAAACTGTTTAATTACTCTTAACTGTTTCAGTAGAAGTCTGAGGGCAATCAAGAGAGATTTCAGAGCCTTGGGATGACTTGTTAAGGGATCAGGAACACAAGTATTGTACTCCACTGTTCTTCCAGTTTCAGGAAATGATGAGGGAGGAAACAGAACCAGCAGATACCTGGCTGGTATCCCTGGCAGAATTATGGGGTTTTTGGCCATGGGTCAGTTTACATGACACCAGGCCTGCTAGTGACATTTGGGGTACATCTGTCCATTTAGGGGCAAAGGATCTTTGCACAGAAGTTAGCAGGGCTCATTCAAAGAGCCTATTTACTCTTTTTTATACTGAAAGGTTAATTATTGTTTAAGGCTAATGATGACTTTTATGTAATTGTTGAGTTTATTTCCTGCTGTGTAAATTATCCCTTTGTTTACTTCCTAAAATTCAGCAATAAGTTTTAAGTCAGCAATGTATTTTGTAGTAAATAGGGGTTTGCATCCCTACCACTTTTAAGAGTAGCAAAAAAAAGCTAGATGTATTGGAATAACTAGTTTTCCAGAAGTCTACCAGCCATATTGTTCCTGAGAATGCATATGGATCCAAAAGTAATCTATGGACCAGAATTTGTGGGCTGTTTGTACACTGGAATTTAACAGTCCCTCTTGTATCTGTTCATCACCGGTAGGGGTTATTTGCCAGAGTGTATGCGTAGCAGAGAAGGTGGATCTGTTGCTTCTAGTCTGAACATATGCTTTTTGGGAAGGTGATCTTCCTGCAATGCTCCTTCTAATAGCAGAAATTTTTAGAATTCTCTTGTACAGTATACATTTATTTTGTTGTGTCGTTCTGCTATTTTTCTTATTTTTTCCCTCCCATTCTCAAATGATTTTATGTCTAATATTCCATTTGTGTTTTAATGGTGTTAATTTTTGTTAACTGCTCTCTGTAAAGGAAGTAGTTTTTATGCTTTCAATTAAAGTATTAAGAGTTTCACAATTTGTTGTAAGGACTCTTCCTTAGTTTTCAGAAAAATCTCATACTTGCTGCAGCCCCTCAGTGCTGGTACAATGTATTTGATGTCTCTCCCAAGTCTGCTGTCTGCTAAAGCATTCCTTTAAACAAGGTTACAAATGTGCAGGCACATGGTGGTATCTAAAATCAAGTTATTTAGAAGTGAGGTGGCCTTGTGTAGTCACACTTACAAGAAAGACTTCTGGGATACCAAAGGTAGCTTTGGAGCTGCCACACTAGAAGCAGAGTAATGGCTGTCTTTGTATGTCACTGCAGCTGCTTACCTAAACAGTTATGTAAATTAAGAATCAGAAATCTTTAGTAGTTACATGAGGTGGTCAAAACAAGCTTACGTAGGTCCAGTTTCTTTCTTCTTGGAAAGAATATATGGAGTTCAAATTACTCTTTTTTATGATATTTGTTTTGTAAACAGCAACTTGTAGAAGCCTCAGAGAGATTAAAGATGCAGTCCAAAGAACTGAGGGATGCCCACCAACAAAGGAAGCTGGCTGTGCAGGAGTTCTCTGAGCTCAGTGAGAGGATGGGAGACCTGCGCTCTCAAAAGCAGAAGCTGTCCCGGCAGCTTCGTGACAAAGAGGAGGAGCTGGAAGTGAGCATGCAGAAAATCGATGCTCTGCGCCAGGACATCCGCAAATTGGAGAAGATCAGGAAAGAGGTAGCTTGATAAAAGAGCTAGCACTCATGTGCTACAACTGCTGCTTACCCAGTACCTCATATGTAATTGTTTTGATAAATTGGGAGTATCTTCTAGGGATTTTTGTGGGGATGTTATTTGCACTCAGACTGATTTGAATCTTGAGAAAAGTATTCTTGCTATACCGCCCAGTTTATTAGTTCTGGTGTTCTGATTCTTGTAGAGTCTTGACTCACAGTCAGCTTGAAACGTATAAAGTTCAGTGAGTGTCTTCACGTGCTTTGGGGTTGGAGTACTCTGACTTCATTGTTTTTTTTTTTTAACTCAATGTTTCTCTTCAGCTTAAGGGAGGAATAGTGATACAAAATTAAATATGTGGTTTTCCTTCCTCTGTAGTTAAGTCATTGTAAGAGTATCTGTAATATCTTTAAGCAAGTTAATTTCCAATTAGTATTCTAGGCAGTTTATAGTTTTACATGAGATGAAGTGGATAGCCAGAAGAGGGCATAAGAAAAAATTGCTGTGGTTGATCTGAAGTGTTTTAATCACTGAAAAATCCTCATGTTTTCTGTATTCTCTGGGTGAAGTGTAGAAGAGAAATTCAAGAGCTGTGTAAGCATTGCTGGAAAACTTCTGGCAAATTGAAGGATAGTCTATAAAAAGTCTTCTAGACTACAGTCTAGTAGATTATTAAGTTTCTAAGACTTTTTATCCATGAACAAGACGTGATAGTTAACTAGGAATTGATTAATTGCTGTGGCATCTCATCTCTAGAGCAGAGTGCAGCAGGCATTCAAGTGTTGTTGCTAATGCAGTTAAATACTTTCATGCAGAGCTTTAAAAATCTCCTGTCGTTCTTAAAATTTCCTCTCTACTCCCTTTCATAACAGTTGTATCAATCTTCTATTCAGAACACAGTCTAGAAGTTCATTATCTTGTCTCACAGTTCTAAGTGCAAGACTTTTAAAAACAACTTTGCTAGTTTAATTTGAGCACAGAAAAACAAATCTTACTCTGCCTGTCAGGGTTTGAAACTGTGCTGCTATTGCTTGAATTCCAGCAGTTGTCTTAGTTGCCACTGAATCTAAATTGTCTTTCTGATAAGCTTTCTGAAGTCAATAAATGGATGATCAAGCTTATTTTTTTCCATAATTGCAAAGTGAAAATATTCAGTGTTCATATTTAAAGTGTTTTGCAGTAATTTGCTTCGAATGTTGATATTTTTAAGCTGCCTTACTTTGATACTGAGGCATGGGCTGGCCTGTAAATGTGGAAGACTTTCTTCTTCTCAGCTGCAGTGTCTTCCTGGTGCCATTTCCTTCTCTTTGCTGTAATAGAAGCTGTGCAGTTATCCCTGAATGGGCTTGATGTAGTTCACATCAGTGCAAAGAGTCATAAAATAATAGTTCTCTGCATGTGACAGATGGATGCCTGAATCACTGAAGGCAAAACAATTATCATGACATTCTGAGATTATTGTTATAGTGGCGTCACCTAAAATAGAAATAAGTACAACTTGCTGCTGGGTTGTGTTGAGGAAAGGAAATAAGTGATACAGATAGTTTTATCTTGTGTTGAAATGACCTAAAATGACTCATTACAGCTGGAAGCCCAACTTGAAGAAGTCGTAGCAGAAGCATCAAAAGAACGCAAGCTCCGTGAGCACAGTGAGGTTTTCTCCAAACAACTGGAAAATGAACTGGAAGCTCTAAAGGTTGCATGGTTTTTGACAAATATTTACTCATGGCCCAGAAGCTGCAATAGTTTGGGTTCCTCAGCTGTTGATACCAGTGGGAGACTTAAAAACTACAGCGTTACTACAAACCTGACCTAAGCTGTCCAGATTTATTTGCCTTTTTTGCTTGAAAGCCTTTAATTGCTGAATACTAATGTCTTGAAAATGCTCAGGTTATATAATTTCTAAGCAGCTACTAAAGCAATATGATGGAAATCTGTTACCTTTGCAAGCCATTTCAACCCCTTTTTCAGGTCATGTAGGCAGAGCAGTCACAATGCTTGGGGACAGGCACCTTTTAAATCACTCGGTGCATAAACAAAAATTTTTCTAAAGTGCCACCAATTGGACAATTCTGACTTTTAAGAATATTCTCAAAATATAAAGATCATAGCTTCTTCCTGATGTTTCTCCTCTTGGTGTTGCAGTTGAAGCAGGGAGGCCGGGCAGCTGGTGCCACACTGGAACATCAGCAGGAGCTGTCCAAAGTTAAGTCTGAGCTGGAAAAGAAAATCTTATTTTATGAAGAGGAGTTGGTCCGACGAGAAGCATCACATGTTTTGGAAGTAAAAAATGTGAAAAAGGAAGTACATGATTCAGAGAGCCATCAGCTTGCACTCCAGAAGGAGATCATGATATTAAAGGATAAATTAGAGAAAACAAAGCGAGAGAGGTAAGCTTTTGGGCATGCTTCCCTCACTGTGGGCTTCTTTTTGTTGTATGTATTTCATTGCATGGCTGCTTGTGCAGGCTGATATTTCACCCTAACTCTGTTTATTCCTTTTTGAAAATACCAGTCCACAGGTTCAGCAATATGACAATATAAGTATTTCTATTTCTTGCCCTTCTCTTTAGGCACAGTGAAATGGAGGAAGCAGTAGGAACAATGAAGGAGAAATACGAGCGTGAAAGATCTATGCTCTTGGAAGATAACAAAAAACTAACAACAGAAAATGAGAGGGTAATTATTTCAGGACATATAATTCTTACTTCATTAGTCTCTGATATTGAAGTAGTTTACTCACTGATCAGAAGAGGTTCTGTGAGTGTTCAGGCACTAGCTGAACTTTAAAAATGTCATTTTTGCCATATAAATATTAGAGATTTGGCTACATAGTAACTTTAGCATCTTAGTACTCTGCTTTTTGGGGGATTGATTCCCCAATTAAGAGGACACCACCCTGTGATTCTTCATGAAGGCTGCAGAGAGAGGGAATCACTGACACACACTACCTGTCTTCCTAGTGGTTTACAGTTAAATCTTATTCCTCTCTGACCTCTATACCTGCTGTTTTGTTTTTGTTTGTTTTATATTATTTTGTGTGAACTGATAGTTCCACAAAAAAGAAACCCATCCAGATAGCTCAGGGTGGTCTTGTTTGTACAGATTCTAAAGGTGCACAGGCATACACTTATATAAAAGTCTGAAACTGACCTAAGTCACAAGTGAAACTAACCTCTTGTTTCAGCTCTGCTCCTTCGTGGACAAACTAACGGCACAGAACAGGCAGCTGGAAGATGAGCTCCAAGATCTAGCAGCAAAGAAGGAGTCTGTTGCTCACTGGGAAGCTCAGATTGCAGAAATCATTCAATGGTATGTGCTGGCTAGAGATCCAGATATGGCCACTTTCAACTTCTGAAATACTGATTGGCTTTTTTTNTTTTTTTTTTTTTTAACATATAGCTAGGCCTTGTCTGTGTCTGAGATCAGCAAAAGCATGGTACTTCTGAGTGTTGGTTTTGTTAAAATTGCCTGATGCCACTGAAACAAGTACAAAGCAGAGTCCTGGTGTCAACTTTCTTCAGTCTCTAGAGTGATTATTAAGTCATTCAATTTATAATATTTTGATAAATTCATTCAGGAAGTTGATCATGATTTTAAAGGTCTACATTAACATATAGAACCTCACTAGCTGTGCTAGACAAGCACTCAGTACTTCAGCTCTTCTCCCTGTATAATTTACTGTTTTAGCAAGCTGTGGGCAAGAATTTCAGCATTGTAAACAAAAAGAACTGGAAGGTAGCCCTTATAAAAATTGAACAAGTAATATGCAGATCATTTTCATGTAACAGTGAATCTCTGAAGAACTCTTGCTAATGGCAAAAGGGAAGTTTCAGTTTCCCTAGCAACTGCCACTATCAAGAAAATCAGATAAAAGAAAAATCTAAAGCAGGCAATCTGAGATGTATTCAGTTTTCTGTTGCTGGGAGAATTTTCCCTGCTCTGTTCTTTCCTGTTATGTCCCTAAACCTAGTGCAGACACTCTGATAATTTGGTGGTACAGTATGTGGTGCTGTGAGCCATGAAACTGCTAAGTTACGGGTTTTTGTAATTGCACAACAGGGTAAGTGATGAGAAGGATGCTCGTGGCTATCTCCAAGCGTTAGCTTCCAAGATGACAGAAGAACTGGAATCATTGAGAAGTTCCAGTCTGGGGTCACGAACACTGGTAAGGAAATAGGAAACATTCAAGATGTTCTAGACATATCTGAGAAGCTACACTTTAGTACCTATAAAGAATTAATACTCTGCTCTGTTTTATAGTTTTTAGCTTACTGCTCACAAATCCAACTAGGTAATCTGATAAGAATTTGATAATTACAGGGGGCAGTTGTTTCATACTAATATCTGCCATCACAGATATTAAACACTACAGAGGAGAGAGGAAACAATAACTTAAACCATCAAAGGGGACTACTGAAATACACCTTACCATGTTATGTGCAATTGAATAGTTGCTGTTACACTGAGACAACAAAGTAAGTTTTCTTTTGTGAAAAATACTATGTGGCTTATACCAGTACAAGCTAGGGACACACAGAGCATTTGGCTTTATTCACATGCAGAACAAGGAGACCTTTGTGCCATAATTTTCCCATACAGTAGTAATGTGAATTCCCCAAAATTTAATAGAAGAGCTCTCATAAAGGAGTATGGTTTCAAAGAGAAAAGCACCTGCATAAGGAAAGGAAGAGCCATTTGCATCTTGGCATGGGAGCCCACATCCCCACTAGTGCCAATCACCAGTCTGCCATCCAGAATCCATCTGCTGCTGGTTTATGCACATGACAAGTTACTCACCCCTTCCAGACGTATGAATATGAGAGAATAAGAGAAAGTTTTATTTCTGTGAGCTGACATTTGTCGGCATCATCAGGAGATAATTATAATATTGAGAGGTTTAATGGGAAGAAAGATTGGATCAAATGCAGTTTGCATTTTTATCTGAGCTACTGCCAGAATAAAGAACACTGTCTGTTCTTTATATTATAGCTGGTTTTGTAACTTCTACAGAGCCTGCTCTAAGGCAGTTACTTCTCAACATAAAAAGTGCTTCTCAATTTTCATGACTCTTATTTGCAAGTTCTTCTGTGACTAGAGCAGTACTCATTAGGGAATATCAGAAACGTAGTCCACACTGAAAAATGCCTGGAAAAGCTCAAAATATTGGGTTTTTGGGTAGTAGGGAGGAATTGCATGGTGTATGCTGAAGTATAGCATGTTACATATATGTAGCATATATTAAATGTATAGTAGCATATACAGTATATGCTACTTGCAAGCATAAGACTTGTTTAGACAAGTGTTCCAGGTATCTTGGGCATCTCAAGACACAGATTGTTTCTTCCTTTTTTTTCTTCTCATGGTTTTGCTACTCTTGCTGTGTTTTATGTTAGTATGTTTTACATTATATGTTGCCATTTATCTCATCTTTGAAAGTCCATTATATCACTGTGCAAGTTTTAGTCTCAGTTCTAGATTGGACAGTGAAAACTAGTCCAATCCCATGGGTCCAATTTCCAGTGGGTTCTGTCTGTTTAACTTCCATGCTCAGTGATCCAGCATTTTTGTTTCCGGCATATTGTGTTAATGGTGTAACCAATATTAAAATTGCTCATTACTTCATTTTTGGGTAATGAAGACTGTGTATTGGCTAATTTTCATGCAGCAGGTGTGCTGTCCATAGCTGATAAAAAGCGCATTCTCTGAACCACTGTGAAAGCTAATTTATGTCTTTGGACAAGAACAGAAATATCCTTAGACAGTTGATAGTAATATTCAGTAACTTACTGCAACAGGATCCACTTTGGAAAGTGCGACGCAGCCAGAAGTTGGATATGTCAGCAAGGCTGGAATTACAGTCAGCCCTTGATGCAGAAATTCGTGCCAAACAACTAGTTCAAGAAGAGCTACGGAAAGTTAAGGATGCAAACATATCTTTAGAAAGGTAATGAGGGTTTTGGTTCTGTTTGGGGATTAATGTGCCGATCTAAACTGCTGATTAGAATAGCAGCAATTTTCTTAAAATGGCCCCTTGTGCCTGGGATACTGGACTCTTGTCAGAGGGATCCCATTCTACAGACCAGACATTTCTCACATAGTCAAATGAGAACTGCAAAAATTTCTTCAAGTAACACTTCACTGCTATAGTAAATTACAAATCTTGGGCTTCTGAGAAAAAAAAAGTGTAAGAGCAAATTCAAAGCAAATTCACTACCATTTCTTCAACTAACTGGAGACTTAAACATGTTCTTGGGAATTAAAAGTCAAAGTACTGTTGGAATAATTTTGTTTGGCAGATACCTGCAGTGAGATCAGAAGTCTTAAATACAGTTTCAAATATCTAGTCAAGTAATGAGGTGTCTGTTCAGAGGAAAAGTAAAACTAATCATCCTTAAAAATAATCACTTAAAAAAACCCCAATGCCCCTGAAAACAAAAACAAACAAAATAATCCCCCCAAAACCTAAACAAACAAAAAAGGGGCTTTTTCTGAAAGTCTGAGATGTAGATGGACCAGAAATTAACAACCTTGTGTACTGGTGTTCCTGCCTTTGAGACATTTCAGATTACATTTTGACCTTTATTTTTTTTTTTTTTTTTTT
>VXBU01017419.1:70560-148429 GCA_013400315.1 Bombycilla garrulus | reverse complement strand
TACTTTAGTAAATTAAAGGAATCAGAAGCAAAAAATAGAGAACTATTGGAAGAAATTGAAGGTTTGAAGAAAAAAATGGAAGAAAAATACAGAACAGATTCAGGTAATTGAATTTACTGTGTTTTAACAGAGTTCTAATACAGCCTGTGATGTTGCCTTTTAGCTAAGCCTGTTCTGCTTTTGGTTTTAGGTCTCAAACTTCCAGACTTTCAAGATTCTATTTTTGACTATTTCAACACCTCTCCTCTTGCACGTGATTTGACTTTCAGAGTGAGTTATTACATAAAATAACTACAAAAATGAGATAACCAAATTATGTTTTTATTATGTAAAAGTAACTCTTAGGCACTGTATGGCAGATTGGCCAAATTGCATATTAGCCAAATCAGCGTGGCACAGAAATGGACACCCAGTCAGATTGCTTGGCATTTTGTAGAGAAACTGGCACCTCTGGGAAATATTCTCAGAAGTTCGCTTTAATTATTTCCCATTCTAGCTTCTTTGTTTAGGTTAATCTCAAATATTTGCTAAATGAAATATATTCAGGGTTTTTTTGGAAATGCTGGCACACCCTGATACAAATAAGGAATTAAATGTTTTGCAGTTGGAAGATGCTGATTATTACAAGGAAGAGTGTTCACACAGTTCAAGGAGTGTTTAAACAGATACATAAAATTGTTGGCTCCAGATCTTAATGGAGTGGTTAGAGAAAAAGGAGCTGGGAAGAGAATCAGAGGACCCACAGATGTTGGTATAATAAGTTTATCGTGACACACCCTGTGATCCTTAGAAAACTAATCATACAAATCACAGCTCCAAGTAGGCGTTTCACTTTAAATGATTTGTGCATTCCCTGAGGAAGCAGCTGTTAAATGCAACATTGAATCACATTTCCTTACTTCATGAACTCATGATCCTTGAAGATTTTTCTGGGGTTTTTTAAAATTTTGTTTTGCAAAGCATAGACAGTTTAGGATAAAACCAAGAACTTGAACTGAAACGAATAATCTGTTTATGAAGTGGAGTTAAAGGGGCTCAGGTTAAAACCTCATTGGTCTAGTTAGATGTTCTATCTGAGATGTGTACTCTCTCTTTTTGTATATTTCTCACAATTTGGAGTTTTGTTTTTTTGCTAAAAAAAAAAAAGCCTATGGACATGCTGTGATATAAATACAGTTTGTGTTTTTGCTGTTCCCAGTCAAAAAATGTCTATGCTGCCTTTCTGTTGAAGCAGCAAAATGTGTGCTCTAGGACAAGGAGGGAAGAGGGAGAAGCATGATACATGCTACTTTCTCAATACTAGCTTTTATCTACTGACCTTGATATTTTAAAACATTGCTTTAAAAAGTACCAGATAGATGTAAAACAGTAACATGTAAAATATCAAGCCCATAAGTAATAAGGTTCCATTCTGTGCATCCTGAAATACATATTCTCTATGCAGGTGGCATTTCCTGATGAATTACATAAAAATTGCTGATACTATGCTTAATAACTTATATTTTTTTTCTCACTTGTGCTTATAAAGATACTTTGTATAGTCTGCTTTGGGGTTAATTTAGTTTGAATGAGTATCATTTGGCCATATAAAATATTTTATTTAGCTAGTCAACTAATATTCTATCTAAAGTTTTCCTGTGGGTGATAAGCGATCATTTTTATCCCTCATATCTGTTACAACAAAGGATTCTGTTTCTTCTTCGTCTACATCTTCTCTGCTAGCCTTTTGGGAAGAAGTAAGTTTTTGCTAGTAGTTTTGTGTCCTTATTTTGTTGTGACCTGTCTTAGTAAGAATGGCCCTCTAAAACTAGATGTTTTGCTTCCTTAATTTCTCTGTAACTTAATCCACTAAACCTCTTTGAGGCTTACTGTTTTATAGTTTGACTATCTATATAGCTAAAGCTGAATCATGCAGTATTTTGAAATTGTTCATATTACATAATGGTGTGATTTGATCTTAAATGGCCCTGCCCTTCCAATCTAATTGGAACGAATAAAAAACAACAAGTATCTGAACAAATTTAGTGAGCTAACTGAACTTGAGATGTCTTCCTGTCTAAACTGGCTGGGAAGTGAGTGATTCATTACTTGTTGCCTTCAGTGCTGATTACATCATTGATGTGAAGTCTAATTTAATCTCATGTTTGTTAATCACAGTTTTCATGATGTCCTGAGAGTACAGTAATACAGAATCGTACTTCCACGCCCAGCTGCTTTAGCTCTGGAATTGTAGCATACTTCCCCCTTGTGCTGGCAATTAGTAGTTGCTAATTTAAGTGTGAAATTAATAGATGGCTTGTAATGGATACTGGCTTTAAATGTTAGTGAAATATAAGACACTGTGATTAGGTAGACATGATTCTTTTAGTGACAGAGGCCAATCATTCTTGACCAACTTTTTTTTTCAAGATTGAGTATTACTGCTTTAAGATTTTTTCTTGTGGCAGACTTGCTGGCTTCTGTATGCTGGAAAAATCCTAGTAGTGTAATAAGCTACCATGAGAAATCACCTATTTTAGGGATGATTGCCAAGCTACTCAAACATCATTCCATACCTGCAAGCAAGAGATTAGACACAGCCTTGCTGGGAGAATACAACTGCTAGAGCATTTATGCTTTCTGCTGTGAGATTTTGCATTTCAGTGCTTGCAGCTTTTCCATCAGGTGTCAGGGTTTGTTTTGAGGAAAGATCTTTTTTTCAGAGTGGATGTTAAATGTGCGTACTTCATATAGAAATCGGCACTGGGTCTTGTTTCCATTTTGTTGACACAAGGACACTTCATCTGATATGTGGTATCTAATCTAACATGTTTGCTGTCACTTTTGCAGACCAGCTCTATTAGTGAGCAGGAAATGCAGGGTCCCAAATCAGAAGTTTCACCATCTACTTCAGTTGTAACTGCAGAGCAGCAACAAGAAGTAAGAGACCCATTATTTTACCCTGAAGAGTAATTCACCAGAAAGTCTCTCTGTCTTGTTCATAATAAATACATACTGAAGCATTCATTATGAAGAAGCAGGATTGAATGCTGCATATTTGCAATGTCTCACTGTTAATTGCACCTGCTTTGAGGACAGTTGCAAATGAAACCTTTTTGCTGGCTTTGTGTGTGTTGATGTACCCCATTTTCATGTTTTCTGTATTGCTGCTTGTTTGTTAGTGTGCAGGCTTTCCTGTGAGTGCTTTAAAACACAATTTGTTTCTATTAAATCAGAATGGCAATGTTTACAATGATTAAATTTTTGATAATTTTCAAAAAAGGAAAAAAAAAATCAGAACAGTAAGCTTTGCCACCCCAATCTTGAAACAAATTCTTGAAGCCATATTTTGCTCAATTACAATTTTTTGTGATTCAGGAACCAATTCGGCTTCAGAGGATGCCTGCTGCTCCTTCCCCCACCATTCAGTCCATTTCTCTAGCTGTACCAAAGGTAGGGGGACTGTGCTAACCTTATTCTAAAGAAAAAAGGAAAAAATATCATTTATAACTTAGCCCTCTGTGTTTTCTTGTCCTGTTTGGTGTTGTCATGTGTGTGTTTTTGTTAGGTCTGTGTTTTTAATCAGATGTTTCTATGTGCATATCAGTGGGTTTTGTTTGTTGGAAGGAATAACAAAACATGATTGTAGTTTTGGGTTTGAGTGCCTTTTGGAGTTGGAAATAAAACTGTTACTGTTGTCTCGCAGCACCTGCTACAGGATGCACTTACATAAAAGAAGCCCAGGCTTCATAATATACACACTGATATACTGGAGGGTGGTGGAGGGAGGTGCTTGCCTTACTTAAGTCCAGAAGATGAAGTTATTTTCTATTCTGAATGTATCTTTCAGCCTAAAGCTCACCAACTCAATATCAAGTCGTTCACAAGCCCCACTCAGTGTAGTCACTGCACCTCTCTTATGGTGGGATTAGTTCGACAAGGTTATGCCTGTGACGGTGAGTTGGTGAAACTTTTTGTAACGTTTCAGCAAGCCCCTCAAAACAGCATCCCAGTGTATTTTAAGACAACCATTTCTTTGGGGAGGGAATGAAAGAGAGGAATGGCTGCAACTGGATGATTTTCCTTTCTATTACATCACAGCATATTCCTGAAGTCTCTTTAGAAGAATGATGATATATGATGAAGTATGGTTTCCTTGCATATTATTAATTAATTCTACTACCATCAGTGCTGTTATAGTGCAAGGGAGGGGATAGGGAATACAGGACTGGTTTCTGTTGTTGTGGTAGAGAAAACTGCAGGACTGATCTGTTGACATGAATCTATTATGTCTATTTTATGCTATTCTGGTCATAAAACCCCCTATGTTGGGAGGACTGTTTGTTTGATTATTTGGCCTGTAGCCTGTCCTGCTGTCCATTAGTTTTATTTAAAATGCTTTCTCTGATGCATGTATCACTAGTGAATTCCATGTTTGAGTACATGGAGGTATTCTCATTTGAAAATACTTACTGTATATTGATTAGACAGATGAACTCTGTCAAATAGACCACAAATCTGTGTAGAATACATACTGCTGTATAAATAACTTCATTTCTGTGCCCAGCTTAGTTCTTGCTAGCGGCAGCCTCTCTCCACTGACACCCTCAGTATCACATGTAGATTGCCTCATCTGCCCTTCGGGGTTTTTTTCTTGGCAGATCTTCTGGTGGCAATTCTTCCCCAGGAGGACCTATCACTCTGCCAGCACTTGCCCTGGGGCTGCCTTTTGTCTCCTGTTCCTGACAGTTCTGAACTCTTGTTTTGCATCTCTTCTTGCAAGCTTGAAACTGTCTTTTTCCTTCAGTGTAGCTATCAGCTTCACTCTTCTTTTGTCTTGTGTATTTTGATTAAGCTCTGCATTGTTAGTTTTCCATTTTGCCTAATCTACAGCAGTTCTTGATTGCTACAGAAAAAATTAAAATCACGTCGATATAAAAATAGAGATGACTCAATAGAACCTTGGATTTCTATGCCAAACATTCCCCTCTCCATCACTTGCATTTCTCAATTCCTCCTCTTTCTAATCCTGGAGACTGTGGTAAAATACAGCTACACTTACAGAAGTCTGGACCTGACTCTATCCTGTGGATCTTCCCTATTCTGTAACTGGTGTACCTTGATATCCACAGTCCCAAATAATCATGATAGATCTCAAAGAGCTGAATTTGCTACCTGGTCTTGGGGAGCACCTACAGTATCTGTATGTATGACTTCTTGGTAACCCCTGCCCTCCTGGGAGCAGACAGTAGCTCAAAGAACAAGCCAGGCAACCTGCTCTGGTCTGCCCCCTCTGCTGTCTCTTCCCTCAGGCATCGTGAGGAGAGGTTTGTTGCCCTGTCTGTGGCTGTAGCAGAAGCAGACTGTTTCCAGGCTTTTTGGAATCCTTTGGCACTTCATAATTACAGAATGAGATGTACCTAGGATGTCTGCCAGATTCCCACTTCTGAGAATATGGTTAGGAAACACAGGACAGATCTCAGTGTCATGCCCCTCTCTTCCTGCTTTCCAGAGCCTACTGGTAGAAACAGGGTAGCTGTGACAAACAAAGCAAAATCTCTGTGGAAAGATCTGGCCCCTAAGCTGTGGGTGAGATGCCTCGGTATAAGACATTAACTCATTCCACAGTTCTTGTAGTCTGCCTCATGTGAAGTGGCATGCATTATGAGTTTTTTTGTGTACTGCTTCTGTGTGAAGTGCTCTGTAGACATGACCTAGAGAGCTCTGTCCCTTGCTAGTGCAGCACAAAGTGGTGTAAATGGCAAGAAAGCATGCAATGCTAGTTTGCTCCTTATTTTAACTTTCTCGAACTCTGGTCAATAGATATATATGGTTCTTTCATCATGCAGTATTTCAATCCTTGTCCCTGATTTCTACTTTATTTATGTCTATATCTTGTGTTTAATAGTTTAACTCTTTCTGTTTTTTCTATCAATTTAGTTTTACTTTGTCTTTGCAGTGTTCTTGCATACATGGATCAAATTAAACACCTTTTAGCACTACCCTGCAATTTTTATTCCTCCTTTATTAATACTGTCTGTCTTCTGTGACTGGGTTAGTTGGTGCTTAACACCAGCAAGGCCGCCCAACTCATTTTCCTTGAAATGTGTACTCAGTTCCTGCCCTTTATGAATGGAACAGGCTAAAAAGAGGAAATAAAAGCACTTTGGAGAGTCTCATACAATATCTAGGTGTGTTCACTCCTTCAGCATGGTGAACTATTGCACTTTTTGACTGCCAGTTTCAGTGTGATTAATTAATTTGCTGAGTGTAGACTGTGTTACTCACCTGTTATGATTGACTCATACACATATTTCACTGTGAATTTTCTCTTTTGTACTTAGTGTGTTCATTTGCATGCCATGTTTCCTGCAAGGATAGTGCACCTCAGGTCTGCCCTATACCCCCTGAACAAGCCAAAAGGCCTCTTGGAGTAGATGTGCAAAGAGGAATAGGAACAGCCTACAAAGGTTATGTCAAGGTAACAGTCTTTTCTTCTTGAATAAGAGAAGAATTGAGAACGTCTCTTACAGCTTTACAGCTTGGAACATCCACATATGTTTAAACACATCTCCCAAATAGTGCTAAAGCCTTAAGGCTTTGTGTGCCATCTATTTAACTGATTTAACCTTCGTTGCTTTAGATGTGGGAGAAACACCTGGTTTTACTATCAAGAGCTGAAGGTCAGTAGGTTAGTAGATACAATGTTCATAAGCAGCAGGGGAAAAAAAAAGAATGATTTAAGAACGAATTTCTGTTATTTTTGATGTAAGCATAATACAGAAGGTAAACTGTCTGCCATTTTGGCATTGGTGGAATATCCAAGCCTAATATCTTTATACAAGTCTTAATACATTTTTTAAGCTGTAACAAGGAATGGTTGAACTTAAAAGAGGAAAAATGATTGCTTGATTACTTGATCTTTTTCATCCTGTTTTGAAGGACAAGTAGAATGTGCTCTAATTCCATTGATCTAAGTATAAGATTTTCTAAGTGTCCTGTTTTCTGTGTTGCCTACATGTGCATACATGTAATAAGCAATCAGTTCTTTACCTGCAGGTCCCAAAGCCTACAGGAGTTAAGAAAGGGTGGCAGAGGGCTTATGCAGTTGTCTGTGACTGTAAACTGTTCTTATATGATGTGCCTGAAGGAAAATCCACCCAGCCTGGAGTTGTGGCAAGTCAAGTCTTGGATCTCAGGTTTGTATTGTTATGACAGGGTAGAAATCCTCTCTACTTTTTTCTTAACAGGAGTATTTATTCCTAGTACAGAAGAAATGATAAGGCTTTGAGAACTCTGGTCTAAGAAGATGCGTGTATTCTGTATATAAGCTGCAGCTGAGTTTAGGGTGATCAAATTGACTCAACAAGAAATTATTTAAGTGACTTAACAGTCACTCACACTGCAATCACCAGTATTTACAGCATTAGAATGCTTCTTCCTAGAATTCCATATGCACCTGTAAACAGCAAGTCTATATTGGTAGATTGCTTTTCCCATGCACACTGACCTCAACATTGAGTCACAGATCATCCCACAGCCAATAAGTTCAGACATGTTAGAAAAACTGAAGTAGTCTGCAGAAAAGCACCAACTAATTTACACTGCAAATGGCTCTGACCCTGCCTTTTAACAGGAATTATTATTTCATGGGGAACCATCTGAGCCAGTGAACACTGTCTACCAAATATCTGAGACTTATGTTGATCAGAGTAACCAAGGAAGTTTTTTAATTTCAGTTTATGGAAATATCAAGAAAATGTAATACCTTTTAATGTTACAGCGCCTTTGTACCTGTGTTGAATATAAAGTTTGCATTCACAAGCACCTTGATTTATCTTTTTTCCAGACAGTAGTACCATGGGCTTGCACCAGTACTGCTGTGCTGTTCTCACACTCAGTGGGAACTGTCAGTGTCAGCTCTCCGACATGCTGGCAGCAGGAACGTGGAAGTATTGCAAATAGCAGCATTCACATAGTACATTGCTTGAAGCAACTCAGCCAGTTACCATATACCAACCCATGCTTCATCTGCTCATTGGAGCTGGTTCTTTGAGGCTGTCATCTGAGGATTCTTAGATGTTTTTAATAGATGTTAGCCACCACAGCTATGAATTCTAGCATGGGCAAGTTTTAGGCATTAGTGTCATCTTTGCACTAAAATTGGCAATTACGGTGATCAACTTGGTCAAATTCAGTTTAAAAAGGCTAGTGGAGACAAGCCCTCTGGGGTGGAGCACTCTGAAATGCAAAAGTTGTTCTGATGTCTGTTTATTTTACTGTAATAGAGAATAAAAATCTATCTGTTTTGAAAACCCTTATTTGAAACCCACAAATTATAATTATGTTGCCAAGAGCTTTTTATGTGATTTTTCTTTTTTTCCAAAGGCCCCTCTCTTGCTACACATTGAGGTATGAATTATTCATTTCTAATGTGTCTGCTGGGCTGGAAGAGCAGTATTCTTGCTTCTAATTGTAGAATAGGTGTGGTTGGGACACCAAAACTACACAAAGCCACCATATTTAACTTCAGGTGGACTGAAATGCAGACAACTGAGACTTGTGAGTTGTTTGAGTCAAGGATGGTTAGAGCATAACAAAGCAGTTGTGACCTCTGTGCGGTGTTAGGAGATTGCAGCCTGTTGAAGCAGTGGTGATACCAGTTATATTTTGCTGAATAATTTTGCTGAGTGTGCTTGTGTGTGATGCTCTTGTTCTCTTTTCTCACTAGAGATGAAGATTTTTGTGTGAGCTCTGTCCTAGCATCAGATGTAATACACGCAACTCGGAAAGACATCCCTTGTATATTCAGGGTATGGCTACCAACTGACTCTTACAGAAAATACCAGTGAAATACCAGTGAAAAAACTGTTTTGTTTTGATAATGGCATATGCTGTGCATATCTAATGTTGATTAAGTTATGTAGAAGTGTAAGAATTTACAATGGCTGCTGACATATGTAGAAGAACAATATGGTGCTCCTCTTATAATTAAACTGTAAAGAACAAAGTTCTCCTTCTTTAGCTGCTTCCTTGTATATAAGGTTTGGTGCTTTTTTTTATTTTCCTGATTATATTTCAGCATGTTTTCTTTCTTTTTTCATTGGTATTACCAGATTCTATTTTTTCTTGCTTAGCTTTGGGCTTTTGCTTTAGGAACCAATGCTGTAACAGAATATTCGGAAACTGATCTAGTTTCCTTAATTTCATATTTAAGTATAGTAGGAAAAAAAATTAGCTGAGCTGTAATATCCCCTTTAGTGTATGTTCCATCAGAATGCTTTATTTAGTTTTTAACAACAGGAACTTAACTCTTATGTTTTGTGTGAATCATATTAAGTATGGAATTCTGAAATTTAGAAAGAAATTACATTAGTAGCCAGTTCCATTACAGTTGAATACAGAAAGTCACTGTTTTCAGCATCTCTGATCTTCATCCATTTAGAAGCAAGTCAGGGAAACATGGAAAGCAAAGAGCTATCAGTCAATTGCAGTCCCTATCATTTGGTCCTTCAGAATTTTTCTTGGGAGTTGTCTTTTCTACTTGTCTGCCTCTGTGTTTGTCCTTTTCTGTAAAAATATTTTCTGCAGTGAATTTACATACTTTGGTTTACTACTACCTTTACCTTAAGATTTCTCTTGCTTATATTTTGGTTTTTGGGTTTTTTAGTTCCCATCTGCCTCCCATCTGCCTGCTCTCTTCTTAAATTAGCAGACATGGAATACTGTAGGAAAGGACTTCTGAGGAGAGAAGATATGGTGTGCAGAATGATGATTCATTCATTTAAGAACAAATCATCCATACAGTTCAGCCTGCCTGACTTGCTGCTCTAATTTCTGCCTGCAGTTTTTGACTGAAAGGATATCTAAATAATAAAAATAATTTTTGTTCAGATATCCATGTGTAAAAATACTTGTGAGGAAAGACATGACCAAATATCTTCATGGTTTGGTCAGCTTGGAAGCTGATGTGTGAATATATCCATTTAGGTAGGGGACCAGAGAAGCTGCTGAATTACACCTCTTTTCTCAGTTCTGTGTCCTCCTTCAAAAGCAGGAATTTCTAAACTGCAAACCACTAAGCTTGACTGGGAGAGTCTCTTCTCTGTTTCATTTAGTTCTAGATCTGCATCTCACTGACACAATCACATAGAGTAGCTTGTACAGAACAGTTTAAACTGTTAATTCACATCATCTATCTAAAAATGGGGTCCTTCTTTTGTATGTGTCATTGCACATAACACATTATGATATTGGTGGCCTACAAAACCTAGATTTTCGTTTCTTCTGGATCTTCTACCAGCAGAAAACAATACCAGAATACTGCCAAAACCGAAAATGTTCCCACCTCTGACCCCCTGTGAATTCAAGAACAGTAAGAATTTGTTTCAGATTCAAACATTTCTCTTTGGTAACCAGTTTTTAAAGCTGGATGATAGGCCATGCTGACATTCAGACACTGCAGTCTTAAGTGCAGCCATCGATACACATTTTTAATAATGTGTAAGAGTTGGCTGTATAGTGCAGTGCTTCCACAGCTTAGCAGTTGGAGTTAAGAAGCCTTGAGTTTCATAGCAAGTAGTGGATTTTTTAATGACAAATAATGCAATATATATTATGACCAACTTCTTACTTTTTTTTCTTGTATTTGACTATATGTAAGTTGACGGCTTCCAAAGACTGAGGAGCAATAAATGGTGGTACTTCAAAGGGAAAACCATTGCCAGAATCTGGTTTTGTTTTGTTTTCTAAACATAATATCTATTATGCCTCCATCTGTCTTTAAAATATTAATGCTTAGTTACAATTTAGACAGAAATGAACCTTTATGCAGAGTAGTAAGAGCTATAAGCAATTGCAACTACTCTGTTCTTTCCCTGCCTCCTTTCACATCCATCTTCATCTTGCTTCTGAACTTCTGTCTTTGACATCCTATTGTCCCAAGTTTATTTTCAGATATATTTTATCTTCAAGATGAGTGTTACTGTTTAATTGACACTTGCAGGAAGTGTGTGTGTTGCATTACCACAACATCCATCCTTTTGATGATTTTCTTATAACAGCATGTAGGCTGAAGGTCTGATACTCCATGTTACAACCTTCAGATTTACACTTCTGCACCTTTTGTTGCTTTTTTTCTGTTTAATCTGGTTTTAATCAGACTCAGTGGGGAGGGCTGATCCTGGCTGTTGGCCTGTTTGTCTGTGTCTGAAAGCATAGTTCCCATGATACCATAAACCCTTCAGTCTCTTCATGCAGTACAAAAAACCAAAATATTAAGAATTACTGCTTGCATTCTTCAGGCAACATTAGTTCCTGGATAGTTTTTCTGTTTAGAACACATTCTGCTTTGAGATCTATGGGATGATTTAACTAAAAATTAAGTGAAGCCATAGTGATTTTCTTTTAACACAGGGACATGGAAGAATGCAATACTTCAGTCCCAAATACTGCTTTCATCCAGAGTTCTGAATGCAGATATGATGTGCTCTTCCCCTGGACAAATATTTGGAAAATTAGATAACAAAATCAAAATCTAGAACTGATGATAGCAATGCCTTTGGGTTTAAATGCATCTGGTTCACAAAGCATGTTTGTCACTCTCAGTAAGTTATGGGTGGGTGAGAGGGAGGGAGGGATCAGGACAAACTGGTTCAGAGCAGGAAGGAGCCTTTTATTGCCATGTATTGATTATTGTAGCATTTCTTGCCCATATTTTAGTATTCAGAATATTTAGGCAAGGCTGAATACTTTGAAATGAAACCACTGTGGCTTGTGCAGTGGTGGTTTTTTGGGTGGTTTTTTTGAAGCACTGTGGCTGTATTAGCTGTATTTTGTATGCCCCTTGGGTGCATCATTCCATTGTCGTGAGAAAGTGTAGGTTTTTTTCACAGTTCCATGTGATAAAAAGGGCTTTTATTACTCTAACTAATTTCACTGTCTCTGTCTGTTTAAAGGTGACAGCTTCTCTCTTAGGTTTGCCTTCAAAGTCTTGTTCTCTGCTGATCCTGACAGAAAATGAGAATGAGAAGAGAAAGTGGGTTGGAATCCTAGAAGGTTTGCAGTCTATCCTGCACAAAAACAGGCTGAGGAATCAGGTTGTGCATATTCCACAAGAAGCCTATGACAGTACACTGCCTCTTATTAAAGCAAGTTTAGCTGCTGCTATTGTAGGTATGTTTGTTTTAACTTTTATCAGTCTGTGAAGGTTGTTGGAACCTTTAGATGGGCTTTTATAATGAGAGCACAGACACCTTGAAATAAATTCCTCAGCTGAATTCCTTCATAGGAATTTAATAATGGGCGAAAAATGCTGATCTTGCATTGATATTCAGGTTTCTTCATCCACTTGGAGTAAATAATACTGTTGAGTTCTTCAGCAGGTTGGTTTAGCAATATGGTATATAGCATGCTTTTGATAGACTGTGTGAACTCAAGCAAAATTGATTTGCGGGTGAAAATCTGTTTGTGCAGAATTTTTTTCAGCTGTTCAAAACAGGCAGCCTGTTTTAAAGATAAGACCAAGCATAGCTGAATTAATGACCTTTCTTTCCCCTCTTGGTTTAGATCGAGATAGAATAGCAATTGGTTCAGAAGAAGGACTGTATGTGATAGAGGTGACCCGTGACGGTAAGTTAGGCCATAATGCATGCAGTAATTACATACAAAATAATGAGCTCCATAACTTTTAGCGCTGCTCTAATATAGGTTGCACAACAGCCTTTCATGTATAGTAAGTATTAAGCACTCAGTTAATTGATGAGAAGGAAGAGTGAATGTGAGATATAAGCACTAATTTGGTCATTATCATTACATTCAGTTGACTGGCTGAAATTAAAGGGATGAGTTACTGGGCATGTTCTGACACATTCTCACCTTAGCTGTGTTCCCACAGCTGGTATCAAAGTGCTTCAGCACACAGGGTATGCACAGCACACACAGTTTGTAGACTTCCCTTTAAAGACTCCATGTCTCATCTGTTTCTTCCAGGAATTTGACAGCCACTCACATTCTCTTGCAGACTGATGGTATCCAAAGCAGATGTGTATTGGGGTGCTGGTCTTGTTAGTGATTTTCTCAATTCCTTTTTCTGTGTATTAGTTTGTGGCTATTTGAAAGTTGGGGTTTACTCATGCTAAAGCTTGCATTTCAGTGTAAAATAAAGCAATGAATGCAGGTTATTGAAGACTTACTTGACTTTTAAAATTAAATTTTATGAGGGATATGGTTTTGAGTCAAAAGAAAAATGTTATTGCTTCTTCTTGTTTAGAATAAGACATTGCCCAATTACAGGAGAAACTGCTTTATACATGGAGACAGCAGATCGTTGAAATTCTTTTTAGCAGTAATGAATACCATTCCTTTGAGTAAACTTCCAGTGGTCACCATTCTTTAAGTAGTTAGATATAAACATAACTGGAGATGCAAATAATTCCAGGGATTCCAGTACAGCTTCTTGCATAAAAGAAAGTTATAAATTTAATTTGAAAGGTCATTTCATAAAGGAGCAATTATCTCATCACCGTGTCATATGTAAATGTGAAAATTAATTATCAGTTTTGGTTTTAAGTTAAGAGATGTTTAGCAGGATTTTTCTATGGCCAGTTCTGTGTGTTAATAGCATTTTTATAAATCTTAATCTGTTTTTTTCATTTTATGGCAGTTAAAATTTTTAGTGTTAATTAACTGCCAGCTGTTTACAGCAAAGGTCTTTGGTTAGAATATTGCTTAATTCTTGGCAAATAAGCTGGAGTTGGAGCTAGGAAGAAAATAATTTCTCTGGGGCATGTGGCAAAGCTGTTGATTTCATAGAACATTTATTCAGACATTTCATCTGTTTATGCAGGTGGGGGTACACCACAACAGCACTTTATGATTTGAACAGCTGAAGTCTTAGTGCCAAGTTTAGAGAATTTGGTAACTTCAGCTACATTATTCAACTCTTACTGAAAAAAGGCAGAGAATTTCCAATTAAGAGTTCTCCTTTTTTTCTTTTTAACTACAATTCACAAATATTTTAATACATTCAGCTAACAGGAAAATTAAAATTACAATTTAATTGGTTTATGCTTATTAAGTTTCCTAGTTTAGAATTGCTCTTCTGTTGTTACCCCATGAAATACTGCATTCTTGACAATTCTTGTATAGCCAAGATCCCCAAAGAGCACACATTGCAGCTAACCCTCTTAGCTGCCTCCAACCCTGCTTTAAAAAAAAAAAAAATGCATCAAACAGTAAAACTCCACATGGGTAGCCTGACTAGTCCTTGCTCTGAGAAGGGTTTTCCTAGTGCCTGTCCTGAGCTTCTCTTCCTGCAGCCTAAGCTCATTCCTTCTTATCCTTTCCCCATCACACAAAAGGCATTTTTTTGCCTTTCCATGTATGTCTTTTACACCCCTTACCGTACTGCTTTTGTATCTGGCTGAGAGATCTGCCAAGAGTACACTATTTTGTCTCCTCGCTTATCAGGATTAAATACTTTATATTTCTTGTCTTTGTAATCTGCTAATTTGGTCTTCCTGCAAAATTTACTGAAGATGCTGATGTTTTCCTGGAGGTGGGACCCACTTCTGAAGATGCAGCATCTTGCACTGTACAGATGGTACAGATACAATGATATAAAAAACTTCTCCATTTATCCTACATGTCAAGCAGCATTTTCCCATGAAGTGTTGTTGAGATTTTTTTTTATGAATAGAAAGGGTTACGGGAATGCTTTGTTTCATTGTTTGCTCTGAGAATTAATAACAGAGAATCAAGCATGTGTAATGAGTGCTCTTCCTCACTTGGTACATGTCTGTGTTTAGATTAATTTTCAGGCATCACTGTGTAGCACTGCAGTTTTTCCCGGCATGGTGATTTTTCCTGTTTAACTTATGGCAGCTCTTGTTTCCTTTGCAGTGATAGTCCGAGCTGCTGACTGCAAGAAGGTGTACCAGATAGAGCTTGCTCCCAAAGAAAAAATTATCATCCTCATCTGTGGTCGGAACCATCACGTCCACCTTTACCCCTGGGCCTCTCTGGATGGGTCAGAAGGGAACTTTGACATTAAGCTTGCAGAAACGAAAGGCTGCCAATTGATTACAACTGGAACACTAAAGAAGAGTTCTTCTACTTGCTTGTTTGTGGCTGTCAAACGACAGGTTTTTTGCTATGAAATTCACAGAACTAAACCTTTCCACAAAAAATTCAGTGAAATTCAGGCTCCAGGAATTGTACAGTGGATGACAGTGTTCAAGGACAAGCTCTGTGTTGGCTACCAGTCTGGGTTCTCTCTGTTGACCATCCAGGGAGATGGACAATCTATAAACCTGGTAAATCCTAATGACCCCTCGCTTATCTTCCTCTCACAGCAGTCTTTTGATGCCCTTTGTGCTGTGGAGCTCAGTAATGAGGAATACCTGCTTTGCTTCAGCCATATGGGAGTTTACGTCGATTCGCAAGGTCGAAGGTCACGCATGCAGGAACTAATGTGGCCTGCAACTCCTGTTGCCTGTAGTATGTATATGTTTTTCTGTTGCCATATCCCTGTTGCTGCTTTACTTGTCAAAAAATACTCAGCACTGTATTTGATTTTGCTTCAGTTTGTCTCTGAATATCGAGTTTAAGTTTTGATGAGTTAACAGACACGTGGTTCTTCCTGGTGATAGTTTTGGACTTGGAGATCCTGGATACTGCAAGAAATGCTCTGTCTTATTACAGGACACAGAAGAATAAATAGTGGAATGCAAAATAATTTCTACAGAGAGTAGTCCTGGATGCAGGACAGTGCAAGACTACCTGTCTGTGAAATTCTGTAAAGATTTTTGTTCACCTAGAGAGTATAAATGTCCAGTTGCCTTTAGTACTACTCAAAGTACAGTAGAAAGTTGAAGAAGTGTAACTGCAAGTCTAAAAGTTGATAAGGATAATAAGAGAAAAAAATTTCCTCCTTTTGATTTTAATTTTAGGGGGAAAATATCCAAAAATAGTGTAGGTGGAGGGTAATATTTGAACCACTCTGCTTGTTTCAGGGGCATTGGTTATCAGCTTGGTAGAACAGAGGCACATGCAGAGCATTTTTCAGTATTCAGTAGTCAAAGGCAGTTGATGATAAATCTGATATTTCTATTTGAAGCTCAAATAGCAATTAAAATTTTTTGAATGATTGAAGGCAAGAAATAGCTTTTTGTTTAAGTAGTACAACAAGGAGTTAGGTGCATGTTGGTTTGATTAGGCCAGGCTCTAATAAGAATGTGTTTAATTGTATTTGATTTGAACTGAAATTGTTTGCTTACTTTACTCTGACCTAGTTCTGCACAGAAGTCTGAAGCAAAGTCCCAAGGAAACAATGTAGTGGCAAATTTACTTTAAAACACAATTAGCTAAAACTAATGTTTCCTTTTCCTTAATCAGCTTTACAGTTTTTTGCATTTCAGCAAACTAGACTTGCTTGTTAATGGTTTTCTCTGTTGTTATTAGAAGTATTCTTACTGTAAATTATAATATTCTTGTATGTGATGCTGGCCTTGGGCTTTTCTTGTAGAAAGAGTAACATTTTCTGCTGCCAAAGGAAACTAAATTACTTCCCTTTTCTTTAGACTTGTCCTGTCTCCTCAGTCCTAGTGTGTGTCACTAGTGATGATGGGTTTTTTTAGCTATGGATCAGGAGGTTGTAAAATTACAGAATGGTTTGGGTTGGAAGGGATCTTAAAGATCACCTACTTCCAACTCCCCTGCCATGAACAGGAACACCTTCTACTAAACCAATTTTCTCAAAGCTCCATCCAGCCTGACCTTGAATACTAGCATGGATGGAGCAGCTTCTTCCACAGCTACTGTGAGCTACTTGTTCCAGTGCCTCACAACCTTCACAATAAAGAATTCCTTCCCAATATCTAGTCTAAACCCACTGTCAGTTTAAAGCCATTTCTCCTTGTCCTATCACTCCATGCCCTTGTACAAAGTCTCACACCAGCTCCCTTGTAAGCCTCTTTTGGTACTGAGAGGTGCAGTAAGGTCTCCCCAGATTGTTCTCTTCTCCAGGCTGTAGAACAGCCCCAACTCTCTCAGCCAGTCCAGTAGGAGACACCAACAAAGTGGAAGTGATTCTGCTGCGCTAAAGCACCAGGTTGTAGAGAGGTTTTGGGCTAAACCAGAGAATTTGTGTCTGGGGCACTCAGTGTCCTGGCCCCAGAGAGGGCAGGGTGAGCCCTGGCACAGCTGTTACCCCGCAGCCGTCAGGGTTGCCCCCACGCCAGCCTGGTGCTGCTGTCCTGTGCTGAGCCAGGCTGGGTGTCCTAGGGCTGCCTGGCTCCTGTGCAGCCTGCTGCAAAGCCTTGGAGCCAGCTGGGCTGGAGGCTGGAGCATGGGCAAGCCCAGTGCAGGCCTGACAGCTCTCTGGGAACCACTTGAGATCTGGTCCAGCTCATCAGCTCTGACTGGCAAGTGCCAGCCTTGGCTACAGATGGTGTTTCTGCCTGATGCTCAGTTCTCCCTCTTGATTTGGACATCCTAGCCAACTAAGACTGCATGTAATAAATGCTTGACCATAAATCACTTTTGTGTTACATTTTTATGATAGCTGTCCAAGGCATTCTTTTAATGAATTTAAAAAATAGCACTACAACTGTACTTCAGTTCTTCTAAGACGATTCTGTGATGTGTTTAGTGTCCTACTGGGTTATTTTCATTTTGTTTATTGAAGCATCTTCTCTCTCTTGAATCCCCTAAGTTTCTAGTAACTGCTTTTTACATCAGGAGACAGTCTTTACATGAGCAGAAGCATGTTGATACAAAGCTCTAGAGATCACTGCTTTTCATTTGACCTAAAATAAACTTGTCTGCTGATGCCTTTTATGCTTAAAAAAAAAAAGTTGAAAAGAGAAAATGAATTACGGGCTTTAAGCATTGTGACATTTTTCTGTCAGCTTGATGAAAGTAACCCATACATGAATGTCTAAAGCTAGAAAATTGTAAGCAAAAGAGGAAGGAAATTGAGAGCAGATCTGCATCATGAGTTCATGACCCAGCTCACAGATGGTGGCTTTCTCATCTCCTCTGCACACAGCAGATGTATAGTTAGTTTGCTGCTTCTGAAATTAAGTAATCCTAGCAAAGCTAGCTGCTCAGTTCCTACCACCTAGCAAATTTGTATGCATCTGAAAACTTAAGATGCCATTTTGCAATTTCATGAAATGGCAATGTGATGTTCTAAAATATACTGAAAGGGTCAAATTTAAATATTTCCATGGTGCTGGTAGTTATCATTACCAAATCTATTCTCAAAAAAATGTGTTTGAAACTGGGGCTTTGAAGATGTGTTTTAAAATGTATCTTGCACATAGTGGAAAACTTGTAACTGTTGAAATCTGCTCAAATATTTGTCAGTTCTGGACTACTGAAATGACATTCGGGTTTTCTGTTTGTTTTCAATCAATGCAGGTTGCAATTCTTCATTCGTAACAGTGTATAGCGAGTATGGTGTTGATGTGTTTGATGTTAACACTATGGAATGGGTCCAGACTATTGGCCTGCGAAGGGTAAGTAATTTTCTTTGAATATTGAACTTAATTGGATTACTTTCAAATGAGGTGTTTCTTCAGAGTGTATGCTAGACTTGAAGTAATTCTCTGTCTCCTTCCTCAAAACAGATCAGACCATTAAACATGGATGGCACACTGAACCTCCTTAACTGCGAGCCACCAAGGTTAATATATTTCAAGAACAAGTTTGCAGGTGAGTCCTGAGCAAAGGGAGAAAATGGTGAACTCATTCTAACTGGTTAATTTTCACCATTTTACCTTTGCACTAGATGAAATTTGTGTTGAATGTGTCTGGGTCAGCGTGTACCTCTGTATGTGAAATTGCTTTGTGCTGTTACAGCAGGAGCTGGCCTCAGTGTTCCAGAAACGTCTGACAACAGCAAGAAGCAAATGCTTCGAACCAGGAGCAAAAGAAGATTTGTATTTAAGGTTCCCGAGGAAGAGAGGTTACAACAAAGGCGGTAAGAATTTATTTGTAGAAAATAACTGAATATACATGATGACTTGCAGAGACTTGGAATGCTAATAGTAAAAATCACTCTTGTTTTTTTAGGGAAATGCTTAGAGACCCTGAGCTAAGGTCAAAGATGATTTCTAACCCAACGAATTTCAACCATGTGGCTCACATGGGACCGGGAGATGGAATGCAGGTCCTCATGGACCTCCCACTGGTAAAATACATTCATAAGGGAGGGATATATATGTGCATTTGTTTTTGCTCACAAAAGCTGTGAAGATGAGCTGAATGGGCTCAAGTATTGTCTCTGTACCAAATTCTTCTTTAAATCCTTTTGAGAAAGGTGAACCTTCCTGCTATGCAGTGCTTCTAAATCCTGTGCAAGGAAATACTGTTAGCTGACTTATGAATGAGATACTGAAAGACAGATATCACTGCCAGGAGCTTGTTAGTAGTTTTATATATAATCAGTCTCTCCACCTTCCTTTTTCTTGTTTGTCTTCTTAAAATAACAGAATGAATTTCCTTTCCCCTCATCCTCTCAACATTCTGCTCTTGGTATCGCCTCCAACAGGCTTTGAGCACGTCTATCACATGAGCCCTATCTCTGCTGAAATCTCTCTCCAGAGTGACCATTCCTCACTGCAAGGCTCCCTTCTGCTTTCTTCCTCTTCCTGTCCCTCCTCTGCTTCCCTAGCAAGGGTAGGAGTAGCTACAAACTGTTAGGAACTGGAATATGGTATGCTTGTGGCACTTCACCAATTCTAGAGCACTAACAAGGGGAAAAAACTAATGCTGTGGTGGTAACTAAAGTGCATGTGACTTGCAGTGCTTTATAGCATTAATTTTAGTTTGTATTTAACTAATACAGGGTTTTATGAGCTATTTTAGTGTTAAATCAGCATGAGGAAGATGTGAAGGTACACTTTTATGTTCTGTATCTACCCTCTGTCCTAGAGCTGTTAGTCAGGCTTTCTCTTGTCTTTCTCAGATAGCCCAGATGTGGGTCAGGCATTTGTCATTTCAGCAGGAGGAGGAAGGAAAGCAGAGCTGTTAGCACAGTCCCTGCCCCTTCATAGAGGATTTGCTGGCTGACAGGTTCCAGTGGCTGCTATGGGGCTTAGTTCTTTCTCTGTCTTTCTCAGGGTTTGTGTCTGTTACTGAAAATATGTGGATGTGGTCAAGTAAGTTCAGTTTTTCTACCAACACCGGGTTGTAATAGCTTCAAAAGCACAGTAAAGTTTTCATGACTAACAGCTTCTTGTTGAATAAGTTTTGTTGCTGGCTAACAAGGTGTTTCATTTGCACTGTAGAGTGTCCTACCTCCTGCCCAGGATGAAAAAACCTGTCCATCTTCCGCTAACCTGTCACGGCAGCAGCAGCAGCAGAGAAACAAAACCTACATCTCATGGCCCTCATCAAGTAAGGCTAGGGGCGAGCTGGTCACTTATGAGCTGTAATCTGTGATGTCAACAGGAGCTGTAAACTGCCTTTTGTCCTTTACTCCGTGCAGGTGGCAGTGATGTGGGAGCAGCCATGCCTTCCCGAAGCATGTCCGACCCTGACCAGGAGTTTGACAAAGAGGTAAAACAGCTTCTGTAAACGGACACCAACGATATCCTGTTGACGTAGATTGTTCTCTTTTTCCAATAAATTACATTCCCAAGGAAATACTTCATGGAGACGTTTATGGAGATGTTTTCTTTCCACAAGTGCTTTTCCCAGCCTGTAACTCATGTTTGCAATTTAGATACACCAGCACAAAAGCAAAGCTGTGAAAAGATCTTCTGATGGTGATATTTTAAGAAGTATTATGTCTTCAATTAAGCTTTATAGGCAACGGAAATTTGACTAATTGATGAAATGTCCTCAAAGCTCCTAAAAATGTTCTCTGGGATATTAGCATAGAATAGCAAAGTAATATGACTAGTTAAGTAATTTTCTGTCCTGCCTTAAGGAAGGCTTTTTGTCATGTAACTTGAGAAGGAATCAAATTTATAATACATAAAACTGCTTTTAGCAAGAATAAGAGTATGTGCCAGTAGTCACCAAAGTTAAAATGTCCTGGCTCTACAAAACTGGTGTTCCTGAATCTAAATAGAGAAGATGCATGATTTTTGTGTCTGTGATTTATCACATGTCGTCTTCCAAGCTTTGCTAAAGCACTGTCTGTGCAACGAAAGTGTTAGGAATTATTCCTGGGAAACAAAGTCCGTGATTAAGATCTTTGTTAGTGCTTTTTGGTACCCAACTGCAGGCCCATATAATGCTCTGAATTTTGAAGCATGTTTTTGTGAAGCCAGACTTTTGCTGGATGCCTCAGCTCACGCCAAGTCCAGGATTCTGATCACATCTGTGGTCTGACTTCTTTGTCACCTTCAGTTAGCCATTAAAAGAACATAAAAGTGGAGATCTTTAAACACTGGTATTTTTGAAACAGTCTTGGTTTTCAAAGGTGGTTATTATGGACAGTGTTAGTTATTCTGCTCACCCTTCCCAAACTCCATTATATTCCATGCTCTAATGGTAATTATTGTTTGTATGCAGGAGTAATGATACATTCGAAACAGATTTTTTTACAATCTTTTCTCTTTTTGATAGCTCTTACAATTTCTTATGACTTCTTAAATTTTAAAAAATAGTAGTTTGAAACTGGAAAGGGGCTGTAATAACACCTTTTGGCTTTATACTATTTCACCCATGGCTTTTGACTTTATGAGCTGGATCATGTTAGGATAATCTTGTTATAGATTATCTTATTATTGTTTGAGCCATGCAAAATCTTCTGAACAGCATTCTTGAAGGATGTTACCTTTCAATCTATTTGCTAAGTATATATTTCCCTTTCTTGAAAATAACTTGCTGCAATGCTAACAGATTTTTTTGGTGCAGTATTTCATTAGCTGAGAATGTGTGCAGTGCTCAGAACTGTAGCACACCAAAATAGTGGGAAACTTGCCAGCCATCCTGTTGAAGTGAGACCAGCCTGTGAAGGCAAATATCCAACAACTAATCTAACACTGGGGAAATAACTGTGGATAGTCTTTATTAGATATTGACGTAGGATGTGCCCACTAAGTATATTCTGTTTCCAGATCTCCAGCCAGATTCTTGGCAGCCTTCACTCATTTGTCAGGCACTTCACAGGCTTGTTGCTGTTTTGTAAACAGTTCATAATACTTGTTTCCTTCCCCCTCACCAAACTGAAGACGATTTGACCATAGTTTTTGTGTGTTTACACGGGCAGCTAAACCTACTCCTGGGCTATAAAAATTGCCTAAAAATTGCAGGCTGGTAAATTCTGAACAACATTGGACAGATAGATGCATTCCATCAGGAGAGCTTTGCAGTGGCTAAAGGAGAGGAGCCAGTGATGTAGCAATTTACACATACTTGACCGTAATTCCTGCTGCTGGAATTTCTGTTCTGTTCTGCTTCCTTCTGTTGCGTCAGAAGATCACCTTTGGGACTACACTAGAGCCTGTTGATGGTAATGGAAGTACTTGCTTGAATGTTTAACTGTGGAATTCATCTAATGCACGCTGCTTCGTATGTGTTGCTCACCTTCATTTCTGAGTGCCTTTGAAAGCTTTTGAGTATAAAGAATTCACTTCAAGTAAACATAATTTTTTAATGTTTCTCATTAACAGCCTGATTCAGACTCCACCAAACACTCTACTCCATCTAACAGCTCAAATCCAAGTGGTCCCCCAAGTCCCAACTCTCCTCATAGGAATCAGCTTACGCTGGACGGACTGGACCAGTCGACCTGTGACGCGTAACGCTGCCGCCCTCGCCGTCCTGGCTCCTGTCATCCACTGCTCCACGGGGTTCTACAGCAGGGCAAAGCTGTCTCAGATGCTAGTGCCAAGACTGACACAGACTCTCTAGTGTTGTACAAGAATAATTATATATCCAGATTGTAGATACAAACTATGGAAATGAAGAAAATTCTTTACTAATAGCGATTGAGCTTTTTATGCAGAATTGTTCACTGCTCAGTTACGGTTGATTCCTTTATGCACAGCTGTGACACAGTTTTATTGCATAGGAGCATTTAAGGCCACCAGTAAATAGTCTTATTCTTATGGTGAAAGAGAAATAGAGAGAGTTACTGATAATGTTGCTACAGTATCAGGAATATTATTTTTCTATAGAATGATGTAATGTCGGATTAGCAGGAAATCCTTTTAGACAGAATTTGGACTTCTAAATAGGAAATGTGAGCAGGTCTAGTTACATCCTCAGATGAATACACTTTTCCCTTTTTCCTGTAACTGTTTTTTTCCTAAATCTTAAGGAGAATGGTAGGAAGCTGTAGGTTGTTTCCAAAATTAATAGAATCACCAGGAAGTCAAAGAAAAGCTGGTTATAGTTTTGTGGCCTTTTAATTCATTTAGCCATTACATATACAGCTGCATAACTGTCTTTCTATCTTTCTACCAACTTTTTAGTCTTGTACATAGGACTACGACAGTTATCTCTTTGCCCATTCCCTGCTTTTAGTCCTCATCGGTCATTAGTCAGGGCTTTTAAAATACTGCTGTGAAAAAAAATTTTACTCCTAGTTCCTTCCCTTCTCCTCCTGAGAAGTTGTTTCTCCTGGGTTTTTGGTGTAAGGACACACTACGCTGTTGAGCTAGCAAGCCTTCTTGTGGACACATTGCCCTCGGAGTCTGCTTGACCCAAGGGACTGTATCACACTAAAACATCAGTCTGTTCATTGGTTACTAAAGTGGAACGTGAAGGATGTGTAACTGGGGCTGCTGCTTTTCTCATTAATTGTATCCTCACCTGCATGAAGACCCCATGATTATTAATCAAGTATTGATCATGTAGAAAAATGCACAACACACTCCTGTATATTTTGCGATGGCCCACGTGCGGTGATGTTTTGCGTGTATATTTAATCTCATGCTTCCATGTATTATACATTTAGTACTCAAAGATTTGTGACCATGTTTCATTAAAAGCTTGTAATTAATTCAGTGGCTGGCATATCCAGTTTGTCATTGTCACACTAGTGTGCCTTCTGTGCCAATTTTATGACAGTTGGATGTCACTTATTTAAAATTCAGTTTAAATGGGCTAATGATATACCAATGGCTAATGTTCTTTTCTGAAACACTGTATAGGACGTGCACTTATCTTTAGTTTAAACTGAGTGTTCTAGTCAACATTTAATCCTGTTACGTTAAGTGTTCGACAGTACTTGCTCTTTTTCTCAGATTCTTGATAAAGGGGCTCAGTTAGAGCTGGACACTACTGCTTTGGGGGTTTTCTGGTTTTTACTTTTTTAATGTAAGTCTAAGTCTTTGTAATTATTGAATTGTGAGAACATTTTTGAACAATTTACATGTCAATAAAGCAGAAGAGGGAGGTTTTAAAGTTTTTAGTCGTCTGTCTTGACATCTGAAAACAATCTACCGCTGACACTTGCCTCAGTCTCATGGTAAATTCACTTTGTTCATGTGGACATTTGACATAAACTGAAGATATTTTGGAGCTCCGTACCCACGCACTACATGAATATGCATATTGCTGAAGGTGAATGAGTGTTCAGGAGCAGTGGAAGTCCTTTTGGTGGAATACAGTGCTGAAATTTTGTGCCCTTGGTTTGTTTTAGAGTTGTCATGTCATTGATTTTCTGGCCCTATTAATTCCTTTTAAAATTATTTATACGACTTGTTACTTACAGCTGAAGCATAGTAATGAAGCTGCAGGGTCTATTCATGCATCTTAAGTATCATAAAACAATAAATATATTTAACCTCTTGTTAAAGCAGTATTCCCAAAGAAAGGCTTAGGAACATTTCAAGGATTGGGGTGGGAATGGTGCAGCCCCTCATATAGGGCTTTTTTTTAGAGCTCTCCTCATGCTCTGGTATTTGAGCACCATAGAGCCCACTGTAGCTGGACAGTCCCAATATCTCTAGGGTGTCCTAGGTAAGCATCCCTCATCCCTTATGGAGTGCCAAGTGTTCTTGAATTGCTTCTTGGTTTATCTTGCCCTTCAGAGGAAAGGCTGGGGTGAGTTGGACCCTGCTTTCTTTCCTTGCCTGATTAAACCTACCGTGGCAGGCTGGGATGGGTTGGCTTGGGAAGGAGCACCCACACTCTGCCCTGGGGATGGTGTGATCGCTGACAGGAGGTTTGAGGGCTGTGTTGCTGAAAGCCTTCTCACAAGTATTCATGCTAATCAGCCTTTGACTTTTAAAAAACATTTCTCCTGCTCTTGAGCTGATTTTTCTCTGCACAGTGAGGACTTGGGATGACAACAAAGTCTTTAATTATTGGGGGTATTAAATCATAGCAGTCAGCAGTGCCAGGGCTTGGTTATAATTTAAGCAAGAGAATGTTTCTAGAAAAATTAATTAATTGCTCATATGAATACATTATTTATTTTTTTTCCCTGCTTAAGGCTGGCCAAGCAGAATTCCTTCCCAAGTCCACCACAGCCGTCTGCAGATCATCTTTTCCCTTATGGATTTTGATTGTAGTTACTTAAAGAATCCTCTTGAGCCCTCAGGAAATTTTTCATAAATGCAGAAATTCAGGTGAAATGATTCTCTGACAATGCACTTTCTTATCCCTGGAGGCTGCCAGTCTAGGACTAAAAGTGAGGAATTGAGCTATGCAATGAATGAGAGTTATTCTGTGTCTGCCCGTTTCTCTGCTCATTCCATTTTCACAGAGGTATGACATCAGGTCCTGAAGCTGGAGTGATGCATGTACCACTCACTGGAACAATTGGTCACTGCTGGCACAGATCTTTGCCCCAGGAAAATGAGTATTTTGGAATACATCATGGTATCACTTGCCACCCAAAAACTAAACTCATCTGCCACGATCTCCATCTACAGAACAGGTGTGCTGTGAATAAACAGCTTCCTAAATAGGTGCAATCTGCTGGAGAGGGGGGGTGCATAAAAGCTGGCTTTATCTTTGCAGGGTAAATGCTTAACACAGCTAAGTCACAGGGAGGGAACTTAGTGTGGAAATGCTGGACGTGTGGGCACCCTTGTTCTGCACAGCGCCAGATTGGCAGCCCTGGGAGAAAGCAGATGTGTAAAAACCTTGAGAGCTGGCACTGGTAGCCTAAAGCACTGAGAAGCAGGATAGTGTTTGTGGGAAGAGATGACTGTGGGAGCTGAACTGCACTTTGAGGTGCAGTTAAGTAAAGTATTAGTGAAAGGAAGGTGTTGTATCATGACCAAAAACCTTTTCTTGCTGAATTTAGCTTATTTTGAAACAAAAAGGACACATGGCATTCTTGCATACCAGGCTTCTGGAGCATTTCATGTTCCCGTTTGCACCATCTGCTCTGGATTAAACGGCTCTGGCAGGCAGAAGGGAGGAGGACAATCCAAAAATCAGTGTTCAGCTGCCCAACCCTTGCCTTCCACTGCTGCGGCAGCAGCTCTGGCCTGCTTGCACCCCTGTACTGTGGCTCCCCTCTCAGTCTCCCCTTAGGATCCCTCCCTGGCAGCCCTGGGGCTCCTGGCAGCTCATGGGTTCAAGAGCTGCTCTCGTGTCCTGGGCAGTGCATGGGGCGGGGGGGGCTCTGCCTGAGGGGAGGTGGTTTCACGGGCACAGGACCACGTCAGGAAGACAGGATGGAAGGCACAGTGCCAGCACGATCTCAGTGCTTGTAAAATGTTCTAAACATGGGTTTGGGGACAGGGGGTGATGACAAGACTGGCATCAACTGCAGGCTGGTGTGGGATGTCCAGGAAAGCCAAGCGTTGGCAAGAGCGTGTCCCAGCGGTGCCTGATGCTCAGGCCAGCATTGCCGGCAGGGTTAGCTGAGGACAGGAGCAGAAGACAGCAGGACGTGCTCAGCCAGCGGGAGCTGCAGTGCTGTGCTCCAGCCAGAGGAGGAACATGGACTAAGGAATCAGCCTCTTCCTTGTCCTTGCAGCAAATATTTTCCCTGCTCCCCAATAAGCTGCAGCACTTTTTGTCATCTGACTGCAAAGGTTCATGCAGCTTTATTGATGCTTTCTCATAGATAAAACCCTCGTATTTTTTTCAGCCTCACCTCCTTTGCTATTTCTTACGCAGTGCCTGCTCTGCGGTCCCGTGAGGACGGGCAGTGCCGAGCCCTGCATGCTGATGGACGCGGCCAGAGCTGCCACCCCGCAGTGCCTTGGCCAGCTCCTGCACTCCGGTGAGACCAGTGTGCCTGCCAAACGCCCTCCTGCCACGGCTACCTCCTGCTAAAAGAGATACATAAAAATAAATCTATTGAGCCAAGCCTCTCTTTAGCTCAGGGATATTTTGAGGACTGTGCCACAATTTGGTTTGCACAACTTCTGTGAGCGGCTCTATCGTGCAAAGGGAAGGCACTGTGCTACGAGTTGGTGTCCAGTAATGGTGTGCAGTTCGTGTTTTCTTTTGAGACCCTGGAAACAACCACTCCCGAGACCTTGCCATTAACAGTAACGCATTCTGAATTAGTCTGTCACAGGGGCAACCCCTGACACTGAGGACCCGAAGCAAAACAAAGCCACCAGCTGCCCAGATGTGCTGTGCACAGCCTCAGTGACATAAACCACCCATCAAATGTACTAGCTTACCAAAGATGTCTGTGAATTAAATTCCTTGTTTAGGTAGGTTCCTAGGAGACACTTCTGTACCAAACCCCTTTGCTCTGCGCTGCCTGCACGGTGGGCTGTGTGTGTCAGTGTGCAGCAACTGCTGGTCCCCAGCATCATAAACTGACTCTGGTGCTTCATTTTGTTTCAGCAGAGCTCCCCCCTCCCTGCGGCGTGTTCTGTACGAGCGAGCGGACGTGGCTCCTGAAGGAAAAGTACAGACTGTGCTCTGCTCGTGCACTGACAAAAATTGATCTCTGCTTTAATTAAAGCCTCTATTGTAAGTGACCTCGAGCTGCTAATGCATTTTAAAAATGAAGCTTCACCAACTGCAAATCCACACACACCAACACGTAGGGGTGAGCAGGTGGAGATTCCTGCCACAGGGTGGTCTGCCTCCCTCTGTGCCAATGATGTGTCCCAGGATGGTGTCCAACTCCACAAGCACATACCTGCCCTTGGCTCAGCCTCAAATCCCTGTATGTGTAGGCAGGACACAGAGCTGATGTCCTCAGCTGCTTGCAGGGCAAGAACACCATCCTGACACCATCCTGTGCAATGGTCACTGCTGCTAATGGGTTGTCTCTTCTCGCTCTTAGCCCGTGGCCACTCTGGATGGGTGGGAGCACGTGGGATGCTCTCGCCTTTCCCCTTCTGCGCCTGTGGGGGTGCAGCCATCGAGACCCCTCCCAATCCTCACATCTCAATTCACACTCACAATGAATGAGGCCCAAAACCAGCCAGGGAGGGAAAAAAAATCACTCGGGTGGGGGCTCCCTGGGGTCACCCCTGAGCCCCTTCCTTGTGTGGCAGCACTGGTGTGACGAGCCGCCTGGTGCAGCGGCCTGCAGCGTGCAGCACTGCATCGGCCCCAGAAGGAAAATTCCTCTGTGTGTATTTGAGGGCTTGTGGGCTGCAGGAGACACAATCACCTGCAATGAACCGATGTGAAAGGGGAAAAGAACACAAAAAGGCACTCACAGGCAGAAAGTAGGGATCTAGCTGGTGGAGGATGCGACTGCTCTCACAGGCACCATGGTAACACCACGGCCGCTGAGCTGCACAGAGCCCTGGCCATGTGAAGCTGCATGGCCCTGTGGGGTCAGCAGGAGGGTTTGGGGTGGGGATCTACCTTGGGCTCACATCACAGCACTGACCGTGTGTTGTGAGGTGAGTTTTTGGGGCACTGCTCCCACAGTGATGCACTGGTTGTAGGACCATCTGATGGTGGGGACTGAGTACTCCAAACATGCCATGTCAGCTGCTGCAGGCTGATGGCTTCCTCTGCTTTTTGACCTGGTCAGTGACTATTTCACCCAGCAACAGGGGCCTGACAGATGCAGCAGAAACTCCTGCCAGGCAAGTTGCTTTTTGTCCCAGTAGTGGTGGAGGAGCCCCTCAGGAGAGGTGTGTGTGGTGAAATCCCAAGGGTGTGTGTGTGCCCTGAGCACAGAACTCCTCCTGGCTCTGCCCACCTGCAAATTCACCACAGCAGCCAGGAGTTCAGAGAGGCCTTGTTCCCTGCCTGCCTCATGCTTTTGTCCTGCCTGTTTCCGGAGGGCAGGGCTGGTCCCACCACCACATGCTGCCTGTTACCCTTCCTCAGGGATCTGACACACCTAATCATGAATTCCCAGGCCTTTGAAAAGGGATTATGCCTTACAGAGACTAGAACAAAATATTATAAACTTAAAATAGCTGCTTCCTTATGGAATATGCCAACAAGCCCTACTGAAGACCCAGTAGAGTGTAAATTTGCATTAATTTGCATACATATCCATAATTTCTGCTTCACCCATCAGCCCTGCTCCATAAAGATGCACTGCCTGACATTGTGGGCAGATGATGGTGTTTGACACAGGCCAGCACTAACGAGGCCCCTCAGTGCCACTGCCCCAGCCCTCATCCACAGTGGGCCCAGTGTGACTGTCCCCAGCCCTCAGGTCCTGCCTGCATCCCTCCCCAGGGAGCCCAGCCTCAAACTTCCTTCCCCTTCTACCACGAGAAGATTTTCTCACCTCAAGGAATAACAGAATAAATCCCCAAAGGTCCAAGAGGGTTTCTTACCTAGTAGTCCAGGCACAGAGGGAGGGAGCAAGCTCCAGAAGCTTCACTGGGGAGGGAATTGTTTAATCAGGACTGCACTTCACCAGCACCCAGTGGACAAAAGTGAGAGGAGGAATGGGGAACCTGAGCAGAGATCCCCAGCACTGAGCACGCTGCTGGAAAGCAAAACTACATTCTAGCTAATGGATTCAGGCCCTGAAGACTATGGGTCATATTCTAAAATGTGTTCAAGCACTGAATTTCCATCATGCATCCAGGGATGCTTCCTTCAACCTGTTGTGTGTCCTGGGGCAAATCCAGCACAATGCTGGCTAAAGCGTGGGGTGCTGAGCTAGACCCCAACTTCTCTGGATACTATCTGAGGCTCAAATCTCAATGTTGAACTACTGAAAAAGAACAGACACCTGCAAAATACAGTTTAAAACCCAGAAGTAACACCAGGGAGCCCATGTGCCTGAGTCCCCAACAGTGAAGGTTTGCTATGGTTTCCTTCACCGCACAGATACTTTTATTTAGGTGGGATCTGCTTCTGGCTTAAATCCCACCAGGAGTGATGTGAGGAACCTTGAGGGGCTGTGAGGGCTGGGGAGGTGGCGGTGTCCCCAAGGCAGCAGTGTCTGCCCCCAGCATGAGTCCGCACCATCAGGTCTCTGTCTCGCTTGCATCGTACAGAGGGTTGAGGTAGAAGACCTGGACATCTGCAGGTGTCTCCTTTCCAAGGTGAACATCTGGAGGCTCCTGCAACAGCAAGGGAGGAAAAACAACCCATGGGGAAGAGAAGCAAAACCCTTGGCAAAACCCAGCCAATGCTGAGTCCCTGCAGCAGTCCACAGGCTGGTGACCTGAGGGAGAACGGGAATGTCCCACAAACCCCACCTGGCCTGGGGAAAGCAGGGTGCCTGTCAGGGTAACCCCAGGATGCTTTCAAGAATGTCATGGCACCCAGCAGCTCCTGCCCACGCCCCCGAGCACCCCGGTGTCCCCGGCAGTGCTGACTCACCACGTTGAACACGGGGTTGTCGAAGCCTTTGTCACCGGCTGGTGGAGGGGACACCGGCTCCTCCAATCTGTCCCAGGCCTGGGGCAGGCGCAGAGCAGGCAACCTGGAGAAGAGCTGGCATCACCAAACACATCCCTGCCACCCCTGCAGCTCCCCCAGCTGAAACCCTGCCTCTTTTAAGAGATGGATGGGAAAATACACAGGGGCAAAATGGCTGCCTGTTAGTGAAATGGGATATTTGTACCCTTTCCCAGGGAAAAGCTGCTGTATCCAGCAGAAATCATTAAGCCTGAAGATCTTGGACCTGCATTCTGGAGGGAGGAGTTTGCAGAGGCAGGCAACTCTAGCACAGGCTTCACTTTGGAGCAATCATTCCTTCCCTGTGGCCTAAATGAATTGCCACAGAGCTGACACCTGTTCCCACTGCAATCTCAACAAGTACTAATTACTTTCATCATTACTTCTATCACACTATCACTTTTTCATCTTAACCACCATCACTACTTGTGTTATTTTCATTACTTTTATCCTAAGGGTCCCAGTCACTGAGCACTCCCCTGCACTGGACACTTGCTGCATGTGGGCTCAGCAGCAGGTCCACCCACGTCACCTCAGGAGCTCTGAGGGAAGCTCTGCCAGGCCCTTTCAGTGGAAAAAAGGGGGACCTGCAGCAGGAGTGGGACAGGCCCTGGGCTCTTGTTCAGCTCTGTCTCCTGTAGCTACACAAAATTCCCTCCTGCTGCTGACAGAGCTGCTTTTGAAGGCCTGTCCAGCATCCAAAGAAGCTTCAATGAAAGATAAATCATTAAGTAGCAATTATGGGTCTGGGAGTTTCATTTAGAAATTAAATGAAGGCATGGGTTTACTGCTAGGAAATATGTCAGCACATGTTGAACAGCAGGGCAAGTGTTCCTGGCCAGGGCCACTGCTGCACAGGGACAAAACCCCAGTGGAGGAGGCAGGAGGGAGCAAACAACCTGACCTGTGAGCCTGTGACACAGCAGCCCCAGCACAGGGGAGCTCGGCACCCCCTGGCAGACACAGGTGCACTTTGAACATGCACATTTAAGCAATTCCTGGCCCCTGCTTATAAAATGTGTTAAGTCAACCCCACCTGCCCACAGCTGGGTAAATGAGACAACCCACAGTGGCTCAGCAGGCAGCCAGTACCCTGGAAAACCCTCCACGAGAAGGTGGGCGCATGTGGGAGGAGCAGAGGTGGGTGCCCCAAGCACCTGCCATGGGCACTGCTGGGATGCCCCGATCACTGCCAGGCCCCATCTCCAAGCTCTGAGGGAAAAGGCTGATGGAGAAGGGGTATTTCTGACAGCTCCCTCCAGCCCTCCCTTGGTACCTGCACTCTGTACTCCATGCTGTGTGAGCAAGCAATGCAGAAGATGCACTTTCTTTTGGACACTGTCTCTCTCTTTAACTGTTACGAAGTTCTGGGACGAGTGTTTTGCATTATTTTGATGCATTTCTATTGAGCATCTGGCAGGTTCAGTCCTCCCCTCCCCAGCAGGGCTGCAAACTAATGGTGCCAAGGAACAGGAGATGTCACCAGGCACCATGACAAGGCTGTGCAAAGCTCCAGCCGAGCGGCAGCAGCCCTGCTCCCACCCGAGCACACTGCACCTGCCAAGAGGCAGCTCCTCCTGGTCATGGAGGAGAATGAAACAACAGTCCAAGAGTCCAGAAGTGCCTTTCAGCCACCTCACCTCCAGTAAACCATGAGGAACAAGGACAAGTCTTAAAACTGACACAGGGCAGGTTTAAATTAGATACTGGGAACAAACTCCCTGCTTTGAGGGCGGTGAGGCACTGGCACAGGTTGCCCAGAGAAGCTGTGGATGCTCCATCCTTGGAAGGGCTCAAGGCCAGGCTGGTTGGGGCTCCGAGAAACCTGGTCCAGTGGAAAGTGTTGCTGGCTATGGCAGGGGCTTGGAACTGGATGATCTTTGAGATCCTTCCAACCCAAACCACGTTGTGAACAGTGATGTTGGGGGTGGCAGGCTGCCAGGCCATGCCCCTCTCCATGGGGGCTCTGTCTGCCCTGGTGCCAGGCTGGAAGGACAGCCGGGGCTGGCAGCTGCTCCCAAGCAGAGGCAGCCGGAATGTTTGCTGCTGCCAGAAGCCCCATCATTACCTCAGCTTTCCTTTTCTGTAGAGAAAGAGGATCCCTCCAAGGATCAGGAGACTGAAGAGTAGCCCCATGACTGTCCCCGCTGTGATCCTGCTCACTGGGTGGCTACTCACTTGCCCACTGGCAGTGCTGCCAGTGGCCACTTCCATTTTGCCACTTGAAATGCCGAGAGTTTCACCTGGGAAGAAACAGGGATGAGGACTGTACAGGGAAACACATCTCCACACCCATGGCAGAGGGAGCCTTCAGCTGGGTCTGGCCCTGCCTGCCTGCTTGATCACCCTTCCCTGGGAACAGGGATGGGATTCACAGGTGGATGGACTCAATGGGGACAAGCCCCTGTGGGTCTGCCACCCACACAGTGACCACCAGGTCCCCTGGCTGTGACCTGTGTGCCCATCAGCACCTGCCAGCTTCTACTGTCTGCCTCCACAAGCAGCATTCTGGCTCTGCAGACAGGGACCTGGGGGCCGTGACATGGTAGCACCCCAGTACCCCAGGCTGCATGAGGAGAACTGCCAGCAAGCCAAGGAAATGACCCTTGCACTCTGCCCTGCCCTGGTGAGCCACAGCTGGAGCACTGAGCCAGGCTCTTCCCAGCAGCACCCAGTGACAGGGCAAGAGGCAACGGGCAGACACTGAATATGATAAATTCCAAAAAAGTACCTATATTTATCTCAGTATTTATACATAAAAAATTGGTTCACTGCGAAGATGGCCAGTTGTGGAGACAGGCTGCCAAGAGATGTGTCAGGGACATTCAAACCCCACAGGGCATGTGGGCTGCTGGCAGGGAATACAGAGCTCTGGGCAGCAGTGGGTCTGGGTGCACCTGCAGGGGACCTGCTGAGGAGGACAGGGACGTTACCGTGCCGTGCTATGCTGTCCATGATGTCTGCTGCCAGCTGCTCTGCAGCGGTGCCTGCCTGCACTCCGGCTCTGTCATCAATCAGCACGATCTGGATGAGAGGAGTGCTGCTTCGGGACGTGATGCCCAGGAAGGTCTGTGCCTTGTGCACCTTGGATATGGCCATCTGCACGCCAGCGTATTTGGGCTTCCCAAAACACAAGGAGACACGTCAAGCTCGTGAGAGGGCAGGCAAAAATGAGTCCCATCTCCAGACAGCCACGATGGGTGCAGCTGCAAGGCCCACCTGAATCTTCCTGTGAGCCCCACCACAGAGCTGCCATCCCTGTCACGGCAGTGCATTTCCCAAAGGAGAGGCTTGCACGTCCCCTCTCTCCCAAGCCGGGACCAGCACCCAGCATGCAATGAGCCCCCATGGAGGAGAGCACGCTGAGAAAGCAATTCCATGTATCACACCCAATAAAAGCTGTATTAAGACGTGTGGCTGTAAGGAGGGCAGGCAGACAGCTTTCAGCTCAGGATCAATAGAGCAATACTCTGATATCGAACCTCCCAGTGCAACGCAGAGCACACCTCCTCCAGCAGCCCCTGGCAAAGAGGGGAGATGTCATGCTGTGTCTGACAAGCAGCAGCATGAAGTGATGCTTTGTGGACCATACGAGAGCTGACCAGTGCCAGTCACTCACCCAGTGCTTGCCCAGTGGGGAATGGAAAAGCAGCTCAGGGCTGGCCAGAGGCCAGGGAATGTCCTGCTGCAGGTCTGCACGATCCCAGCTGCGTGTGCTGAGCTCCCATGTGACCTAGACCTGAACTCTGTCTTCTAGAGCAGGGATGCCAGCATGCCCCCCAGCACCCTCCCACACTGCATGTCAGCAGCTCTTCCTGCCCTGAGCTGAGAGGATGGTGGGGCTGCGCTGGGGAGCAAGGGGCCAGCCCCCACAGCAAGCAGGGGTCACACGGGCAGGGTGGGCCCTGCAGGCTGCTGGGGAGTGAGGTGCAGCCCTGGCATCACTGGGACCACATGCCCACCCCAGACAGTCCCACAGGCATCAAGGCACTGGCAACGTGGCCAGCGGCTTGTGGTTTCATTAGCCCCTCCCAATCTGACAGGCTCATGTACCTGGCTCAGCAACTCTTGGACCAATCTGTCCTGGTACTTCTGCAGGTCAAAATCAGGAGTGAAATCCAGGTTAATGGTGGCCCCTGCAGTCAGAACACAGACAGACATCAAACTGTCACCGTGTGTGGGCAGAGAGCAGCCACGGCAGCACAGCTCTGACTGCCAAGAAAGGCACTGGGCACCCTCTGGTACCCTGTGCAACTGGTCTGGCTGGGCTCAGAGAGAAACCTCCCCCGCTGGTCTTTTTGTCAGCTGGGTTTGATGAAAGGCTTTTGGCTTTCCAATATATTCTGGAGAGAAGCTTTCCCTGGAAAGCTTTCTCCCACTTATCCCTCTGGGAAGCTCTTCATGTCCCTGGTTTTGGGGCCATGAGCCATGGTGCACAGCACTACCCTGGCTTTGGGGGAAAGGCTGAGAGGGGGGAACACCTGGGCTTCCTGCACCACTGCACTGCAGTCATGCAGACAAATATTTTCCTGGGAAAAAAAAATACAATTAAGCATTTGCTGAAATTTTAAATTGTCCTAAAGACTGTAAGGGGATATGCTTTTAGGAGCACGTTGGAGAAACATATGGTGTCATTTTAATGATTTTGGTACGACATAACAAATATTGGATACCAAGTATCCAGGTACAGTTGTGCATGAAAAATTGCCCCAGCAACATTTCATGCAGATTAATGGAGGAGCACCCATTGCAGAGAGAACTCTGCCAATCCGCATGCTTTTATTTTAAATGAAATTAAACAAGCTGGCTGTTGGGAAGCTGACATTACAGTGGAAAAGGTTGCATTTCCTCTGCGTGTTTTCAGCTGCATAAACTCAGCAGAGCCCTATTAGCTTGACGAGCTATGACATCCTGACAGGATAAACCAGAAGCAGGGACAAAGGGCTGCGACTCAGAACAGGCTCTCAAAAGCCAGGATCTCTTCAGAGAGATGTGCTGGGAAGGTGGCACAATGGGATCTGCACATGGGACCCACAGATGGGACCCTTGGCAGCAGTGATACAGCAAAACTTCAGCTTACAACCAGCAGCAAGCACCCCCTGCACCCAACTTTCCCCCATGGAGCCAGGGGAAACAGGCTGGGGCAGCTGGCATGGTAGGGAAGAGGAATAGGGCCGTGTCCCCCACTCACCACAGACCCCACAGCAGTGGCCAAGGGGCTGCAAAGGGCTCTGGCACGCTGGCTCTGGGCACTGCCTCCCTGATGCCCTGAGCAGGGCTGCGCAGATGCGGGGGCCGTCCTAAAGGAGAGCAGGGCAGTGTCAGTCCCTCACCCACAAACCGCACTGGATCCCCGGAACAGGAAAGGGGAGACTCACCAGGCCATTCCCGCAGGCACAGCCAGATTTATCAGGACAGCCAGTGCCTGTCACCTGGAGAGTGCCATTGCCATGAAACTGCAGCGGGGCAGAGGGGCCCCCCAGGTACCCAGCCCAGGATGAGGGGGTGTTCAGCTCCTGTGCAGGGAAGAGCAGCAAAGCGGGTGAGTATCCCAGAACAGGTCCCAATGCTGTCCCTAGGCACCCAGCCATGCTGCTGGGACACCTGTTGTCACATCTGATGGCCATCACTGGGCAGCCCCACTGCAGGCACTGATGCAGCAGGAAAACCCTGCCACACACCCATTCCATCTTTTCCCCTGGGCCAACAGACAAACTCTCTCTACAACCAAAAACAATGATAATGAGATGGCTGGGTCGTTTCTTCTTTTGCTTCCCATCTTTCTGCTGGCTCAGAGAATTCAAGTTACCAGCTTTTCACTACTGGGAGGAAGTGGGCTGGATCTGAGCTGTTTTCCTTCTATCTGGGAAGAATTTCTATGTGCTTGGCATTAGCAAAGGCTGAGCTGGACTTACCAGCCTCATCCTGCCAAGCCATCAGTGATTCCCTCACCCACTTTCTCCCACAGGAAGTGTCTCCATGCTCTGGCACAATAGGCAGATTTCTCAGGACCTGGGGTGAAAATAGTCCTCACAGAGTACAGAAGAGGCTGGCTATAAAGGAATAGAGAAGCTCGTAAGGTCAGTTCTTAGGAGATACACTATGATCATAAAAAGCACCTTCTCCTTCCATCTCATCACTCAGCAGCAGCCCCTGCCCTGAGGGACAGCCAGCAGTGGTCCCTGGGGGTGATGATATGCTGTGGGGTAGTCTGAGGCACCAGCAGGACCAGCATCACTCTGAGCACGCAGCAGCATCCACCTCTCTGTCCCTGGGGCTACACATGCCTGGGGCGAGCTCCACCGGGGCGCTGCCTTGTTCAGACTCGCCTGCACCCGCCTGGGCACCGGCTGACTCCATTACTCAAAAAGCATCTGCCTAATGCCTGGCCCCAAAATGGCAGATCTCAGCCAGCACGGCAGTAGAAATAATAAATAACTTATGAAACGCCTGCCGCATCTCCCACTCCTGGAAGGAGCCTGTGTTTACTGCTGCAGCGCCTGTGATCTTCTGCTCCTGCGAGCAGGAGGGACAGGGCTCGTGGGGAGCCTGATTCCCGGGCTGGGGCACAGCAGGCTGCCAGCGCTTCCATAATTATCCCTCCAATCAATTAAAGAGCAGCGCTGAAGCAAAGCTGGGAGATGATCACCGGGCCACAGGCCACGTTAAGGTCGGGGGCAGGAGGGAGGTGTCCCCAGAGGGTCCCTGAGCAGCACGGCTGCAGACACGTGCCTGGCAAGGGAGCGACCCCCGGGAGCCAGGGAAGCTGCCGCTTGCTGCTGGTTTGACCTGTGCACATCAGCCCTTTTTAAAACGTGCATAGCGAGACAGCCTGCGCTCCCTCACTGCAGGGAGGGAGGCGATAACAAACTGGTCGATGCCAAAAGCCAGCGAGGCCATCCACAGCAGTAGTAGCAGCAGCAGCAGCTCACGAAGCTGCAGCCCCACGGGCGAGCCCCATCTCCCTGTGCAGCGCTGCTCCCCCATCTCCGGCCGGTCCCTCCTCGGGGCTGCGGTGAGAAGGTGTGGAGCCAGTTTCTCATCGTCCCCACCTTACCTGGCCCATGACAGAGATGCTGCGGAGCTGAATCACCGGCTGCGATGAGTCGGTGTTTACCCGGAAGGAGGTTTCGGGCTGGAAGATAACATCATCGTGGCGGCACGGGACGCGCTCCTCATCCACAGAGAAGAGGGGCCCCCTTGCCCGGGGCTCCCCGCTGGGAACAACCTCCTGCCACAGCGTGGGGTCAAACCACGCGTGCTGCTCAGCATCAGCGAACCTCACTGTTCCACCTGGAAAACGGAGGAGAAGTCCGAGCATGACCTAAATCCAAAGCCCCAGCAGATGCACCTGGGTTGGTAAAACCTGGCACTGTTTGGCCCGAAGTGAAGGCTCTCACCCTGCGGGCAGGGAGCCAAGCGCCGGCCCTGGCATCGCCCTCACGGGCAGCCAGTGCAGGCATTTCCCAGAGCTTGGCAAAGCTTCCCAGAACTCAGGGCTGGGGTCTCAGCCCAAATCCCACATCTGCCTGCAGGCTTCCAGGCCCAGATCCCACAGGGTATTTTTTCTCCCATTTTTTAAAGCTCAACCTTCTGGTTAAGGAGGAAAACATCTGCCTGAATGCTGAGTAAGAGCTAAACCTGATAAAAATGGATATGATAATTCATGTCCCAGTTTCCCAGCAGCCTTGCAGGTCTGCAGAAATGTGACCAGCCCTGTTCTCTGCAGCGGGTAACCCCAAAGCCAGTGCCCCATTTAGCTATCAATTATTTAACCATTAACCATTTCCCTGCTGGTTAGTCTCATCATGCAGTGCCTGATTCCTTCTCTCCCTTCCCAGCAGCTGAACCTTTACCAATTCAGCCAGCATGTCGGTACTTAGTGACTGAATTATTTGCATTCATTTTGAAATCATGCTTTAAAGAAGTCCATTTGTGGAAGCTGTCCCATAAACACCAGCTGATTTCAGGGGAGCAGTGCATGGTCAGCAGGAAAAGCCCAGTGCCAAGCACAGATGCCAGAGTATCCCTTCTGTGCGGCAAGCAGCCCCAAAACAAAAAAAAATTATAGGGAAGAAGGATTTAAGAGTGGCTCCAGCCAGCTTTAATCTATAATCCTTCCTCTGGGGAGACTGATTCAGATTTTTTCTCGCTTTTTTTCTCTCTTTTTTTTTTTCTTTTGTTTTTGTTTTTGTTTTTCCTTTACATTCAGAGTGCAGGCACAGGTGCCCTGTTTGAATGCTTCCTTCCTTGTAGAGAAACTAAAAAGTTACTTGCCACTGAAAGCATGGGGTAGTTCTTAAGCACCCAAAATACACCTCCCGAGAAAATAGCTTTCAGATAAAAGCAGGCACCGATGACACAAACCTGCTGTCTCAGCCATGGGCTGGAGGCTGGGAGGGGAGGATGTGTGTGTGGGGCCAAAGGCCAGCTTGCTGCGTTGGCCATGATTTGGCTCACCAGTATGTAACTACTAACTGGTTTTCTTTAGAAAAACCATGGCAGAGAAAATAAGGGCTTTGATGTGGTACACGCTAAATAGGCACAGGAAAATACAAAAAATATTTGCCTCTCTGCTACAACTTCAAAGGCTTCCCTAGTATAATTACCTTTTTGGAAGACAGGTGATCTAGAAGAAAAAAAGATCTGATGTGAGGGAGGTCATCAAAGAAAAGGTAAGTGTTGCAGAGGAGTGATTCACTTTGCTCTGAGGTAGGACCTTTGTATAGGTATTTGGGCTGAATTTGCATGATTCATCACAGGCTGATGGGGTGCCTGGTTTGGGCACAAAATACCTGAGTCACAGCCTGGATCCCAGCTGCCATCGAAAGCTGTGAATGCTGCACCAGCTGCCAGCACGAATTCTCCGTTCAGGGGCAGGTACTAGATGAAGGGATGCAGAGTGTTACCGTCCTGCTGCCAGCCCCCCCCTCTTGTAACCAAATAACACTGCTAATTATTAGGCTGTCTGTCACACTCACAGTCACCGAGGCACTTCACAGTTATCAGGAGTTCCCCTTACTGTGCTCCATGTTAATGGGAAAGCTTCAGCTCCCCGATCCTGCACTGGGGAGAGGCAGTGTGACGCTATCTTCCATAACAGAAAAGCATTCAGAGAAGCAAGAAAAGGAAAACGCAAAATAAGCTCTTTGACTGTTTCTTCCTCCTCTTGTACACACTTGCAGCAGCTCAGGAATGGATTTATATATGGTTGGTACACCAAGAAAAACTTGCACTCTGCAAGTGCCAGAGGCCCCCTCACTTAATGGGTTCCCACCTCCAGGGACTGTGCTTGTCCCGCAAAGTACAACTCAGCAGCCCAGGCTGTGCTTGGTACGGTGTCAGGTAGTGAATTTTCTCTGAGCACAAGCTAAGGGAAAAGCACAGTGGCATTTGGAGCAGCTTGCCACAGCCAGACCCTCTTCCTGTTGGGTATGACATCACCAGCAGGTAGCCAGGCTCACAGTACTGACCTGGCTTCAGCCTGGACATTGACAAACCTCAACAGGCACAGCTCTGCCATGGGAACCTTTTCAGCAAGAAACTGTGGCCACCTGGGTCACCGGCCAGCACTGCTAGCTCTGGGAGAGGCCCGGGCAAATGATCAACTCAGGCAACTCATTCACAGCAAACAGGTTATTCAGCCCAGCCCATCTTGTTTCACATTCAGAAACTGCAGAGGGAAAGTCATGGTTTCTATCAATATTTTAGAGTCACAGTGGTGCTCAAGGCTCCCTTCTCTAATTTGGTCTATTCACTGTTTTAGCATCACTCCCCAAGAGCAGCTGAAAGCCCTCCAGGAGGGAGTCATGCCAACGTACAGGGTCCTGGGCTCAGGCAGAAAAAGTTAAATGGGATTTTAAGTTTTCATCTACTTAACTGGTCGTTAAATATGTATGTAGGTTAGAGAAAGCAAGACTTACGACTGACTGCTGCAGGTGGGCGTGATAGCTCTGTGTCCCTGGCCAGACTTGCTCAGTCCCACTCAGAGGACACCACAGCAAAGGCATGGGGGAGGTGGACAAGGCAAAAAGCTCATCACAGGTAGGCACCTGTTACAAAATTCAGAGCCTTGGTGGTGCAGTGCTTTGAAGGCCTTAGCCGTGGTGCTCCTCTTGGTTCCAGAACCACAAGAAGCCAGGATAGAGAGCAGAGGGGGGCTGCCACCCAGAAGAGCCCCACAGTGCTCCTCTGCACCATCTGCTTTGGACCAATGCCACACACTGGGCTGGACACGAAGGGAGGACACTGGGAATAACTGAGGTTGGGGCAACATGTGCCCCAAGGGTGTGGAGTCTCCCCCTAGCCAGAAAGAAGCCAAGAAGCCTTTGCCTATGGATACTGCTCCATCAGACCACAGCCTGTGTCCTGCCATCAGGTTATCTGAATCTCTATTTGAGTAGAGGAAGTTTGTCCAATACTGAAGCTCTGAAAAAGTCTGAAAGGTCTGCCAGGATACAAAAGGCATCATGTCCTTTAGCTGCAGATTAAAATGCCATCAAAACATGTCTGTACTGAGGCTCAGGACTTGGCCTGCACTCAGCTGGGTGAGGGCAATGCTACCAGCTTTAACCACAAAATGCCGTACTTCACTTCAAGTGCCCTGGCTTGCTTTCCCATGAGCTCAGGCAGGAGCAGGCGATGGGACATTCGGAGCAGGCAGCTGTCACCACACTCAGGGCAGTGCCAGCAGCACTGCCAGCCCAGTCCCTTCTCCCAGACTGGCTGAGCCATTACAGCCTGGAGCCCCTGGGCACTGTGGCCCCTGTGGCCAGCTGTGCACAGCAGGGACAGGCAGGAAGGGTGGCCAGCTGGCTGCTGGGGCCCCTCTGAGATGCTCAGCGTGGGGCTTTGGATGGGATGCAGCAGATTCTTCAGCAGCACAGGGTACCAGCTCTTCATGGCAGTCAGCTCTGGGCACTCAGACCCAAAGCTGCAGGGATCTTTGGGTGGCAGAAGGAGAATCAGCCAGCAGCAGCTGCTGGTGAGGGGGGTGGTTACACAGCACGACCACGACTGGTCTCCTGCTCCCTGGCTACTGAAGTTGGTGTTTGTGAGTGTTGTGGCTGGATCAGGACCACAGGGTTGGGAAGTCCCTGCTCTCATCCCTGCCTGCCTGACAGCTCTCTACCCTGTAGTTACCACTCTGACTATGGCCGTGGGTCAGAGCTTCCCAGACACCCTGTGATGACGGTGCAGGACGTAAGAAGCTTCTGTGTCCAAGGAGATTGTTCATTCAGACCTTCACAAACTAACTAGGGGAGAAGGAAAACATGTGAAGGATTCGTGTGGTGGGGGTGACTTTGGTATGGTAAGAGAGGAGAGGAGGTATAAGAGGATAACTTGCTCAGTTAGGGATGTACACACGGGTGCACACCACCAGTTCCACGACCAAGCGAGGTGGTGCCTCCAGCATGTGCTTGGGAGGGCAAGCAGGTCTGGAAGGGCCAGCAGGACACAGCACCAGTTCTGCTCAGGGGGAGACCTGGGAGAAATGCTTCATGCCAACTCTGCCTCATGCCAAATCTGCCCGGTGCCTGCAGCACCTGTGCTCTGGAGACATTGGCCTCTGAGCTCTCTGGACAAGATGCAGCTTCTCCAGCCACCACAGGAGATCCCCCTCCACTGCTGAGGCCAAAATCCCAGGCTGGCTGGACTTCCCAAGCCTAGAGGAAGCTGCTCATGTGGGTGTCAGTGTGGCAGGGAAATGAGAGTGAGCATGCAGAATGTCTCTTCACGCCCTGGGATTACTCAGACACTGCAAGCACCAGCCCTGGAATTAAGATGCAACACAACACAATGCAAGGCAGGACAGAGTCACCTCATCTCCACAAACATGAAGTTCAGGAAGAGCTCTGTACTTCTGCTGCGTCACAGGAATTTCTGGGGCAGGACCCTGCAGCTGTGGCTCTCTGCCCACTGAGGCAGCCGTGCTGCACATCCACCACCAGCCCTGCCTGAGATTCTCACCACTGGGCAACGTTTCAGGAGTGTCTCCATCATCCAGTGGATCTCTGTAATTAATTTGCCCTTTCTTTTTTCCTAACATAAGTTAAGCATCTCAGCTCCCTGCAGAGGACAAATGGAGACTCTGGTTGGGCAGTGGTTTTCTACCTTTGGGAGTTTAGTATGGAAATTGCATACACTTTCCAAGTACATTTTGAACTCAGCAATGACAGGTACCAATGGACCAAAGCCAAAAAGCTGGCAGTTTCATCTGCTTTCCCTTCCTCCTGCCAACCTGTACTCCGGGGCCATTAATACAGCAAGTGCTTAGAGTCTCATTAGTCATTTCCCATCCCTGATACTGGTAAATCACTTATCTCCTTGGTTATCATTATCAAGTGTAATGACAACTGAAACACAGCCATCATTTTTCTTATCAAAATCAGCAGGAAAAAAAAAAAAAAGGAAGACCCCATGTGGATCTTGGACCAGCCCCAGCATTGCACTACCAGAAGGAATCTGCTGCCACAATGCGTAAGAAAGAAACTAACCTCAAAAATGTGAAATAAAAAAACAGCCAAGTCCTGAGAGACGGCTTTTCAAACAGATGGCCTTAACCAGCCTCTGGCACATCCTGGCTCTACTTGAGTCACAAGCATTGGGCTGAGATGACTGACAGGAGCACTGTGACTGGCATGTCACCATCATCAGCACAGGAAAAATGCAGCACTTGGGGTTTAACCTGGTGAACAACGCTTGTGACTGCAGCCAGGTCTTCCCCCAGCCTTGCTTTTATTTGCAGCATCAATGCATTTCAATTCTTTGCTTGGATGAGACGGTGCCACCATCTCCATCATTCAACACTCAGACTGCCTGGGCACACTGAGCTCCAGCAGTGCTGCATCCAGGGCTGCACCAGCAGGCAGGTCAGCAGCCCCCAGCCCCCAGGTACATCCCCTTGCCTGGCACCCAGCCCAGGAGCAGCTTTGGCCCTGGTGCTGCTGGCCCTCCACTGAAACACAGCACTGGGATAGGATGTGGGTGGGCTATTGCTGTAACACAGACTGCTGTAATCCACCACAAGCAATAATGCTCAAGGGAGGTCATTTCCATATCGTCTCTCCCAGTACTGCCCTGCTGGGGCAGTGCAGCCCAGGGACAGCAGCAGGCAGCTGGGGCAGCAGGCGGGTGGGCCCTGCTCATTCTGCCCACAGGTGGGAACAGCAAGGGTTTTCCCAGTGCCTGCTGGGGCTGGGGGTCTCAGCACAGCTGGTGATGGTGCCTGTGATATCCAGCTGTTGGCTGACACCCCAGAAAGGCACAGGGCCAGGTTCACCCACAGGTGAATCCCTCTGACAACTCTGGAGCACTGCCAGGGGCTCACCTGCAGCATCATTTCTTGGGTTCATTACTGGGGCTCCATTTATTCAGCTTCTGCTCCAGGTGAAGCTTTCACCTGCACCCTCAGGACGGTGTCCTTCCCCTCAGACACACATACCACCCCACACCCCCAGCTTGCTGCCAGAACCAGCCTGTTCCTGCCACAGCCCTCGATCCCACAGCAGCCAGTCCAGGCCCCCAGCAAGGCCGGATGACCTCCTGCCACCCCAAGACCTCAGTGTGAGCTGAGGAGGGTCACCTGCTGCTGGAGTAGCGTCCTGCTGCCCAAAGAGCTCCCTGCCCAGGTCCCAAGAGGAATGGGGCCCTAACTTCCCAAGGAAGCCAGGCCAGACATGCAGCCTGTATTCCCACGCAGCCCTTCTCACGCAGGCTGGTGCAGCACGCCTGGGGCACAGAACCTGGTGCTGCTGTCCACGGGCCCCACCAGTGGTGGCAGGGGATGCCCACAGCCCTGCTCTGATCCCAGCAATAGCTCAGCCCTCTGCTTCTGACCCAGAGCAGGCAGGAGCTGAGGCACAGCCGTGGCGTGCCAGGGGCTATCATCATTTCAGTGTCATCCCCTGCAAGCTAACGAGGTGCTTGGCTGCTCTCCCTGCCCGTGTCCCTGCCTCCCCCCTGCCCAGCAGCAGCAGCAGCACGGCCGAGCTGTCATTAGTGCCAGAGCCGGCTCCCCTGCTGGGTCTGCTCCTCACGTTTCAGGTCGTGTTTCAGCACAGGGCTCCCCGCAGCACCTGCCCAGCCTGGCCTTGCCACCACATCCCCTGGCACAGGGGGGCTGGCACATCAGGTTCCCAACACGTCATGGTCCTGCCCATCCCTACGGAGAAGCCACAGCTCCTGGCCATCCCACGCAGGTGCTGGCTGGCACAGCCCCTGCCAAACCACCCCACAGGGCCCCATGAAAGCCATGGGAGGATAAAAAACAAACAACAGACCCAAAAAGCCCATTAGCTTGATTGCAGATGCCTGCTACACACTTGTAGTCGAACAGGTCCTGACAGTGTACAGAAAACAGGTCTCACAGGGACATGGGAAGCCCCTTGGGTAGCTGAAAACATTGAGCTATGGATGCAGAAGACACAGAGAGGATTAAAGCCATTTGCCAAATCTATTTCAGATTAGTTAAGCTCTTTTTCCTGAACTTTCCTCTACAGATAAGGTGAGAGAAAGCCAGGGAGGGGCTTGAGGTGTGGGCAGAGGAGCCATGCCCAGCAGTGAAGGGATGGCAGGTGGTCCATGGAGCAGCTTCCCAGCCAGACGGGCTCCAGCATCCGCTACAGCCCAGGATGCTGGCAAGCTGCTCTGCTCATCACAGACTTTAGTAACTCCTCCTGCTGGAAACCAGCCTGAAACTAGCAAATAGACTCAAGGAGATGAGTGTAAATGGCTGTTTTACCAAACTCCTTTCCCAGCACACGCCTTCAGTGTGAATGCTGACATGAGAAAAGACTGCAGGATTCCATCTTGGAAGTATGTACTGGCACACAATCCCCTGAAATTTTTTACCCTCATCTTAGGGGAAGGAAAAATAATCCCTTTTCTGGTGTCTCATTACCTCGCTGTCTGGGAGGAGGTGGGGGAGGGAGCGCCGGTGCCTGGGACTAGCTCAAACTGTGGCAATTCATTAGAGCCGGTGCCCCTGGAGAGCAATTGGCATTTCAAGATCAATCTCTGCCAGGAACCGAGCGGGAGCATCCTGCAGCAAAGCCGAGTACATTCTGCTCTCGCAATTAGGCAGCTAAAAATATAAGGCTGGGGGAGGTGTCCCTGGTCAGACCCCAGTGCCCCGCACACTCCGAGCCCTTGCCCAGCCTCTCAGCCCCTCGCGGGGCAGGCAGGGAGGGGGTACGGACAGATGCCGCCCCACAGCAGAGCTCAGGGATGGGGCCGGGCTGGAAAAGCGGTGTCAGGGCTGCGGAGTAACCCCAGCCAGTGTCCTGACCCTGGGATCGAGCAAGGCTGCTCTGCCCATGTGAATAAACCTGACTCCTGCCACCCCAAAAATAGAAGCAGCAGCATCCATCCCTGGCCCGCGTGTCAGTGCTGGCCAGCTCAGGCACAAACTGGTGTTACTGGGGCAAACACCAGGCTCACTGCTGCAGCCATGCCCCGGCTTGGCTCACTTTGGAAGCACAGCCGTAGCCAGAGGGTCCAATCCCTCACAGGAGTCTTTCTCCCCCACCAGGAGACAAATAAAGCCAAAGTCTGCCTTGCCCTGGAGTACCCATGCCAGGCATCATCACTTCCATTTCCATCTTTTCTGCGCATTTAGTCTCAGGCACCTCCAAAAGTTGGCTAAATACTGATCTGCATCTTTAGGCAGCTAAATACCACAGAAAATCCTGCCTAATCACAACGGTTGTGCATCAAAGCCACTTACGCTTAAGCAGGATTTGGATTTAGTGTGTGACTGAATTAGAGATCCATTCAGAACTTCAAATAACCGCTGAGCTGGGTGCTCAGTGGGTGAGCTCTGAGCAGGGAGGCAGGCTCTGTGCCCCATCATCCTCCTCCCAAGAAGGCATCTCCCAGCACTTGGGTGGTGCCCACATGGGATGGATGGGGAGGGGAGCTGGAGAGCTCACCATACAGAAGTGAGCTTTCACATAAATGTCAGGAGAAGAGCAATGGTGGCACTTGAGGGCTGCCCAACACTCCACTCAGCTGGGGAGTTGGGATGGGAGATCTCAAGCTGTCCCTCCACCACCAGTACCAAGCATCCTCCCCTACACTTGCCACAGCAGGCACTATCTTCAGAAAAGTCACTGAGAGCCTATTCCCTCCTCAGCCGTGAATTTCCTTCTATGCTACTATGGCAAACAACATTCTGCCTTTTTTTTTTTTTTGGCCAAAGGCTGTATAGCATCTCCATGGTGACTCTACAGCTTAATGTATTCTTGCTGATTTAAGTGATTAATGCTCCAGCGCGCGTGGCTGGCAGCCGAACAGGTGCAGCCCAGCCTCTGTACAAAAAGCCTCATGACCAATTCATTTTCTAACCAGCTGTTTGCCAAATTTCATGTCATTTGCATGAGTGGCAGCCCAGCTCAGGTGGTGGGTTTCATTCCTTTTTCATCCCTAACCCTGGCAGTCCCTGTATCACCTGGTGACAGCAGAGCACAGCAGTGAACAGGAGGGAAGTGCCTGAGTTGAAATGAAAAAGAAAAATTAACTACCTCACTAAGAGATGTGCTGGGACAGCCGACAGGGAGTCGCTGGGGCAGCGACTGTCAGAAGGAAGGTGTGAACTGCAGTACAGGTTATAAGCAGGGCTGGCTGCTCACCTGCAGTGCAATTCAGTGCAGGAGGAGAATGGTGCCCTCACAGCCCGTGTGATGCCTCATGCCCTCATGGATCCCCTGGCAGTCCTTCCCATTGCACAGCAGTGGGACTATAAAATCACAGTAACCCTGGAGCCTGTGCAGCTGCCTGCCAGCAGCGGGGGCTCAGAGAAACCCCAAGGCAGCAGAAGGTCCCCAGGGGCTCCCGCCAGGACTCTGGATCCTTTGACCAGGATGAGCCAGGGCTCACTGGGACACCCTGAGCCATCCCTCAGTCGCAAGACGAGCCGTCCCCCCGGGCAGGGGGCAGGGCCACCGACGTTGTTTTGTGTTGTGCAAAGGCTGTGCTGATCTCCCTCTCCTCAGGCTGCTCAGCTCGGCTCTCCAGCTTGGCTGCGGGAGGCTCAGCCCTAATGACTGACGCTGCTCTGCAATTATGCACTTTGCAGGCCTCTGATGAAAGTACTTTAGAAATATTATACATTCAACTGTAAGTAAAATAAAATCTACTGGAGTGGTATTTCGCTCTTTTCTTCTCTGGGTAAATTCCACATCATTTATTACATTATATTTGTACGTATTTCCCCAGTACATTCTTTCCTTCAAAAATTCATATTTAAAATGCCATATAAATAAAGTATCTTCTCCAAATATTTGTAGAGGGATTAAATGTGGCACATGGCGTTATTAAAGCATCAAAACTATTAGTGGCATACACAGCCTGAACAAATTACACCACATAAATTTCAAGGGCTTCTTCAAATTTAATGGCCAATAAAAGAGAAAGCTGCTCTAAAACTGGGAGAGGAAACTCGTCCACAAGCTCATGAGGTCTAAAGGAGGAGGTTTTCTAAACAGGATCCAGCCCATCTCTTCTTGCCCCAGCACTGAGAGAGGGCTCACTGGTGACCCATCCCCCACTGGCTGTGGGTTTGTTTTTCCCTTTAATTCCTCTCTGTTAAATTTTACCCTCCAAGCCACAGAGATTGAGAGCCCATGTATCCATGCCTGCCTGTCAGCCTGCTCTGGGGCAGAGTTCCTCATGTGGGGCAAAACCAGGTTGCTCAGAAACCTGTCCTATTTGAGCCCCCCTAAGTCTGGTATCACTGAACGCACACATTTCAGCAGGGTGTCGTGCCCATCCTGCCACAGCTAGGCTGATAATACCACAGAAAAAATATAAAACCCAATGGCATTTGAAAGAAAATTTCTCAAGCAACATTTTGGGATTTCCCAGAGCAGTTTGTTTTCATTTCGAGATATTTTGATGTCAGCTTCACTTAGCCTCTGCCCAGGGCTAGTGCCTTCTCTGTCAGCAATGCTGTGAGTTGCTGCTCCTCAGCCAACTACTGCCAAGCTCTCCATCACATGGAGGGAGTTTTATCCCTCCTTTGAGGAGGAAAAATCAATTTCTTTCAAATGAAATTGGGTTTTGCTGTACTCTCTCTCATCTCCCCTAATTAAAAAAACAAAAACAAAAACAAAACTAAACAAGAATACAACCCAAAAAAAAACAAAAACAAAAAACAAAAAACAAACAAACAAACAAACAAACAAACAGAAAAAGGCTTTTTGGTTCCAAGGTACAGAGAAACCCATGCTGCTGTAGGACTCCTGTCCCTTGCCCCAGCTGAGGCATCCTTGTTGTGGCTGGACCATGGAGGAAAGTGTCAAAGTTCATGGAGTGACTTTGAACTGACAGAGGACAGTAGGACATTAGATATTAGGAAGAAATTCTTTACTGTGAGGGTGATGAGACACTGGCACAGTTTGCCCAGAGAAGCTGTGGATGCCCCATCCCTGGAGGTGTTCAGGGCCAGGCTGGATGGGACTTTGAGCTCCCTGTGCTGGTGGGAGGTGTCCCTGCCCACGGCAGGGGGCTGAGACTGGTGACATTAAGGTCCCTTCCAAGCCAAACCCTTTTATGACTCTGTGGAGAGGGGGACAGGGGAATGTGCCCCAGGCAGAGCTCCAGGCTGGCCCTGCCCTCACCCACCCTCTCACACCTCTGCACACCATGCCTTACCATGTCTGTCAGAGCGTGGGCAGACCTGACGAAGACTGAGACAACCTGGAAGAAAACCAAGAATAAAGTGGGCTTTGCCCTGTCAGGTAAAGGGGCTTTTCCAATGCCTGACAGTGTTTTGCGAAAACAAAAATAAATGTAAAATGTCTATACCTTGTCCTTCTCAAAGTGAACCACGTCCCTGGCACAGGGGACTCTGCCTTTGTCCCAGTTGGAGGCGGTTTCGAAATTGGTGTTGGGGATCCACTGCTTGTACACGGCAGCGGCGGCAGCTGGGAGGGAGGGAACAGAAAAAACAGTTTAACCCAGTGCATGGGAGGCACTGGGAGCCTGCTCTGGGATGTGCTTTAGGATGGCTTGGCATTTTTAGGCCAGATTTGGGGATTTTCCATCCAATGGCAGCTCCTGCATTGTCCCAGCTGAGGAGTCACAGCCCTTCTCTACACAGGGGAATTTTTTTGGCTGGATCATTGTTTTAGCCACCCAGACAGGAAGAGAAGCAAGGGACAAACACTCAGCAGGCAGACAGAAGGCAGGAAAGTGTCCCACAGGCACAGGATGAGAACAACATACACCAGGTAGTTAAGCAATCCTTGCAAAACCCCTTTTGTTGTCACTCAGACTAATTAAACAAGTAAAGATTCCTCAGCCTTTGGTTTCCAGAAGGTACAGAGTGGGCATGCAGAGCTGGGATACCACTAAGACACGGCAAGAGAAGGGCATTTGCTATGGGACATGTAGCACAAGTATGGGCTGGTTTTATGTGTTTGGAGCTGGAGCAGGAGGATTCAATGGTGTACTTCAGCCTGAGGCATAAACATGTTGGGAAACACGGTTCTTCCCCTTGAGGTGTCCTAGGACAGTGGCAGTCCTGCCCCACAGGGATGAGCCTGCTGGCCAGGGACAGGATGTGGCTGGGGGGGTTTTCACTCTGACCTCTCCGATTGCACAAGCACAGCAGAGCAGCCTCCCAGCCTGACACTGCCCAGGCTTGGCTGGAGGATGCATGTTCAGCTGAAGATGAATGAACCTCCAGCAGCCTGAATTAAATGGCTTCAGGCAAGTGAGTTTGAGCCAGAGAAGAGAAAATTATAAAAACTCCCTACTTTTGCCGTTTTAATGGATCATCTTTTCTGCAGGAGAAAGACCCACAGATTACAAAACGTGTAGAAAGCCCGTGGTGGAAGGGACCGGGGCACTGGAGGGGGCGTGCAGAGGGAACGGCGGCCCAGCCTGGGGCGGGAGGGGCTCTGAATGGCTCCGGCTGGCAGAGGAAGGTGCGCTGCACACAGCCAGGACCCGGCTGCTCCAAACGACGGGGTGCGATGTGGCTGCACACGCTCTATCAGCACACAAGAACCTTGAGGTCTAATACGTGCTTTGTTTAATTTATTTTCTCTGCCAGGGCCTCTGCTGAGACCCCTGGCTACAGTAGACATCTCCAGACGAACAGGACACGATGTATTTTTAACCAGAACGAAAGTCCTGGAGCCCAGGTACAAGGCGCAGAGGGATGCGCGCCTCATGCCGGGCTGCGGGTGCCTGAAGGAGCCCTCGGGCACGCGAACACACCCGTGCCGTGTCCCCTTTAGAACCCTCCGAGAGGAAACAAACATTACCGGCGGTAAGAACTGGAGCCAAGCAGCTGCTCGCAGTGTTGTGGGCATAAACACCTTACTGGCTCAGAGCACAAAAGAGCTTAAGAAGGGAAAAAAGCCCCCAAATAGTAAAGGCAAGTTGTTCCGTCCTTGCTGTGGTTCCCTCGTGTCCCTGCCTCCCCGGGAAGCTGGGGAGGGGAGAGGTCAGAGCTCCAGCCGAAAGGCTCGGCCAGCCCCATCGCACAAAGCCTCACGTCCCGCGGGTCAGGCGAGCTCGCAGCCGGGCACGCCCTGGGCGGAGACGGCGGCATCCGACCCGGCGGCAGCAGCGGCTCTTCGGCCGCAGCCTCATCCCTCGGCCCCTTGCAGCAGCGCCGTGCATTCCTGCACCCTCCCCAGCTCTGGAAATAGCAGTGTGCTGTTTAATCGGCCGTCTCCCGGGAAGCGCAGTCCTTGAACATCAAAGCTGCATGCATATTCAACAGGGAGCGCGTCCTATAGCGCAGCGCTGCTGACTTCAAATGAGAGGCTCAGCAGGCTCCCGGCTATCCCAGCCTCAGTCCCCGGCCTGCCTTCCCTGCGGCCGGCTGGAAATGCCCTCTCCCGTTTGCCTGTCAGGTACGCTGTGAATGATAGAGCTTGCAACTCTGCTCCGAACCAGGGCTGCCTGGAGCACACGAGAAATGCAGAGGTCGCCCAGCGGTCACCCCTGCTCGCCACGGCGGCCAGGCCCTGGGCGTACTCACCAAGAAGCCGCAGGATAGCCAGGAGGAAGAGCAGGCGCTTCATGTCGCAGCCGGCTGCCATCCCTCGGCTCCGCGGTGCCTGCCCGGCTGGACCTTGCCCCTTCCCAGGGCACGTGATGGCTCGGCCCGGGACGGCTGGAGCCAGCAGGGAGTTAACCAGCATGGGAGGCAGGCTTCCCCAGCACCAACCTTGCTGTGTTCCAGAAGCTGGTTCGCGCTCAGCTCCTTTCCCATCTCTCTGTTTCCTTGGGAATCTAGGAGAGCCACCGAGGAAGTAGCTGGAGGCAAGAGTGGGACCCCACCGAGCTTGGCTCACCAGACCTCGCCACCCACACTGCCCACACCCTCCCAGCTCCAGCTGAAGGGTGGCGGGGTGAACACGCTGTGCGCACGCCCCACGCCACTCTCCCTGCTGAGCAGCGGCTCCCTCGTAATTACTAATAATGGCCTCCATGTATTTTCAATCAGCTCGCTTGGAAGGAAGCAGCTCCCAGCCACAATTCACAAAGTAATTGTACTTTGGCCACCAGCTGATTTGATCACTAGCCGGCAGCGCCAGCACAGCCCCACGCTGCTCCCGTGGCGGCTGCGGGGCTGCTGGCGGCGGCACCAGTGCATGGGGATGCAGCAGGAGCGGGGACTGCGGCACCCCTGTCGTCTGCCACAGCACGGAGCAGTGCTGCGTGCCGGTCCCGGCCCGTGTCTTTACCGAGGGTGTGTTAGGAGCAGAAAAGGATGGGGGAGAGCATGGATGGTGGCAGAGGCTCATGCCAAGGAGAGAGCTGTGGGGCTCAGCTGCCCTTCAGCTGACACTGGTACCATCAGGGAAAGGGCAGAAGATTGGTGAATGCAGGGGTTTGCTAGAGGCCATGAAGAGGCTGGAGAATTTCTTGGGAGGGTCATCCAGTGGAAGGGTCACAGACCACAAGAAGCTCTCACCTGACACCAGCAAGGATTTAGGAGTGCAGGAGTGGGAAGCAAACCGTCCCCATCCCACCATTCCTACTCCCCCTGCTTCCTAGCTTCCAACTTGGCAGACAGGCTGAGGTGCCAGGAGAGAAAGCTCCTTAGAGCTGCAGCTCTAAGCTTGGGCATCAGCCAAAACACAGTCAGCACTTTCAGCCCAGGGAGCTCAATGCTGAGAGATGTCCTCGAGGTGAAAGGCTCCTGCACTCTAATTACCACTCACAAATCTCTCCTAGGGGACTCTTGGGGTGAATGCTGGCTGCAGTGAGATGTATTTTAATAGAGGGGGGGGGAAATTATAAATCATGGATGCTTGGCAATAAGAGCTTGGAGAAAGGACTGCAGTGTGCAGAGGGCAGGTGCATGCTTCTCTGTGACCTCAGCATCCTGCAGCACAGCCAGGATGGGAAAAACTGGGACCCTGTGCAGAGAGCAGTGCCACAGCCCCTGAAACCCAGTATGCTGGGATGTGCTCCACACCCTTACTTTTACTTTCTCTATTCTGCAGCTGCTGTTGCTCAGTGCTGCTTGTCCCACCAAAGCTGATACTTGACTTTAAATGAGCTGGAATTCATCCAGCAAGCAGGCAGAGGTCAAAAATCCCCCATCTGCCTGTGAAACCCTGCTCAAGGATGGACAGTTCCTGCTCCAGCATTAGGGTAGGACAGGGCAGGGTAGAGGAATGATAGAAATTCCAGCAAAACTTATTACTGGGGCTGGGTGTTCACTGCAGCATTGCTGAATAATCCAGTCAGAATAACCTGGCCCTCACTGTGGGTCTCTCCCCATGGCTGGAGCATGCTCCTCTCAGTCCCAGCTTTTGTTGTTGCTACTGTCCCAAGATGCTGCCGTGCCTCAGGACCAGACAGGCACTTTGCATCTGGAAGGGGAGCCAAGAGCTGAGCAGAAAGCAGCGATGGTGTGGGCACCAGGCCCCAAGGTGGATGACTGCCCCCCACAAGGACATGCTTCCTGCAGCCCTCCAAACAGCCAAGAAGTGATGGCACCATCCCCAAAAAGTCATTAAGTGCATGGAAAAATTATTCTGTGGTAACCATATGACATGCCATGGCCTCAAACAGAGAGAAAGGAGAAGGGAGAAGGCAGAGGTGTGCCAAAAACTGGCTCCAAACCCCCAGTGCTGAAGCTACCCCCTGTGGGAGCTGGGCTGTACCCAGGCACACAATGTTTGCCAGTCTCCTTGGCATTGCTGAAGGTTTGAACATGAAGCTGAGCTTAAATAAATGAGGAGAAGTGCCCTGGCAGCTGAAAGCTCTCTAGCTGTTATCTATCTCTTGGCTGTCCTTAAAGAAGCAGCCCCTACCATCAACCAGAGAAAATCCCCACTTGGGATTTTCTTTAATTTAAAGTCTTGGGTGCAACAGCACCATCTGTACTGCCAGCACCAATCTCTGGTGGCAGAGGAGCTGTGTGTGCTGCTGGGAGAGGCACAGCCTCATTTCAGGGCTGGAGCTGAAGCTGTGGAGTTACATCCCTCTTTGGAGCTCCACGCCAATTCAGCAAGAGGAACTCACCCAGTGCCTACAGGCCTCCAGCAGCCACACAGACACCTTACCCTCAGGGCAGCAAAGCAGGAGAAGTCACTGGAAGGGATCACATTTGATCTCGGAGCTACCTGGAAGCCACACTCCAACTCCCTTCTTATCGTGTGAAGCAGGGGAACAAGAGCTTCCTGTCAGGGATGTCCACAAGGAGCAGCTATGCAGTGAGATCTGTGTGGATGTAGGGGTGTGAGCAACCTTGGAAAACTGAGCAGCTTTCACCAGCCATCACTACCTACCCAGGGACAGCTGCCAAAGGGGCCACGGCTGGGGACAGGCTCACCTGTGTTCCTGTGGGCTGATGGCACAGGGTGTGCTGAGGCAGATGCCATTCCTGCCTGCCAGGTCAAAATTCCTGGTAGAAATCCAAGTAATCCCTGCAAAGCTTCTGTGTCGGCACAAAGCAGCCATCGAGTGTCCACAGCAGTACCTGCAGACAGCCCCCACCACCACTCACACAGCCACGCTGCCAAAACACGGCTGCAGCCAAACCAGCTGTGCCCAAGCATTGCTTAACCCAAGGTGCAGCCTGCAGGGTGGCAGTCAGTCCCTGAGGTCTCTGCCATGTTTGCCAGCCCAGCCAGTGGGAGTTCAGCTCCTGGCTTGGGCCATTCCCCATTCTTGAGAGCTTACAGAACACACCAGAGCACTGAGGTCCAGTGTTCACTGCCAAAGACCCACTTGAAGGAGCAGGAGATCTGAGTGGGCTCAGCCTCTCCAGATGCCACGTTTGCCAAGGGGGTAGGGAAGATACTTAGGGTTTCACCTGTTTGGCCAAACAAAAAACCAGACACGTTACTTGACAGGAACAGCCTCCAGGGCTCCATTCAGGCATGCAGGAAGGAACTACAGAACTGACTCACAAAGTAACTGGCTTTGGGGAAGGTTGGGGGAAATCACCTCTTTCACCACTTGTTTTGATCACTGGATATTTCCCCATTCCTCAGACAATTCCAGGACTTGGTCACGTCAAAGCCAACAGGATACACAGGACTGAACATTTTGAAAACCTCTGACTTCTTACCAGACAGCAAGCAAATCCAAGGTTTGAAACTCTGGAAAACCTCCCAAAAACTTAAAAAAACCCTGCAGTTCTTCCAAGAGATGGCCCTAACAGCAGGTCCAGGTTTTGGCAGTGTTCCTGTCAACCAGGACTCTCTGTAGCCCAGGAGCTCCTCATCCTGCTCTCCCTGGCTGCTTGGTGCTCCCAGAGCTGGCACTCTGCTCCTGTCACCTTAACTACCACATGGCCCACTGGGGGAGAGCACCCCACAAAGCTGATGGTCAACTTCTGGAACCTGACATGAAGGAGAAACCTTGCATAAAGCCTCACTGGAGCCAGAAAGAGCACCACGTGTCATTTCAATTATGATTCTTTGCTGGAGGAGGAGGAGCAGGGAGGCAAGGAGAGAATTAGTGTTTGCCTTCACGTTTAAAGCAATTTGTTTCCTCTCTGCTTATCCTGCTGTTCTGTAATGATGGAAGTGTCACATCTGAGCAGCACCAAGCTCCCCAATCTGGGAGGAGGAGTCTCCTCTCCAGAGGACTCTGCTGGAAGATAACCCACTTCATTAAGACAAGGAAGCTCACCACCCCTTCACGCTCCACAGCAGATATGAAGAGCTTCAGGCAGTGCAGCCTCAAGTGCCAGGGTGGGAGTGGGAGTGGAAAGGCTGATGAGGAGGACAGCAGAGGCTGGCGCATCCAGAGTCACATACAGCGACTGCTTTCAGCAGCAAAGGCAACATCCACCTCAGCACATCCTGCATGAGGTGAGAATGGCACTTCTTAGCCAGCCTCCCCTCTCAGCATGCCCACCTGCCTGCATTTGCCATTTCTCTGGCATCCCCATTTTATCAAGAGAAGGCACTCAGCTGCCCAGCACTTTCAGACTGCCTGCTCCAAACACCAGTACGGGCTGGCCGTCGTTCTCCCATTCCAGTGCCAGCAATGCAGCAGCGCTTTTTGCCAAGACACCTCAGTCTTGTGTCTGAGCACAGGCAGGACATTCCTGCATTGCTAAAGCCAGTACTACCCCTGCAGTGATGGGAACGAAGGGAAACTGCAATTTCAGAAGCAGAGGGGTGGGAGGGACAATAGGAAGAAACAACATCATTGTGCTCAGTAGAAGTTGCAGGCTTCATACAACACTCTATGGGATCAGCGTTTTCATGCCTAGGCTGAATCTGAAACGTGGTGGAACTATTATTGCTCCACACATCCCAGAACTGCCTGGTATTTTTACAAACTGCATCATGTTCTTTGACTTCAAGCACACATCTGGCATGCAGTTCTGAGCTGAGTCACTAATGACGCAAGAGAATAAAAAAAAAAAAAATCTACATCTTTAGACATTTAAGCTATGCTTCAACTCTGCTTCTCCACACCTCTTAGGGAAAGCAGTGTACCAAAAATGCATGAAAAGCCATTCCATTTATTTCTACTCTGCACGAGGGCGCTCAATTCTGATGTTAGGATGAACACCATCACCTGATTTATTCCAGCAGAGTTAGCAGATGGAAAATAGGACTCTGACAGAAGTTATGGCAAGTTACCTGTGCAAAGGATGGGAAATGCCACAGTAAAGCTCTACCGGATGCGTGAGCCCAAAGCACAGAACAGCCAACGTGCAGCAGGTTCACACAGGAAGGATGCACCCTGGCCATCTGCAAGTCAAAGCAGTCATTCAAATTCAACACACCAGGTTTTTTTAAAAAATATGATTTCCTACTTATTTATTTTTCCTTTAATAACACAGTTTAGCATTTCAGAGTTCAGCATTCTACACTCTTACACACTGTCCTTGTTTATTAGCATTTAAACACAAAAAGACATAGCAAGACCTCCAAACACAAATAAATACAAAAACACAATATACAGTAAACTGAAATACAACATATAATAATGCTATTGGGAAATTAAGACATGTTGCTAATTTCTTTTTTTATTATTATTTTAACAACATGGTTATTGCTGAGCAATAAATTATACATTTTAAAATTGTTTTTCCCCCTAAAAGAAAAGGACGAGAACCACTGGTTACCAGATCACTTGCACTGTATCCTTACAGCTATTGATAATTAAGACAGGCAGAATATACACAATCAAATGAGGCTGGCCTTCTTTGGTCTTTGTTTTTGATCATAAAACTGAACACAAGTGTACCGTTCACTGAAGAGTATGAGATTAAAGAAATGGATACACAAGTCTCAAACACATTAATTTGTACATTATTCTCAATCACTGATGTCTTTTCCATAGATAGCTCTCACAGAATTTCTTGGAAACAAATGTCAGCTTTAGTTGTCCCGATTATTATGTTGTTCCATGCATCTTAAAGGTTATCCTACTTGTCTAAGAGAAATGGACCTACATTTAGCCCACCATCTCCTAATGGGGTATTTTTCACAGCTCTCTAGTCACCACTAATTCATTGGAGTTTTATACCTTGTAGAAAAAATCCTGAACTTCCCCATTTTTTTTCTATAAAACTGAAAAAAAAAAGTATTAACTGAACAACAGCTACAAGAAAAACAAAACAGGTGGATTACACGATGCATCAGCAACGATGGAAGCTTGTACCTCCCCATTCCACAAGTACAGATTACACAACTCTCTGCCAGTGACGCAGGTCATAGTTGGAAGATGTGTCCTTTCAGGTGCGAGCTATATTCAAATACAAAGCTCAGAACACTATGCAAGAAAATGACCTTTACGAATGATAATGCTGGTTTATCTCAGTAACCCTTAGACAGAGTCAAATTTTATCACTACGCATCGCACTGCCAGCAATGGAGCGTGTGAACACCGGCATTGCTAAGAAGTTAAAAAGTCCTTGCAGAACTGGCAACCAAATTAAAAGCTTAGTTCCAAAGGACCAAAAACACAAACACCACATAGAGACAACAAACCCTTCCCTGAATGGGTAGGTTAGTAAGCCACAGAGTTGGGATCCAGATTTGAATTCCACATCAAGTCTGGGATGTTTGAATCCAAGGTTTTGGTTCAGGTGCTTCTCTGTGAAATTCAGAACTTATTTGAACCCTAAGGAACTAATCCTAACTTGGAGGGAAAATAATGAAAAAACATAGCCTAGTATCTACACTGACATCATGAAATGGAAGACAGAAGCTGCAGTCTTGACCATATATTAGAAGAGAAACAGGAATAGTCAGATCCTTTATGTGCTGTATAACTCTACTCTTCTAAATCTTAAGAGAATGTCCCTGAATCAGCAGTCCAAAGTTTTCCACAACCTCCTTATCTGGTGCTTCTCTGCAAAGGCCTGGATTAAGAGGCAAGAAAGAACAATTAAGCCCTCCAGATTTTGGTTTACAGAAAAAGGGAGAAAACTTCACAAGAAAGAAATGGTCAGTGACACTGACTGGTAGAACAAAGATGAACCCACTTCACTGTACAATGGTATTCTCCCTCCTTAGTTAAGAGGAGCATCAAACGAGACTGGTTTTGCTGGATGATTCTGAACAAACAGAGCAGGACAAACGTTTGCTGCTGTTTCTCACACTGACATGCTGTGCCGGCCTTCACTCCGTGTGTCCAGACCACCACGAGTGTACAACCCCAAATCACGACAGCTTGTATGTTTAATTCTAGCCCTTAGTGTCCTGATGTGGGTCTTCAGGGTATGTCAACTTATTTTCCAGTTCCTTTAAAGGACAAATGTATTAAAAGAGTAAAACTTCATGATTCAGAGATAACACTAGGGAACTGGAACCTCTCATTCAGTCCCAGCTCCAGGAGATTCCTTCTGTGACTCTGGGCAAATCATATCTCATCCTTGACTTCCTTGTTCCAAAAAAGAGAAATAGCACTTGCTATACACTGTACACAGTATTAAAAACTATTCTCAGATTAAAACTGCCAAACCAATCATTTTTATTGCCATAGCTTTGCCTTCGAGGTCAACCAGAATATCAAGATATTGACTGAACAGGACAGGAATTCCAGGGAAGAGGTCCAGATGCTTTTTATCATTTTTTGTTCCAAACTGGAGGAAATAATTTGCAATCAAAAAGTTGCCCATCACTATAGCTGTTTAAAATACAGGAATCTCCAAATTATCACAGCATGAGGAAGAACATGTGTCCTAAATTACAATTCAGAGTCTCCAGAAAAGCTAAACAAAGTGTTTGCTACATACAGGTCTCCAAACCTGAAAGATATGAACTGAAGTTTGCCCTTAGCCAAGATCCTCCCTTAGCAGCAGCAAGTTATATTTGCACCAACTGATCAAGTGTAACTTGGAGGAAAGGGTTTTGTTTCATCACTTCTGCATAAAGAAAAGACTTTGCATATTTATGTGCATGCATGTCTGTGTGTATATGTATGTACCTACACACATACAAGTAATTTACAGACCAAAATCTAAGAGATTAGGTATGCCACCCAAGAATTTCCCCCCTCACCTATCTGTATATTTGCATAGTTAAATCAGATCAAAGGCATCAATACTGCAGTCACATTTTTCACTCTTCTGCAGTGCAGGCAACTTTCCTTGTCACTCCCTACATGCTTCTCTCTGTCTTGGACCAAGGAGCACCAGTGTTTTAAAAACTAAACAAAGTATCAACAGAGACCCTGCACTGTTGGTGAAATGCCTATCCCAGGTGATGGAATACAGACACAAAGAGGTGGCAGCTTTTAAACTCCATCTCAGCAAGCCATCAGCATGGCAAGCTGAGGAAACAGAAGAGATATAATCACAACCTAACATTCATGGGTTCAACACTTAAATCCCAGCTAGCACAAATCTATGACCTTTGCATTTGAGATTCACCAGGCACAGAATCAGGCACATATCTTCATCTTTCCTTTTCCAAGTAGAAAATACCAGAAAAGGAAATAAACTGCATTTCTTTTTTTTTTTTTTTCATATTTCTAAAAATCTGGCATGTTTTTCCCACTAGAAGTATGCCACCCACCATTCCCTTTTCCTATTGCACATTCTCTTTGTGAAGAACAACATTTACAGTACAAGGCTGAAATCAACATTGCATATCGTAAGTCAGCAGTTGAAGGTGTACCGTGGAGACAGTAACTGAAACAAGACCCCAATTAGCTCAGAGAAGCAATGCAGACATGGTCATGCATCATAATTGCAGGCTGGTCTTTAAACACCCAAACAGTTTCATCCTGTTTAGGATTCAAGACTTTCTAGGTAACAGGTGCACTCATTCTGTGCTGAAGAGTGTACACAAAGGGCAACATCCAGACTGTCACACACTGGAATCTCCCTAGAGGAAGCTGGAAATGGAAGAGGTTTGTACATAACTTGGAGCATCACCGTGAAGAAAGAACACCAGCAGAGACTTCAGTTGTATGCTGCTAAGAACTACTAGTAGAGGACAATATGGTTCCACTGAACAAACTCTGTTCAAAGTAATGCAAATATTCTGGGACCCCCTTGCAATAGTGGCACCCCCCAGGAGTTTACCGGGATTCAAGAGTATACCAGGGGGTCAGGGTGCTGTCCCATGAATCACTTTAAACAAACAGACCCTAGAAAACTTCAGATAGCTCAGTCAGGAACAAAGAGGAAAAAGGACAAAGGGCATTTCAGCGATGAGAGTAACAGTTAAATAACTTAAAAGTGTTGAGTAAAGCACCAGGTATCTTTTCCTTTCAACTCAGAGAATATACAGTGGCCTTGTTTTCACAAAATGCTACATACTCCTTGCTGGAAAGCAGAGGAAACCGATTTCTATGTACACAGTAAGAACTCCACAGAGATGGCCTGTGAGTTCTGTGGAGAAAGGGGTGTTACAGTCAAGGCTTCAGGTATTCCACAGCAGGCGGTGTCTACATTTGTGTAGCAAGATCCTGGATTTCACAGTACGCAGGGTTGGCAAACTGGAAATTCTCTGGCAGCTTCATGTAGTTTTAAAAAATAAGTGCAGTAGGCCTCCATTTTATTAACTGTGATAAAAAGCACATATGCAAAAATATTTTTATATCGATAGCACATTACTGCATTATAAAAGCTGCCCAAGTGAAGCTGAAGATTCTGGCAGCTGGTGCTTTTGGCACTTGGGAGATGTGGAAAGCAGCATAGAGATCTGTGAAATACAACAGTGACTGATGTTTCTGCTACAGTGATCGGCATTTAGATAGTTAGCAGTGTTCATATTTAAACTTCTCTGTGAAGTTTCTGAGTCAATATCCCACCAAGACGAGATATTCAGATCTCTTAAAGCTACTAGTTTAGGCTGTGTGCAGACTCAGGAAGACTTCCCTATTAGTTTACACATTCGCGTGTTTCAAAGTCCTCTTTCAATCACCAAGGCTGGAAATGCTTTTTTTCCTCCTCTTTTAAAGAGCTTGGATTTAGAAGCGCAATTCTGTCACAGAAGTTGGAAACTGTAGTCACAAATCTGCAGAATATGCTGGGCCCTGCTTACACTAGAAATCTCCTCCAAGTCCCAGATTGAAACAGGATATAAACTGTTTTGAGATGGCCAAACGGTTTCATTTAATTTTACAAGACATGCATTAGCAATGGGAGGAGAGTCCTTTGGACATTTCCACTTGGGAATCCTGTTTTCAGTAAAATTCTGTGATGCACAAACACAAAAGCTCAGCTGCCTACATTCACAATTATTAAAATGACACAAGTTGAGCGAACCTTCGCCCTGAAGCGTTAAGTGATGGGTTTACTTATGCAGCCTGCATAAAACTGCAAGTGCCATTCAATTATATCTAGAGATATAGATGCAGGTATATCTGTAGATATTTATCTCTTGTGCAGAACATCCTCCTTCCATGCTAGAAATTAAATGCTAGCACGTGCCTCCACATTTGAGCTTGCACCTGTTGACAGCCACGTACCACGGAGGGAGTACAGTACCCGGACAATGGAAGGCAAGAAAAGGAAGACAAGTTGCTGCTGACAGTCAGGACAGCCAGCAGCAGGCAGTATTCTAGCAGGTGCCTGGAAAACCCATGAAGACCACTTAGCATGCATTGTATATCCATAAATACTTCTTGCAGGCACTGTGTGTGAAGGCACAGCCAAAAAAGACAACGGCAAAGATAAGCTGAAATACAAAGGCATGAATTCAACTGCACCTTAGACAAAAATTGTGACTATGCCTCAAAAAAGCAGAAAACTGATGCAGCCTGACATTAAAGGCTGAGATGCAATAGTTTTTTTCAAGCCCACGAAGGCTGAAAACACAGTGGTGCAAGCCTGCTCTGCTTAAGCAGGATTTTAAAGAGCACCACAGTCAGGCTGTGTCTCTGGATTTGCTTGTCACAGGCTATTAAATAGAAGCAGATGAACACAGCAGGTTGCAATCAACATGTTTCAGGGCTAGCAAATGCTTTCCACTACAGTTCAGGCTGTTACAAGAAAGAAGCCCATGCATTCCCCATTAGGATGCTTGTCTGCTATGAGAGCTGCCACAAGCATCCACATTCACAGCCCCAGAGTTCTCAGATGGATTCGTTTCAAGTGATGCCACCTCACAGCCACAGGCATTAAGGAGAAATGTCGCCTGCCTTCACAGTGGCCATGGAGACTGTCTATCCAAGCTCCATAGGAGCACTGAGCATAACGTTTTGGCACCTCAATGGGATGGATTCCACCATGGCCAAGTCACAGAAGCTGCAGAAGCCAAAAGTGGAGTGGGCTTCGGCTTCTGTTTTGTACATTGCAAGGTACCTAAGGGCTCTGAAGACAAGGCTAAACATTATGCCTGAAGTCCAATTAAACTACCATTTCAGATATCAGAATTAATCTGAATAAGAAGCTATGGTTTATAAGCAGCACAGCACATCTAAGGCACATGTATGCATGCAAGCCACCATCACTGTAATAAGACATTGCTGGTTTGTCTTGAAGCAATGGCTGCTAGTACAGAACAAACATAGAGGCTTTTTTCAGCACTAATCCTCCTCCCCAATACTGAAAATACTATATACTGCTGACAGCATAATGTGCAACATATATAGCTTGGTTGGAAAGCATGGGGCAGAACTTTAAAAAATGTACAGGATTCCGTTTAGAACTCCAAAGTTCAACAAATGCCCTATTTTAGGGTGAAAACAATTATAAATCTGATAATGATGCACAGCATCCATGAGTGATTTTTCCTTAATTTTGAAATAGTGTCATTAACTACGACATATATTGTAGGTTTACATTTCTAAAGAGAAATAACAGAATTGAATAGTTTTTTTTTCCTATCACAAGTGATAACCAGTGTTTGATATCTTCTATTTTTTTTCTTCCAAGAAATATCAGTCTATCAACAGTTTTAAAATAAAATGTTTTCTGTAACAATAGAACTTTAAATAAAAATATGATTTTGATTCAGATACTTTTGAGAAGACATGGATACTTTTCCAAGATCTTCTGACAAAGTAATTATTAAAACAGAGACCAGATGAGGCCTTAAAAAGACAATATACTATATTTCAGACAAGATTGCACCTCAGTTTTTCAAAGAATATCATAATTGCAACATTACTTCATCTTCTTTTAACATGCTGACAATTTCCAGCTAGCCCACGTGTAAAGGGTTTTTCTTGTATTCTAGCTTAAAAGAAATAAAAGTCAGTAATTGATTCAGCACATACTGTATATGTCTTTTCACCTCCAATTGACTAGATCATTAATAAGTTAAAAAAAAATCCTCTCTGACCATAATCACTATCCTGATGAGGGGATAAGTGATTCTTCAGAGCTCAAGTGTTGCTAGTTCTATTAAAAAATATACCATGGTATGATTTCTTAATGTGTTGCTACTTTCGCAATTGGACCCTATGCAGTTATGCCTTCAAACTCTTCCATCTGTTCCACAAGGTGGTTCTGTGAGCTTTAGGACCTCTGATTGAAGACAAACTGATACAAAACCCCCAAACGGAGTTGCCTTCTGTTTAATCCGCCTCCCCCAGCGAATGTCAGGGGTCTGGTAGATCTGATGTATCCACTATGACTTTAATAAAAATAGTATCATCTTTAATATACGTTCCGTTCTCTAGAACAGTTTGAGCCACAAAGACTGGGCAGCCAGACGCAATGTTCATTTCTCCAGTTGGCTTCTTGAAACTGCTGCTGTTCGGATCTGGCTTGAAGGCATCTCCCAAGTGGCGTCGAGACGGTCCCTGATCCATGAGCATGAGAGTCACTTTCTGTTTGAAGGGCCAAGGAAGCAAAGCATCGTATTCTCCACGCATTATGACAAAGAACAGAGACAAGTGCGTCCCCTTTCCCATGCCATCTCCGTTCAGGTAAACTCTGGCACACATCTTGTAGCCAAAGTATCCAGTATAAAAGGGTTGGCTGTACAAGGACAGAGTCTTCCCCATGACTGCTTCTTGCTTCCGACGTTTATAATCTCGAATTTTCCAAATCAGCACGCCGTTGTAACTCGCGGTTTCCAGAACCTGGAAGCGGAGGTCCATGTCAGCCAGCCGAATGTCGTGAACGCTCAGCATCTGATCGTGCCTGCTCAGCTGGGTCTCCAGCAGGCCTGGCAGGAACAGAAAGGACAGGGGTGAGAAACCTGCTGGTTACTGAAGACTGTAAACATCAATCACCAGTGCCCCTATTGTGTAAGAAAACACTTTTGTTCCTCCTCGAGAACCAAAGTGCATTTGGCCACTGATGAAGCAATTTCTACAGGCTCTAATTTGCTGGCTGGTATCTAGCTTAGCCGGGATTTTTACAAAGGTGGGTGTCAATCGTACATGCAGTAAAAGTCAAATATTCGAGTCATCTTTTTTCCTGGTCACTAAACAATATAACTAGAGGCTTCCATTTTTTGAAAGGAGACTTGGTAGCATCATCTGCAGATAGCTATTTAACAGGTAAGACCTTGGAAGCAGTTACACATCCTATGTAATCCCTCTGAAATTCAGAGGCGTTCCTAATCACTCAAAACATTCTTTTTAGACACTATTTGTCTCAGAAGCACAGTGCTGTTACAATGTCTAAAGTTCTTAATAAAAAACCCGAAAACTTCAAGCTTAGATCTATATTTTGATATTATCACTTATTTAGTTTGGAGGGAGGGCTAGGTTTTCTGTGCCCCCTTTCCCTTTCATGTTACTCTTTTGTTTTGTTACTAGCAAAAACTGGCCAACACACAATACTGAGAAGCAGACGAATTCATAAGGCAAGCTTATCTTATAAAGGTCTATTTAAATATTCTTTGTCACAATCATTTAAATGCATGCATCTACATCTACACTGTCCTGCTGAATTCCAGTCTTTATTCAGGAGCACAACCTTACTCTTAAGCAGATCTCACTTTTCTTGGGATCAAATACACCTGTCTAACAGAATCAGGATGGGGAGCTTCAGGTGGATAACCATACTGATCCATTCACAGGGGAGAAGTTAGAGATGTCAGTACACCAAGACTGTATTTAAAGAAGTTGCTGAAAGCTATTAGCTATTAAAGATCAATTGAGAAACTGCTTATAATGAACTAACAATGAAAGTCAAGGCAAGAGTCAATAAAACAAAATAGAAGAATCAAGACTAAGAAAAAGCACAGAAGCAATGCCACACCATCACAGCCACAGCCAGCAATGCCACAACAAATGAAATACACAATCTTCTACTCAAAAATCAGAAGAATCAGCATTATTGATGTTTCCATATAAAAGTCACAATGAGAGCGCCACTCAAAGGACACTGTTTTCCTCTCAACAGCACCTCAGCCCATTGTGCTTACACTCACTTGTATTCCGAGCTCCTTGCCCTGCAGTTTTATCAACACTTTCCAGCTCAGTCACTCTGTTCTGGAGGGATTCCACACTGCTCTTCATGCTGTCAGCCTCCTCCCAGTTCTGTCGGAAGGGACGGATTTCTTTGTCCAGTTCTTTGAGTTTCTCAGCTTGACTGTCTATCACTCGCTTTATAAAATAATATGCACATGAGCAGATGAGTTAAAATAACACAAAGACATTAATTTATGCAAATTAAACAAAGATTGCATGTTGGTAATAAGACTGAATTCCAATATAAACAAATTTTGCTTATGTTTAGTATTTTAATAACACAAATCTTGAAAATGTAAAGGAATAGCCCAGGTATTTATGAAACACTACAAAAAATTAGTTCTGCATAGGTAGAGCACTATCAGAATTAGGAATAACTTTATTTTAAAAAAGGGACTTGTTAGTGTGTACCTCTTTTTTTTAACCTTTCAATGTAAAAAGAATTTTTCAAATGTCTCTATATTGGTATTATTGGCTGATTTTTGTTGGGTTTCATGCATGTGACAGTACTAAAGCAAAAAAGTATGAGCACAGCCTCCTGTGGTGTAGATCAAATGGCTGCCCATGTGCACAGGTTTATATTGGCAAAATAATTTATGCCTCCAGGAAAACATCATTATTCTTGCACACATGGAACACAAGTACACACATGTGCAAGCTCCCAGCTCACATAAATCAGTCATCAAAGCCTAAGTTATTATGTGCCTATAACTATATCAGAAGCCCTCAAGAATGTAAATAAAACAACCACTTCTGTCCCCTTAAGTACCTTCAAAATTCCCACTCTTCCTTCCTAAACTCAATAAGCCATACATTTTGAAGGTATTTTCTGGTGAGTCTCTTTAAGAAAACAAACAAAAAATAGCCCAGCTGTTTTTGGAAAGGCATGAAATGTAACGCTCAAGAAATACACAGAAAGGCCAGTATTCTCTAAAAGAGGGACATTGCAAGCACCTTATTATATTACAAATATAAAGAACATATTTCCCAGTCTTCCTCAAATCTGATACAAGAAATACACAGCACTTCACATTATCACAGCTAATTTGAACTAGCAGGAATTTTAGCCAGAACCCTATAATCAGTTGTGAAGTTCAAATGATAACAAAAACATCTGAGAGAAGAAACTACTTTTGCTACCACCTACAGTTAAATTCCAAATCTAACTTTATAACTTTATAGTTTATCATCATATGGAGCCAACAAACATTAAAATTATTTTTCATTCACAAAAATAAAATGGCAGTTGAGTACAAAACAAGAAAACAAACTTATTTTGCATTTGCCTTCTGGTTGGCCATGCGGATTCAGTGTTCCTCACTGATGGGGAAAACCCTTCTGCTTCATGCAACCTCCACTTCCCCTTTGAGCCATTTGCTTTTAATCACGTGGTTTCAGTTATACTGAAAGGCTGTAACCATTAATTGAAGGTTGTCAATTTGATGAGCCAGCTAGCAAAATCAGGTTCCAGTAGTCTTATTTTTTGTCTCAAAACCACTGAGCAATCTAACATATTTCAGGATTAACTATTTATTTCTATGTCCATGTTTTAAAACAACTTATGTATCTCTCACTTCCAGAATCAGGGCTTTGTGAAGGAAAGCTGTGTACTGAATCATAAATGCCAGGAATAGGGGCCCAGTAAATAAATGAAGCAGCTTGTCTGGACTTAGGAAACACCACCTACCAACACAGTCACACCCTCCCACTTGGGCTGATGGTGATCACACAATAGGGCAGGGAAGGGCTGTTAGCCATATATATAAGGAAACATACCATAGCATGGCCTGAATGCATGTTGTGGGAGCAGAACCAAAGGATTTGGCCACTAGCCCACAGTTAACAATGCAAAAGTAACTCACAATATGCCCAAGTCTGATATTTTTCCCTTACTCACACCAAACATGAAGTCTCCAAGGCAAGAACAGCTGGGGCATGCACAGTGCCTCACAGCTTGCACCTCTTTGGACTAACACAGCATCAAACAAAATAAATGAGCACATCTTTACAAGAACTGAGGAAGTGCTAAACATGCAGAAGAATTGCAAGCTATTCTTTTGGGAGAAGTTGACCTGAAGTTGTTATTAAGGACCCACTTCTCTCCATCAACCTCTGCAACATTCTATCTTTGTACATGTATAACCTATTCTGGTTTAGCTGTCTCTCCTTCAAACAGGCAAAAGTGTAGCATTTTTATCTACTGTACCTTGGCATGAGAATTAAAGAGAGATAAAATAATCAGAAATAAGATTTCTATTTAATTTTTAAAAAGCAGTGAGATCTCTATCTTTTTACCCTACAGGGAGTCAACCTCCCTCCTGCTGGGAGATACTGATGTACTAAATCTGAATTTAATGCAGCAGTGGAGATTTTCACTCTAATTATTCCATTAGAAAGCACACAGATGTTTCACACTGTACTCATAAATTTTCAAGTAGATATCAATTTTCTGCATGCACTTTTCATTCTAGCAACTGACCTCTCTGGATCATTAATCACGAGTTATGTGCTTGGCAAACCATTGTGAGCTCCTTTTGCTGTTGATTTTCATATAGGGTTTTGTTTAGTATTCTTAACAACTTTCAGAATTTTAGCACTAAACTTACTAAAAGAATTTTAGAAAATGTCAGGAGGAATTGAAGAGCTGTAATGACCTTTCCACTGCAACCAATAGGGCGAAACTGAAAAGCAAAAGAACAGACTAGAAAAGATACTGATTGACTTGGAAAAGAAATCACGTGTCCTTCTCCTCTGAAGGAAGGTATTACTCATCAAATCATTTTATGTTCATGAGGCCACTGTTTCTTTTGTCCCTCAGTACCTCAGTGTCCCCACTCAGCTTACAATGGGCTTACTCACACGCTTCCATTTCCCTGTGAAAGACTGGACACTGCATGTGAAAGTTCCTCTCCACGTGACAGCAGCCAAAAAAAGTATCACACACCCTTGGTAAAAACACTTTCCCTAGACACCAATATATAGAAAACCCATCTGAAAACAGAATATTTCTAGGCTGAAGCTCCTGCAAGTGCCCAGACCCCCTCGATGCATTTACACTGGTTGTGTCAGGTGCCTCACAGTGCAGATGATGCTCAGTGATGCTGCTGCCATGCCCTAGCCAAAAAGTTCACCTGGACAGCCAATACTGAAACTGTACTAGACATCAGCAGCATTTGTAGGTTTTGGGGGACTAAGCAAATAGCCCTTGCCCAGACCTGAAGTGGTTAGCGCAGTATCTGTGGCTCCCGTGTAACCACAGCTGCTCAACACAACCCAGGAGAAGAGTAGCTCACAAAAGGGAACTAATCCCTTCCACTCTTGGTGGGCAACAGAAGGAGGCTGATCATGTTTTCCAGGAAAAAAAACAAACTGAGGTATGTTTCCAGGATACTCTTAACAATCAGACTGAACCGGGAAATTCCACAAAGTGGTAGGAATCGGGCTGAAATAGCTTTGAAATAGTTTGGCTTAAAATAACTAAACTGAAATAGGTGGCAAGAGGAAGTAAAGAGCAAGAGGGAAAAAAATAAAAGGAAAAGAAAAAAAAGAAAAAGAAAAATTAAAAAGAGCAAAACATTTTCTCCAGTACTTATTACCACCACAAAACCACCCGTTGGAATCTGCTGCTTTGTAGTGATTCGGGGTTTTCTTTTTTCGTAAAGCAACCATTTGAAAATTGATTTTGCTAACACTTACAGCTCAAGGGAAAAGATATTGCAATCTGTCATTTAAGACAATAATGAAAAACTCTGGTCTATGTTTTTTCCATTTCCACTCTCATTGCTGGCCATCAAGACAGCATGTGTAAGAACTCCAGGCTTAAAAATTAACTTACCTCCTGGTAGATTCAATCAGCAATATCAGTACATAAAAAGATTAGCTCCCCAGTGTCAGAATGCAATATTGCAAGCAGGCAGCCATATCCCAGACTATCATTAGACAAGTAACAATGACTAAGGCAGCCTGAGCTGGTTACTAAGTGGGCAGGTCACAGAAAGAAATTACTGCTATAAGGAAAATTGTTGCAGTTGCCAAACTTGAAGGTTTCCTTATAAACCATCATCAAAGGCCTCTAGGCTCTGAGCTCCTGAATGTGCCACCTTTTGAATTTTAGCCACACACTGGTTTGGATGCATTTATCTTTCTTGAGTTATCAACATTTGCAGTGTATACGTGAAATTAATAGTAAGTGAAAAAGATAATTTTATTTACATTCCTTTAAGGTGGATGCTACAACAGGTATCTGATATTCTAGCAGCAAACATACTACATTAATGTGTAAATGATACCTCCACAATTGCTTGCTAAATATCTCCTGAGGTTTCCCTAATTGTGGTTAGCATCATGCAAGCTAATACAAATTCCCAGCACCCACATTCCAAGTCAGCTCTGAATACAGAGCAAGGAATTTCAGCTTGGGCTAACCACCATGCCAGGGCATCCTGAGGATTTCTAGTTTCATGCTGGCTTGTGGCCAGGTCATTTGAAACATAGAACATGAAACCCAGACCCACGAGCAAAGTAATAACTAGATAAATTTTCCTCAGGAGGACAACAGAAATGTGGATTTTTAAAAAGTGTATTAAAATGCATTATACTGTTTGAATTAAATCCATATCAGACTGATCTCTCTCAAGATTTGTTGTTGTTTTTTTTTTTTAATACCAGCAAGTAGAAAAGAAATATATGTAATACTTGACAATTTTAAGATGATAATCTTGCCCTTCAGTGGGACTTCCTTAAGAAGTTTAAGTAAGAAAAAAAAATAATTCTTCATAAGACTTCTATTTTGCTTTCCATCTTTTCCCTTTTTAAACATGTTTTTTTTTGTTTTAACATAGGCTAGACAATTGCAGTGTTTAGTGAAGTATCTTACCCCATTAAACACCACAAACCAGAAGAAAAAAAATCAGAATGGCTAATGATGTAAAATCTTTCCCCCCCTTTTTGATTAGACCACCTCACTTCACAAGTGTAAAAGCACAGAACAGAAGCTACTACCATTTCTGCTTTAATGGGGAGATTCTATATTTCTTACCTGTAAATGAAGTATTTTAGATTCATTATTCCGCAGCATTTCCTTCTGTCTTTCAATTTCTATTTCAAAGCTACAAATCTGATTATGTAAAGTTTGTATACTCTTGTTCTTTTCCAAACTTTCATTCTGGAGCAAGGCCACCTGGAAAAAATTCTACAATTACTCCTGCCAAAGTTTATTAAAATAACTATAATTTTGTCAGTTTAAAACTATCTAAAAACACATGAAAGGGATAAGATCCTAATAAAATATCTCTCCATATCTTGCAAATAAATAAATAAAACCCAACCTTCTGATAGCTATTTCTGCACTTCCAATGTATGGCATTGATACAACTTTGGCTGAAGAAAGTGCAGATGGGACACAAAACCAGCAAAGAACTTGTGTCTAAATGTAACATTTTGTTTGTTCATTTGTTGTTTAATAGCTTGGTTTCCTGGTTTTCCACCAACTGACTTGGGAGTTGCTTGGAGTTTGGAAGAAACAACCTAATTAATTCTAAATTGGTGTTAAGAACTCGAGCCCTGCACAGAAGGGACACCAGAGACAAGCTGAGCTGTTTGGATCAGGGAACAGTGATCTTCACCTATTCCAATCTGTTCTGATCTACAGCAAATTTAAGGAAAAACATCTGCAATGGATTGACTTGACTTAAAAGAATGTGATGGCAATGATATGAGTGAATACAGAAGGGATCCATGCATTTGAAGGACAATCCAATGGTGCCTACTAGTAGAAAATACCAAAGAACTACAGGCTGTGAATTATAATCTCTCTCTGTATAGACATTTTATGAATTTATTCATTAGTGACTCATTCTGTTTTTAAAACATGAGCCTTGTCAAAAGAATATAGTATTACATATCTCCTTGGGGATGAAAGTAATACAGTGAATACTTTCTATCATACTGCTTAGTGCTTGTTCATTAATGTGGTTTGGAGAAGGGGGCTGCTTGGTGGTGCATTGCTTTTTTTGAGAAATGTAGTTTTTCCCCAGGCAAGATCATTCAGCAGCAAAAAACGTAGAAAGCAAACACTTGGCCCAAGATGATGTTTGGACATGCCGTGACTATTCCACAGATAGATCTTTATACAGATATGACACAGCACCATTTCAGACCCAAAAAAAATCTTGATAAATGTTTCACATCAAGACCAATTACTTGGATGCTTCATGTTCTCAAAAAAATCTACTCCCTGGCCTCTGTTACTGGTGCTAATTTGAGGTTAAACCATCTTCGCCTCTGATGTGGGGGCCACTGCAGAATTCCATCCCCCTAACTGCCCTCTAATCAGACACCATCACCAAATCCTTTACGTGTCACAGCATTCCGAGCAGAACCTAGCCTGTTTGAAAAGGTAATTAATCTCAAATCTCTGAACCAGCCTAAACCAGACAAAGGACTGCCACAGTCCACAGGCATTCAGCAAGTTCACTGGACAGGGGCACAAAAAATACAGAGATATCATAATATATGTGTGGGTATCTACTTTTCAATATAGTACAGTATGGTATGTGTGCATATACACACATAGTTTGGTTCTGCACTTTATACATGGAAAAACTGGCAAAAGAAACTCAACAGAAATGAGAGCTAAGTTTTTCAGTGCAGAGAGAAGCAATATTGAGGCTGAAGGAATGCATGCCTAGGTACTAAAAAAAAAATATTTCAAGAACAAGCTTAGATTTAAACCAGTACCTCTGCCTCCCAGATATTTAAGATCTGTTGGGTGGATGCTTCATTTTTTTGCATCCTCCATTTCCTTAATGAATCAGAGTTCTTTAGTTAATTGTGATCTTTACATTTCCCTTTTCTCACTGTTTCCTCCCCAGGCCTCCCAATCACAAGGCAGTTATGCTCTGGGTCACTAAGCACTGAATTTCATTTCCATTTTTGTACAAGTTATAAAACGTGGGCCTGTCTTGTACAGAGATTTTACACGCGACTTAACAAAATATAAGAAAAGTAAAATTATGTCCTGCAGTCCTTAATCATACAGAACTGTCCTTGCTAAGTCAGCAATTGTAGTTTGGCTGTGATTAGTTAATAAAAAAAAGTATTTAACACTAAATAGTTTCCCAACTATAATTTCACCATAAGTCTTCAGAACTTCAGTTTAAAAACGGGTAAAGGAAACACAGCATCTAATTGCAAATTGCATCAGCTTCCTTTACTTAGTTGGCACATTTGAAATATTCCTAGGAAAAAGCACGCTCTTATTCAGCAATTTTGCAAATTAAGCTGTTGCTCACTACTGCTTACTAAAGAAGAGTGGAAAAAAACCTTATGCCACAAGAAACTGTATTCAAACAGGTCCCATATTTATGTCTCATAGTAAAAATAAAAAAACAGTTTATGCCAGTTTTCTGTAAGAGTGTGACGAAGCCACAAAATCACATTCAACTGATAATTTCCAACATTACAAAACTGTGGGAGTTCAGTTGGCAATTCTACACTATCACAGAGGGAAAAAAAAAACACTGAATTTTAACTCCTCCCACAAAGTTTTGATTCAAGATTTTGCATCTGACCTTTTCTTACTACTCTTTGCCACCAGCACTATTCAATACCAAACTCCTAGCTTAGCACAAGCTTTGCAACTCTGAAGACTTCCAGTTTGCCTACTCCACATGCACTGTTAAAGAATGTGGTGATTGGGAGAAGACAACTTCTCCTTTCCCGTCCAGACGTACCACAGAGAGAACCCCAAACAAAATCCTGACCCTACATAATCTAAGGCTTCCACTGGCTTCAGCAGGGCTAAGATTTCTGAGATACCCATCAGCCAAGTTGACTTTGCACTGTTGTTCTTCAGCACATTGATTATTTTTTTCCTCAAAAAGAGCACAGAAAAAGTTACAAATCATTTTGTTACCCTTCCCTAGAATAAAGTCACTGACATATGACATGTGGTTAGCTGTTCTGGTAACTTGGCACTGGCTTGGGATTTCCAGTGATTCAACTCTTTATTATGAATAGGAAGAAGTCTACAAAGCAGGAAGTAAAAAGAAAAAAAATGGACATACAATGATAAGCAGTTATGTCCTAAATGAAATCCGAAACGAAAGTCAAACATAAAACAGTAGTAAAGTGCATAGTCTCTAAGGTCTGCCAGAGAAACACAGAACCACTGGGCATTTTTTAAATGACAAAGCACCTCTCAGGACACTGACAAAAGGCAGAACATGATCTATTCTGCAAGTCACAGGGAACATGGGGTTTTTTCTTATGAAATAAACTGCGTAATTTTAATCAGACTAATTAAAAACGAACTAAGGATATGAATCTGTATCTCTCAAAACCAAAAAATGTAAAGTTCCTATACTGACAAAGTTTCACATGCAAAAGCAAACTTAAGTAATGTTATGGATTGTCAGACTAAGACCTACCAAGACATGTAGAAAAATTCTATCTAAAAAACCTGTATTAGACCTCTCCCAGGTTCAATGGCTTCTTTAAGAGGCTTCAAGTTCGAAACTAAGCAGTTTGGGAACAAACATGCTGGGGGCAAAAAACTACTACACTGCTCCAGTTAATGTCTGCTTTAAAACTACACTTCCTGCAGCTGCATGACCTTGCTGGAGACCCAGGCAGAAGAAATCTCTGTAGGCCAAGAAGGGAAATGTGCTTTCCAGACAGAGTTTGCTAAACTCCAGTTTGTGATCTGCTCTGAAATGACAGAAATCATATCCTAAGTGCCACTGAGCTTACACTGGAATTGCTACTTGTGAACTCATTTGAAGAAAGTCTAAAGGGGCTCCTGACTCTTGTGCCTGCATTTGTAGAATACTTTGGTAATTCTGGGACCTTCTTTCCCCTAAAAATAAAGAAACATCAGTTTGATGTCTACGTAAGACTTTTTCAAAAGGATTTAAGAAAACAGTAATTTGTTCTGAAGTTTTGTATTTTTTAAATCAAAGCCTTGAATTTTATTCACAGAACATGTGCTTAAGTCATTCAAACTTATTCACAAGATCATAGCTGATACAACTCCCAGCATCTCCCAAATCCCAAACAATTTAAAACCTGGAGTCCCAAGGAAACACTGCAACATGAACTTCATTTCATGCTGGTCTAGCACTAAAGCAGACATGCCCATGAGTTACAGTATATTTATTTAATTAACCTTTGCAGGTCCTTAACTTCAGAGAGCAAGAACAAAAATAAATAAAATAACCAGTTTATTACACACTTCTGAAGTTATGTCAGGAAAGATGATGATGTAGCAAAGATACAGCTCATAGTGCTGCCATGGCTTTGTGAACTCTCTGTTCTATAAGAAGGCAGCTCAGAGAGGAAATATAATACTGGACTGTTTATTTATGTGAAGAAAGTGTTTTAATTAAGTTATCAATGAGGAAAATTGTCCATGGAGTTTTGAAGCCAAGTTTCTCACAGCATTTTATCATATAACAGAGATACAAAGATACGCTAAATGGCTTGATAGCTTTTGAAGCCTACTAGTGCTTTAGCTGTAATGTTGAACAGCTGTAAAACAGGAAAAGAGTGCTTCTTCCAGTACTTTTATATGATTTACAGAAGTCAATGAAAATTAGAAGTGAGTAGAAGATATACCTTATTTTCTAGAGCATTGCTCCACTCTTTCAATAAGTTAACATGCTGCACTGCTGAGCTGGCTTCATGTGCTTTAATTTGTTGGTTTGTTCCCTGTGACAACAAAGAATTTATACATTTTAGCCAATTCACTTCTTTTATACCTACAAAGAAAGAGTATATAAAGACATCGAACCAACACTACATATTTTGGTTCACAGGTGCTTGTTGCAGAACTGTAGGGAGGAGGGAAATCTACTTGGGAACTTACAAAAATCAGGAATACATTTAATATAGCAAGTGTTTTATATGACTGCTATGTATCTTCATCCAGTGTGCTTGATAACACAGAAACAATAAAGATGAACAAGATTTACAAAATCAATTGTATTTTAGCGCTTAGTTTTTGTGTAGCTGAGAACTAAACAAAGCTTAGAACTAAACAATAAAACCCTTGAGTCATATAAAACCTAAAACTTCCAGTTCCACTAACAGTGATTTAAAACTTCCATTCTACTTCACGAACAGCTTCATAAGCACTACATTTTCCTTCAGCTGAATATTAAAGACAAATATTTAAGATAAATTTATCATCACTGGAAACCACCAGCTTTATAAACTACATTGAGAGTTATTACAATGCCTATTTTGTCATGTTTAAGATGTTACCATGATTGTTCTGTGATATTCAGATATGCTGCCTCTGCACAACCTATAAGTGCTGTTACAAATAACCACTATATAAAGAGTTTACAGAACACACATAGATTATATACAGAGTACATAAGATGCAGACCACATTACTTACTTCATTTGTATCATGTTGCATTACACCCACTATCAGTAAGTGCTTTGCAATGCAGAGAATATTAGCTTTGATGGTAGATAGTGCTGCAAAGCAACTGAAAGGGTTTCAATGATCCTCAAGGTATGTACTCTATATAAAATACTAAAAATATATATGTGGATATATGTACATATATGCACACATATACATACATAAAATGAATGGCAATACGTACAACATAACAGTGGGCAGGGTTATAGCATTGATCAGTGCTACCACTAAGAGCATTACTGTTAACACTTAAAAAGATGAATGCTCATTATTTAAGAACCCGGAAATACCTGCAGGACATCATCTGTTGAGAATTGTTGCTCCTTAGTGAGTCCTTGTCTCTTTAAATAGCCATGGGCTAACAAATGAATCATTCTATCAGATAAATGCCATTTTTTCCTCTCAGCGGTTTCTGAAATGTCCTGACTACTATTTTCGTTACATAAGCATCCAAATTCCCCAGGATGTATGGTAAGGGTAGCAGAATATTGGAAGAAACTGGAATAAGACTACTGAAACTAAACTCTGACGTTTGACTTTATTTTTTTCAAATATTGCAGGGATTGCCAGGATTAAAATCTAAAACTTTTTTAAAAAAATAGATTTCATGCTTTGATTATACACCCATGTGCACACAGACATATTAATGCACATAAAAATACATTTTAAGTGTGCTAACCTATGTGTAACCTCAATTAAAAATATTATGACACACAAATGAGAGAAAATATAAACATACTTAGTTCAAGAAAATGCTTTCATAGAAACAACTGAAGTTACTAGTCTATTTTCTGAAGAACTAAAGAGACTTTCCTCTTATCCTAAGTTAACAAGTTCTTCAAATGTGTCATACTACTATTTCAACAAGATACACCTAATAACTGAACTTGCAAACCACTGCAGGAGTGTGTGGGTTTTTAATGTAATTTATTTTTAAAATGCAAAATCAAACATCTCTTGTATAATCACTTGGTGCAACTGGATGATTTGCTTAACTGAAACTAGAGAACTCCAGAACTTTCATGTCAAAGAATTAGGTTCTATTTGCAGACTTTCATCAATTGGGAAGCATAATTATTATATACTGACCTGAAAAGTGCAGCCATAACGCTTAAAACTACAGGTACTTGGGGCATTAATACATTCTGACAAATGTGCATTCAACTGCAATAGGAAAAAAATGTGAGTTTTGGCAAAAAGACTTTTGCATGATAACATAAAGGGCAGAGGTTATCAGGTTTGTATTGTGTGCCATTTGCAGAACATACAACACACATGTGTATATTTTCTCCAGTCTGATCTCAAGTGCTAATTCTGTATATACACATATGTAAACCACACGCACATGCCGATACAGTATACAGTGTGATACATTTAATATACAGTGAAACTTCTACCAAAGACTATTTCAATAGGCAACCCAATTAAAAAAAAAAAAAAAAAAAAAAACCACCAAAAATA